>OX453243.1:12609972-13086709 GCA_949709985.1 Luffia ferchaultella | reverse complement strand
CGGCTTTATGTGGTATGGTGGCATATTGAAAAAAAATATTAATGCACTTATTTGTACTTATTACCTCTCCGAATATATATTACAGTTGTTTCGCTTCGATGTAATGTGTTACAAATATTTTTCCTGCTTTAAACCCCTTGTACCTACACAGTCTTCTAACTCTGAGGTTAATCTACGTATCAGGGTAAAAACTAACAGCTGGCCCATATTGTTAAAAACATACGTGCATAGAACAAATAAATTCGACAGCAGTTGTATGTTATATATAGACCCTACACCACCAAAGAATTCCTGTAGACGCGGCGCTGTTTTTTTTATTAATTAATTAATTTTATTAATTAATTATTAAATTAATTTGTTTTAGAGAATTCAAAAGTATGTATTTTAAATAGAGTGCTTGGTTATAAAATCTGCAGCTAGTGTTATAATCTTTCCCCCCTTAATTTGAAAGTCTGTCCTCTTCTTTCTCTCTTCCTCGTCTTTCTCCTCTTCTTTCGACTCCTATAGTACAGGCTAACCACCCAGTTTAGGAGTCGCTGACGGACTGATATCTAAAGACTACTTCCGTACAACCTTTATTATACCTATTATAGCTATTCTTCTTCTCATTTTTAATCTATGAATTTACCATCAGTTTGGAATGTAGATTCTATTGAGAAAGACGATAAGAAAGTTTGTGGTTACTTTTTTCAATCTTTTAATCTAGGTATACAAACATTACGATAAAACACATCGCCATAAAAAAAAATCATGTGTCTTGGGCTTCATTAAATAGACTGACGTACAGACTAGCAGAGCTTCAGAACGAGTTCATCGAAGCGGTGGAATACAATATTGTTATATAGATGTAAGATGACAGTAGATTGAATAGACTGAATTTCACAGATATTAATCTGCGCACAATATTATGAACAACTGAGTGCAATTAATACCACTCATAGAAAACGAAGTCGTAAAAAAAGGCTAGTCGTATACGAATTTAAATTTGTATGTTTATTTAAAAATAACAACTAATTACAGTACCTACACAATTAACAACACACGCTGTTATTTTACACAAAGGAGCCAAGCACCAAGGAAGCTTTTATTTTGCACTGCAAATTAAAAAAAAATAAAATAGAACTTTCAATAGAGCTTTCAAGAAAATATCTTAAATTTTTATAGTGCAGGAATAGTCGGTGTTAATAATTTATTGCTAAGCCAATTTTAATATTTTTAAGTTAAGACCTCTTAGAATACCTAATAATAATATAAAATAATATAATAAATATAATATAATATTTAAAGTAAACAAATAAATATAAGCATTAAAAAAGAAAATGTTGCCTTCCATTTAAAAAATATTTCAATCTCACCATTACATCAATTTTTTTGTGAAAAAGTGACTATATGTATACTTATACATCTGTATTCATAAAATCGCATGAGTTTTGGCATTTTTCGAAATGCTACCGGTCGCTGCAACGTAAATACTTAGCTTACACCAAACTTTTTGCTCGCTATTAACTTTATTATTTACCTAATTTTATTCGCACTGAATAAAATTTTTGTTCATTGTGCTAGGAGTATTTATTGGATATTTCACGTATTGTTTTCATACTTTTGACGAATATTTTTGGTGAAGAAAGTTTAACCTGGGTATTTTTCTGAACAAAACATCAACGATATAAGAATTTAGGGAGAAATGCCTAACTTGGGGTACGATTTTTTTAATATTCATTAAGTACATTAAATTCACGATGCTTTATAATATTGTATGATGCCATGATAGTCGAGTGGTAGCGAGCTCGCTTCTTGTTTAGAATGCCGTGGTTCGAATCCCAGGACATGTACCAATGAGTTTTTATAACTTATGTATATAACTATCACTGACTCTGTGCCTTTTTGCCTGAAGATTTTTCGGAAAAACTGAAAATTTAATGCAACGCAGCTGTCGCTCAGTTAAAAGTGAATTCAGGTGAAGTATTTTAAATACAAGAGTATATTCCATATATTTTGACCTAATATTTTTACGTCAATTGCTTAACTACATTAACGACGTCAATTGTAAATCAAAATACCAAGACTGAAAAATAAAGGAGACTTAAATTAAAAAGTTGAATCACTTCCCACCGTTTCAGGTAAAAAGAAGTTCGGAAATATGAAAATAGCTCAAACCAGAGTCCAAAAATGTAATATGTACCCCTTTTAATGAACAATTTACTAAGGTTGTATTAAGGGTTCATTATTAAGGTCAATATAGTATACAAAATATTTCTTTTAGCTTTTCGAATAAACTACGTCATAAATTCTAATCATAAATTATATATCTATGAGTTCTAATTGTATTTGCGTTATAATTTTTAGAGAATTAGATAACACGCTGAAGATTTAACACAGTTTAACTTACATATACCGATCTGTAAGCAATGTTATATCTCTATATATAGGCGGAGATCAAAAACCAAAGTCTCGTACGTCGCGAGGAGAATATCCTACTGCATTGCGTCTGTTAAAATATGTAGACTCGGTTGAATCTTTTTTTTCGTTATTCAGACGGGTACCATTCATAAGAAAAACTGTTCCAAAAGTAATCCTTCGGAAACCCCAGCATTACCCCGCAAAAAATCTTGCAAATTACCCCGGTTCTCACTGTACGTAAAATGATATTCTAAAAAAAAAGTATTTACGAACTTCCCACCACTGATGTCAACATTAATTTCGCTCGGAGCTTCACACGATTTTTATTTCCACATATCAGTAACAAATTAATCAATATTGGTAATATCAAGTGTTGCCCGATTAAAGAGGGCAAAACCATAATTCAAAAAGAACTGCTAAACACTATGGCTAAACTGAAACGCGCGAAGAAGCTGAGAATATATTCATCATCATCATCATCATCATCAGCCCGTGTCTCTCCACTGCAGGATATAGGCCTCTCCCAAGGCTCGCCACCACACACGGTCCTCCGCCTTCCGCATCCAATTACCCCCGGTATGGTGCTTCAGGTCATCAGTCCACCTGGCCGGAGGGCGTCCAACGCTTCGCTTCCCAATACGTGGCCTCCATTCGAGAACCCGTCTACCCCATCGGTTGTCGGTTCTACGGCAAATGTGACCGGCCCATTGCCACTTCAGCTTGCTAATCACTTCGGCTATGTCGACAACTTTAGTTCTTCGACGGATTTCAGTATTCCAGAATATATTGGTTTTGATAAATCAATGGTTTCTGGGGTCATTTGTAAAGAAATTTATATCCTCGCATGCGTGGCAACACGTTCAATCGTATATAAACACACGCGCCCTCCTCCATACACACACACACTTACACACCCTCAAACGCCACCATACATTCACCACCTCACACATTAACACGCACACGCAACATAATTGGAATCTTATCCACTTGCGATGCAATAAAACTTTAATTAATACTCTAAGTTTGTAATTTAATGTGTATTTTTTGTCCATTTTATTAATTAGCCGTGTCATTTTCGTATAAAGCTGGTATTTGACTCACACATAACAGACTCAGCCCAGTGACTCAGGTCATTAATAAATTTTTATTGTTTAAGCATGATGACTAAATTTCATTTCATTTGAAAATGATGGGAGAAAATGCATGGCAACATACGAGTTTATTTAAAAATTATTATTATTTAATTGTGACGTTACCACGGTATCTGTACCAAAAAAAAAAACTAAAGTATTTTCTCATAAATTGATTATAGTTACTCAGATTGTTCTGTCGCGTTTATCATAAAATTAAATTCTATTTAAACAATCCTCCATCTAAGTTAGGTATATTTCTGTGCATTATTGAAAGACAATGCCCTATTCACCTTTTAATAAATGATATGAATAAGTAATATTATATCATAATTCAATGTACAGTTGTAACAATACATTTCACATTGTAACAAAGTAACATAACCTCCGGGGGCTTCCCGACTCTGGCTTCATCTAGTCACATGTCGCTGTCACCCATAGGGGTATCTTGATACTAACGCGCCGGTGGGATAGCACCCTAGTCGTGCCTCCTGGCCGATTTTAATGTAGTTATAGAAGTTTTCGGGCTAACGACATTCGTCCTCCTCGTGCTTTAGGCGGTTGTTTAATGGGTGCGACTCCTAATACTCCCGTGACCTCGGAGGAATGGAAACTGTAGACGTTTATCCGCCTTCCCTTCGCAAGGGTAAAAAAACCATATCATTACTTCTACTCAGTCAGATTTCAGATCAAGACTTCAAGATCTAGTACTAACTATTTGGTTTAAAACAATGCCTGAAAAAAAAACAGTGATTGTATTTTGAATCGCCTAGCCTCGAGGAACAACCAGCCGGGTACAAGCAGTACAAAGGCCGTCCGCCGCGCTATCCTAGCCGGCCCGACCCGCACAAAATCTATTTTTTAACTTTTAAACGAAATATAATACAAGTTGTATGTTTTTCTTTAATATGTATGAAAAATCATGGACGTTCAAAATATACAATGGTTTATTTTAGAAGCTTATGTTTAAACTTTTTAATTAGTAATTTATTTTAAGAAGGTAAACTATAGGGCCAGAAAAATAATACTTAACCGCAAAAAAATTGCTTCGGTGGTAACACAAAAATATACGTTTTAAAGAATAATATTGATAACCAACGACGTCATACCCCACGGAAAATTTGCGAAGCAGGGTCGCCGCCCATTGAGGAGGTAAGTACCTACTACTTAATAGACTGACATACCAAATTCAAATTTCTTTCTGAATTTCAATAATGTCAGCTTTATATAGGTATAATATATAACAATCCGTTTTCACTTATTTTTATTGTTATTTGCTTATTTTGGTTATTTTTTTTTAATTTGTTACGGCATATTTGTTGCTCTTTGGTATTGTACTGTGTTGGATTTTTAACTATAAATAACATTAAATATCTAACCTAGTATTTTGTGACATCGGTAGATCGTTCTGATGTAATTTAGGCTAATTAAATGAAATGGAAAACACTGAGTAGTATTTTTCACACCTTAATTTGCGTGTATAGCATGCAACTAACAAAGAGAATAATTAATACTTATAACATGCAACTATGACCTAGAATCGTATTAACAGTCTAATATGCACATTTGCATTCACGCACGGTAAATATAATAGCATGTAAAAACGTTTGCGTAAATGAAAGTCGGCTTTACAGTTAAACTTAATGGCTTCGTCATATTATTGAAATAAAAGTTCTACATAGACATACATACAGTATGGATATCATCATTTGTTTGTCCCAAATTTAGCGTGTTGTACTGATTGTTTTATTGAACTTTAGTGCAAGAAAAAATGTGATACATGAAAAAAATAATTAATTCCCAGTCTCGTCCCAACCCCAACGCCCAACCCTGTACAGCACACACTAGGTACCTATGCCGCGTCCGTACGCGCGCGCACAGGCAGGGACTGCTTAAATGCTTATTTGAGACTTACCAAAAATCCTCGGTTTTGTAAATCACACCAGGAACGATGGATGATTCATTCATAATGGTGTACCACGAAGTCACAATAATCCACAGAACACGCTATTAACATATGTTTAATTCACAGTTATCAACGTCGTCGTTCGTATAAACTTTTTGGATACCTATTTACTATTCTGTAATTTGTTTGATGTGGTGAACACCGTTTCTATTTTAAGACATTATGACTATACAATTAGACAGTATTATAAATATGAGCATTCCACTCGCCTAGACGAATGGCATGTTGAGTAACCTTGCAGATCTGCTGTGGTGTATTCCGTTTGATAGACTATTTCTTTAATTATCTCCCCGTAAGCACGTGGCACAATTATAAACGATAAACTGCATTATGAAAGAACATGATAAACTGCATTATGAAAGAACATGATAAACTGAAAACAGCTGATGTTAAAAACACTCAAGATCACCGACTCGAGGCACAAGCTTCACTTGGTCACGGTCAAAATGCGACTAATTAATCGTCCCGCGCGCCGCCCCGCGAACACTCTTTAAACTACCCTGCCACATAGTCCCACTCCGCTGCTGGCGCCAAATTTAAAACGATTTCAGGGCTGTTGTCAGCGTGTCAGCACTTGTCAGCGTATGCGCTGTGGTAAGCGCCGCGTTCGTGAAACAGGGTTGCGTGGTTATTTGAAAAACGAGTAATATTAAAAATTTATTTTCTCGAAAACGCCTACAAATAAAAATATAGTTTCTTCGGCGAAATTGTTACTGAATACCAGCAGATTTTAAATATAACGAGACTCTGGACGGTTGGAATCCAAATTGTATATATAGAACATTTTAATTCGGATACGGTTTTTGGCAGATTTCTCTCATTCCACTAGGATCCACCGTCGAGGCTCCACCGGCATCGGTTTCAGTTATTTCTGACGAAATGCAACGATTGTAAATTAAGGAGAAATATAACTCAATCTATACTATACTCACTTTGTAATTTTATTGCGAAATTTATATTTATCGCAAACGCTGCTGTCAAATTAATTTACTCTATGATCACAAGCCTACTCTACAAACAAGTTGTTATGTTTCCAATTCCCAATATTGTGAAGTTATAAAGAAGAAATCTAGAATTATATACATAGGTACAAGTGAAGAATTTATTCTGACAGAATTACGTAAAGGAAAAATATCGCACCTTTTCAAAAGCTTTAAATCTTTCGAACGTTGCATTTTTCTTGACGATTTATCGACGTTGTCCAGGCTATATTGTGTTACTTTCTTCACATAAAACATGCACCTGTTGGTAATGTACTACAGCGTAAACTTTCAACAAGTACTTTATGGCATTTTCGTATCTAGATACAAGCATACAATCAAAGTTATTCAGTTGCTAACGTTCCCATCCGGCTTCACTTATATCTGTTTACTGAATTTTGATGAATTTCTGTTCTATTTTAGAGTTCCGTACATCAGAAATATAAAAGGAACCCCTATAGGATCGCTCTGGTGTCTATATGTGCGTCTATCACACCCTATTTTCTCCGAATTTACTGGAAGAAAAAAGTTGGAATTTGTTTGGTACATTATAGAGAGTTAAGTGACCCAACAACGCGAGTAAAACATAAATAAACAAACTGTCGTTTTAGGGGTTGATTTCAGAAGGCAAATTAAAAATAAAAACAAACTTTTCTAAAGTGTATCATGTACCAATCAAATGAAAATGCTCGTTTTAAGAAATACAAATATATTTTACAATGCATATGGTCAGAAAGTGTCCCTTTATATGTCTAAGCTTATTTACAGAAAGTGCCTCTTTTCAAGTGACCTTTGAAAAACTTCAATGCCGTTACAACAGGTTTGCATCCACCACAGGCAAAATAGGAAATATTTACAATACTGACTTGAGCCAAATAATTAGGTTTGCAGGCAAAAACAATGGCCTTTAACTTGTAGAATTGTACCAATGTTAATTTTAATTTTAATCAATAAAATATGTATGCTCCAACCATTTTTTTTTTAATTTTCTCGCATAGTGCATTATAAAATGTTGTATGATATACGTGCGCAAGGACAATTCCCACATTTGTATCATAAATAACTATTTTTGTATAATTTTAAAATGCATAGTATAAAACACTATTAAAAAGCATCCCTTCCCCTTATCTCCGAAACTGCTGAACATAAAATTCGAAAAAAAATATAGAATGTAGGAGCTTTTACAGAAAAACCTAAGCACTAAACGAATATCCATTTTGAGGGTTAGATTAGAAAAGTGCATAAATAACTTTACTAAGTATCTTTTTAAGTGCCCGTTATGAGTAATACAAATATTTGTTTTATAAATATACAAAAATCGACCATCTCCCCCTTTGTCTCCGAAACTAGTGAGTTATAATTAAATAAATATGACACAGTAAATAAATTTGACAACAGCGTTTGGTTTTCGAGCGTATCGTATGGGTATAAAGTCTCACTTATGGTTTAAAAGAAAACTTAAACGAAAATCTAGTCTTCAAATTCTCGTGTAAAATGAAATATATTCGTGAAGAGAAAATGTGTATTAAAATTTTTTCTAAATTTCACTGAAAACTAATAAAAGTTCAATTAGTCTACTAGGTCCTATAGTAGCCTACTTATACGAAGAAGTTGGGTTCAATTTTTTGCCTAAATTTGCTTTAAATAAAAAAAAATATTTACAAGAAATATGATATTTTATAGTACGGAACCCTCACCACGCTAGTTCGATTTGAACTTGACCGGTTTCTTCCTATAAACTCATCTATAATCTAGTCCATAATAAAGTGTTATGTACGGGTATCGATGCGTCGATAATCTTTCGATGATATATATAATATTAATATTTATATATATATTAATATATATAATATTAATATGACGTAATAATGCCTGGGACTTCCCACACAGCGCCATCTAGTTCCAAAGTAAGCAAGTACTTGTATTATGGGTACTAGACATTATCAAATACTATATATCATAATAATATAATTATATATTATGTGTATTTATACATGCTGATATATTTTTTATAATATATACATATATAGATATTTAACACCCAGACACGAAACAAATAGACATGTACATGCACACAAATATTTTTCCCGGGTAGGAATCGAATTTGCGACCTTTGGTTCTGCAGTTATGGTCTGTGACCACTCGGCTAATCGGTCAGTCAGTAGAACTGATCGGTGATTATTTTTCCATCTCTGCCCATGGAAATAGACTTTATCTGCTTTATCTAGATAATCATCTAATTCCAGAACTGTTTCTAAACTCTATTCTTCTACTATCAATTCCAGTTATGAACTTGAACCTACTAACAGTCCGACACGTATTCCGAGTACCAATTCAGGCAACCCTAATCTTGCCTAACGATTTTGCTTTTGTCTGCGATTTCGGCATCTTTAGTTAGGTACTCAAATTTCGCGTTTGTCGTCAGTTCATGTTTAATCGCAAAGTCTATTCTAATGATGTTCAATACTAGATAAGTTATTCACGTTCAGAAGTGGCAACAAAAACTAATTGCCTAACTTTCTTAGCGCTTACTCCTCGCAATATGGGAATACTATAGAATGTTACGCTATTGTTACCCCACTACGGAGGGTAATGTTTTTCGAGTATAAGTTTGTATGTGTATGCATATTTGTATGTTATTTCTTTAGCACGCTCTGTAGCTTAACCGGCTTGGTGGATTTTAACACATATGTGTCGTTCGTTTCGTCTTAATTGTGGGAATAATATTGCAATAATATTACAATATGACGTCTGCGAATCAAGAGGGGGGGGAGGAATCTTTTGTTATTAGAGCAAATGAAAGCTTGTAAATAGCAAATTTTAAATATATGTGTTATGACGAATATGGTTAAATATTTTATTTATGTAATTAATTATCACAAGAATTATTTCGTTGCTAAAAGCATGAACTGGATTAAATGAATTACTTGTTACATAATATGAGTTTCTTATTAAGTTAAGAATAACATTCTTATATTCGCGACAGTAGTAATGACGACCGCTTAGCCTAGCGGGTAGTGACCCTGCCTACAATGCTGGAGGTCCCGGGTTCGAATCCCAGGTTGGGTCAGTATATGATGAATATTGATACTGGTACCGAGTCTTGGTTATTATATGTATGTGGTGTCTTCGCTAGGTACCCAAAATACAAGCAAATGCTTAGTTTAGGGCCTAGATGTTGTTGTGATGTTTGCGTTATTATTATTATTAACATTTTAGCATAGGTAGATTAAGATTCACATTTTATATTTTAAACTCGAAGTCCTTATGGGATGTAATGGTTCATGCCATTGAAGTTAATTAATATATCGACACTCGCTAGCAACATCTCATCGACAATTGTATGGACAGCGCCTCTAGTCATACCGAAAATCTTTTATGATATTATATTTCGCATTTTTTCTTACATTTTGTACCTCTTAGATGTATCTATGAATATTATGTCCTAGCGGGACTGTATTCATAAACTTAACTCTCTGCGTCCTTTATTTTTCGGTTTATCATCATCATCAGCCCATTTTTTACCCCACTGCAGGGGCTTAGGCCTCCCCCAGGGTGAGGAGGGGGGCAGCTTAAGTCCACCACGCTGCTCCACTGCGGGTTGGGAACTGTAACGACCGCCATCTATTGACAGCGTCCGGGACCGACTGCTTAACGTGCCCTCCGAAGCACGGTGTCAGTGATTTTGTGTACTTAAGTCAGAAAAACTCATTGGTACACGCCCGGATTCGAACCATGGCACTATGGGGCCTTATAAATTTGAGACAGGTTCGGTGCGCTCTGGGCTATCACGACATTTTTCGGTTCGCGGTGTGTGATTTACTTAAGAATTGAGATGAACTGAAATTCACATACAAATGTTTTACGAGGCGAGTGTAGACACGTTAAACTACTTTAAACTCATGGTAGCCGTGCCAGACGCTTTGCATCGGCCGATACAATCTACATAGATTACAATTGTAAAGTACGTGCAGATACGATAGTTATTTCCTATCATATTAATGAATGTGGTACTCACAATATAATGAAACATGTTTATGCGACCATTTTCAGACAAATTGCAAAATAAGCTCCACAGTGGATCGGTACATTGTGGATATTAGCTCCCATATCTTTTAAAGAATCAGGCTCGTGTAAACCTAAACCAAGTAAAAACACTAAAGAACTTTAGTTTTATAGTTTAATTAAAAAAAAATAGAAAGTAAAAAACATTTATAACTATAAACTATACATATATATATAAATTAAAATCTATATCTAAATTAAAATCTAGAGTTAGAGTAAAGGCTAATTTTAGAGAAGGTAATATTTTGACAGTCCCTTGTCAGTATATTTATGAAAATATAATTTATGTACATAAAAACATAAATGCTTTCTCTAGGGTGGGTGATGGCCACAACTTAAATACAAGACATAAGCATTTGTTATCAATTCCCAGGTTCAGGCTCTCAAAGGTTAATAATTCTTTCATGGGAAATTGTATCCGTTTTTATAATAAAATTCCAAAAGAAATGTTAGACTTGAATTCTAATCAATTTATAAAGCGAGTTAAAGTCCAACTCATGAAAAAAGCTTACTATTGTATTACCGAGTATTTAAATGATAAGTGCGCATGGACATCATTGTAATAGTTGTAAGACTTTAAATTAAAAAAGAAAAAACAATTAAGAAAAACATATATTTAAATAAAATAAACAGAGAGGAGTTTCTTGCCGGTTCTTCTCCTCCTAGTTTTTGAACCGGTACCTAATCAATTTTTACGACTTTCAATAAGTGTGTGCAAACATCTTATATTGAATAAAAACTTTTTGAATTTGAATTTGAATTAAAAACATTAAAAAACCCAATTGGTTAATAAAAATAACTGAAAAGAGAAATACAGCTATATCCTACAGAATGTGAATAAAATGTTTCCTGAATAAAATAAAAAAAAATACACTATCAAATTATATAAATACGACTAATATGACTTGAATGTTAGATAAGGTACTAACTACCTATTGCAGGCAGGAACAATCAAATATTACTTACAAAACATATTTGTTGTAAAATTGAAATAAATTTTCACTTGAACAGCACCACCAAACATATTTTGGTAAGTAATTGGTTTGCAATACCTTATAAGATTCAAATCAGATTTTATAATAGTTTATTTTATTCACGTTCACTAGATTACATAGCTTTTGTTCTTTTCATTTAATATTTTTAACGCAGTCAGGTTGTTAATTTCAGAGTTTATAGATATACTTTAAATTACATTACAATATGTATATGTAAATGGATTTATTTATAAAATCTTAGTTTCTTAAATTTTTTTGATATTTCATGTCCATTTTTTTTGTCATTGCTCCAAATGACTTCCAAAAACGCATAATTTTTTTACTCTGGGAGATTACTCTATGGGATACGCCACTCCAAAAAGTAGTTTTTTATATTTTTTTGTTACTTTTGTAGTATGCCACAAGATTCTTTAGATAGATGGTTTCTGAATACTCAAAATTCGATATGTACCTCTGATATATGAAATGAAATATGTTTATTTGCCCTTCTGATTTTACACAAAAACTTAAATTACTAACCTTCAAGCCAGGCATTGCCTGTCCTATGAGGGTAACTAGGATAACCATATGGTATCCATCAAACTTAAACAGCAACGTTTTTCTTACATCGAAATACCTATACCTACCTGCGGTCTACAGTTTCGTAGGAAACATGAATTTTCAAAAAGTTATACTACAAAAAATGGCTTGTATTATCCTTGGTACATAAAGTACTCTGCGGTGGTACAGTTGAATTAGTCTAGTTGACCGGACCACAAAAAAAAATCAACGCTCCTATAGTACATTGTTCAATATGCGAATAAACACTTTGTCTCTTGCAACAATACCACGCGAGAAGTGTTCGCAAGATATATAAATCATTTACGAAATAAAGTTAAGCTTATATGTAGGTAGGTAGTGTAAATGCGCTTTGTCGGCACGTTGCCAACTTGCTATCCGATACTTTTGCCTGTGGCTCGCCCACATACACCTTGCTAGTGACATTTAACTCACGAAATTTGGCAAAAGGTTCAACGTTTATATAAAAACAAAGTAGTATGTGTGTCTTCGTAGGTACATGATACAAGTTGTATGTAAAGTCTCATGCGCCACGAGCGTATTATGCATATATGAATAGAAAAAAGGGTAGACAATGAACGCCTTTTTGCTTTTCAATAACAAAATGCAATCGGGCATTCGGGCTATGTTACGTCGTTGTCTCCTCTACATAGTTATTACTGATTCTTCTGACTTTACTAATGTGTAGATGAAATTCGGTATTTAGATAGGCATCATCTCAACACAGGTTCCTAAGTAAGTTTTTTGATTATTAACCACCAGAGGGTGCTGCAGTAGATGTGTTTTTTTTAAATAACTGTTTTTTGATGCTATTTCGTGCGTTACATAGATACCCACTAAAAACAGATAATGAAATATGTTGTGCAGTATTGGCCACCAGGGGGAGCTGCATTGGATATGATTTTTTACGTTACATAGGTATCACTTAAGAGCAGGTTGTCGCTTTATACTGGGTTGATCCATACACGGTTATTTTAATTACACAAGTATCACCTAAAAGTTAAAGTATATTATTAGATAAGTATCTCGTTTTATAGACCACTAGAGGGCGCTGCAATATACATTTTTCTCTAAAACGGCTGAGCCGAACTTGATTCAGTTTTTTGCTTTACATAGGTATCACCTAAACGCAGGTCAATATATTATTTTTGTGATTATGAGCCACCAGGGGCACTGCATTTATTCTACATGACGTTTACCTAACATTCATTTATCTAGAAGGACTAGGTGCGTCTTGACGCTGTTTCTTACGTTACATGTGTATTGCTTAAGAGCATCTTGGTAGATAAGTTTTGCATGTATGGGCCACCAACGTTTTGCATGTATGGTACTGCAATAGATTTAATTATCTGAAACGACTGGGCCAATTTTGATGCGGTATTTTTCTGTTACTTAGGAGAAGCCGGGGCGGAACAGGGCAACTAGCGTTTGTAGTGAAATATGACAAGGAATTTGGAAAAAAAGTTTAGGTTTTGTTTATATGATCTTTATATATTTCTTTATAGACAATATTAATAAAAAAACTTTTAAAAAACTGCAAAAAGTAATTTAAAACTTTTATTAAAAATAAAAGTATAATTTTCCCACTCAGCCGCAGTTGCGGGGTAGAATGGAATACACGTTCCGTTCCATTTCACCAGCCTATAATGCCCCACTGCAGAGGCTTAGGCCTCCCCTCAAGATGAGGGGGCTTGGAGCTTAAATCCACCACGCGCCTCCAGTGCGGGTTGGAAGATTGTTACGACTACCATCTATTGACAACAATCGGGACGGATAGCTTAACGTGCAGTGATAGTTAAGGTACTTAAGTTAGAAAAACTCATTGGTACACGCACGGATTCGAACCACGGCCACATGACCTTATATATTTGCAACAGGTTTGCTGCGCTCGGGCTATCACGACATTATATATTATAATTATAATAATATAATTATTATAATATAATTATATTATAATAATAATAATGTAATTATTATAATATAATTATATTATTACACGATATATTAGAATTATAGATATACCTATTAAGTATATATATACATGTGTGTCAATACAGGCGACGTCACATGCAACTGCTAGTATATTTTAAATCATTCAGCCCAGGTGAGTGAAGGCTTGTTCAGGAGCTTAGGCTACTACAATAACTTTGGATATTCTTACGTGTGATGAAGGGCGAGCCTTTCCTTTTCAAATGTTATAAATAAATCCCTAAAGAGATCACAGGCGTTAGTGTCACAATGAGTAGCTAGCTACCCAGTGAATTTTTTGCACGTGTTTCATATCGGCAAAGTGAATATTCAAGGATAAGAACCTTCTTTCCTTTCGAATTTCTTCGAAAATGCGAAAATAAAATTCGAAAGTATCAGAATATCAATTCCGTACAGTGATTTTTAAACATGTTTCTTTTAAGCATTATCTTGTATGTTTAATGCGAGGAAGGAGCAAATATAAGTTGCTTTTATTTACCAACGTAAAGCAAAATAAGGAAATAAAAATATACGATTACAAAACATTTTTACGAAAATCATTATGAAGCTCGCCTCCGGTAGTATCGCGGATTAGAGGCGTTTAATAATTTTTTTTTTTTAAGTGCCCACGTTCGCTCAGTAAAAATAACCTCTGCTGATTCTTTTCACTCCCCGAAACACGATAACTCTTTTGATCCGATTTCGTATTTATTAATTAAATTAATTATATTTGGTTCCACAGATAACTAGCGTCTTGGCATCCAATTGCACTGACATACAGCTGAGTGGAAACCATTTTGGTCACTTACTATTTGTTATTGGTTTTAGTTTAATATATAGACTCCATTTTTTTTTATTGTTCTTTTATTTTGTTTATTTTTATATTTCTATTTTTACCGTGTTATATTTTAAAACATTATCGCAAATGTTATTGTAAGTGTACCGATTATATATTTTTTCTTTTCTTTTCTTGTCTTTCTTTTCTATTTATAAGTATAAATATCAAGTAACAAACACAACTCTTCTAAATAACAATTTTGTAGTTTTACTATTTATTCCTATAACGAATTAAGGTTAACTTTTTTATTCCATCAGGCAATACACATATTGTTAATATTATACGATCTACCAGCAGACGGATCTCAGTATACAGGAAAACTTTTCAAGTTTTTGATATCTACTGTTAATGTAAAAATTGTTTAACTTTGTTTTTATCAATTAAATAAATAAAAAAAAAAAAAAAAATATTGGTGTACTTGTTGCCTAAACTCATAATTTTAACCAATTTTTTGTGTTGGTCCGACTTAGATGTTGACCTGTTCTTCATATGACTCTGGACTGGACTGAGATGAACTGAGGTATAGTTCCATTCCAACTTTATGGCGTCCCGCTACACCTAAAATTGGTTACTGCGACGCGACTTGTGCCTATGTTCACATACGCCATAAAGGTTAATTGGAACTGTACCTGAGTTGTTCTTTTAAGTGTTCAATTCATCGTGTCAAGCAATATCAGTGTTGTTAATATAATTTGTGTTAATATAGTATGTGTTTTTTTTTTAATGTATTTATAATAGTAGACCCGGGAATGAGCGCGTCTTGTCATTTTTGAAGTTTATAAAAATATGTTATATTTATTAAGAAAAACTTATAAGTGAGAGAATTTCATTGATATCTACAAAAAGACCGAAGATACAAATTTTTAAGGTAAATCGTGCTATGACATCACTCGGTTACATTATTATGGGCGAACGTGCATCGTTTCTACGTGGTTTATACGTAGCGCGCACCGAACGGGTGGTAAAAATGCAAACTTTGATTTGTTATATATCCGGTAATGATCGGTCATCATCATCATCAGCCCATTTTACCCCACTGCACGGGCTTAGGCGTCCCCCAGGGTGAGCAGGGGGGTTTGGAGCTTAAATCCACCACGCTACTCTGCTGCAGGTTGGGAATTGTAACGATTTATTACTATTGACAGCGTCCGAGACCGACTGATTAACGTGCTCTCCGAGGCACGGAGTCAGTGATAGTTAATGTACTTAAGTCAGAAAAACTCATTGGTACACGCCCGGATTCAAACCATGGCCCTGTGGCCTTCTAAATTTGAGACAGGTTCGTTGCGCTCTGGGCTATCACGACACGACGTAATGATCGGTATTTCCCAAAATTCAAAAAGTATATTCATCAGTTTGTTATAGCGTGTGCAATAGCTCATTCAAAATTGATTCCCAGTTCTTTCGGTACTCTTGGGAATCGAAATTTCAAATACACAGGTATTTTCGTTGTTATTGCACTAGAAGGTTACTTAATAATTTAGATTATTAAATTTTGAAGATATTTTTGTTTGAATCAAATCTTAATATACCTATTAGCGTGGACTTCAGTCCGCAATCGAAGATACCTAAGTCTGAATTTATACAAGATAATAAATTTAAAAACTTAGGGCTCATTAGTGTTTATGGATCCCGCCCGCGAATAAAAGATAAACGTGGCCGGCCCGGCCGGAGAAGAAGATAAATATTTTGTTAACATTATAAATAACCACAAATTTGGGTTTGCATAATATAATATCACTACACTAATATGTTATTTGACAGCATGAACGGCGCCAAAGTAGCTGATGGGTACAGATATTCCACATATTCAGTTCTTTGTCACGAGGATCATTTTTGAAACCAGTCAAGTAGACAGTACGAAAAAATATGACGTTCTATTTGTACTTCACCATAGATAGAAGGGTATTTGTACGACCTACACAAAACAGGGTTGCACTGACCTTATTTCAAAAATATGCACTGGAAATTTTATTTGTTTATTACAAGATGTGTATATAATAATACCCGTTTTTTTTTAAATAATTCTAAGATAATACGTAGGCAATTTATAAATTATATATACCATTAAATCATACGTTTTCATGTTATCCGGTGAGTGCGACCATGTTATTTTATTTCGAAAGTCAGACAATATAAAAACGCGTATAAAATCTCTATCAAATTAACATTTCCTCATACCTCATACTCTGTACTAATAATTAAGTGAGATCAAACAACTTTTAAATAAGCGCACGTTATATCGGGAAGTAAAGTTTGAGGAGCGAAACTTGTCTTTACCGTCTTTTGAAAAAAAAATTGTGTATGTATAGATGTCTCATTCACTCTAACGAGTCCCCCCGCCCGCGAAAAATGCGCAAGTCTTACATTGTGCTCGGAGTAATACCCGTCAATGGAGGTGTGTTGTTTTATCGACGCAGTAAGTGTTATACAAACTTAGTCAAAAAGTGCTTTCCTTTTTTTGTCCTTTTCTTGTCCTTACCAGTTTTAATGTGTCTTTACCATTTATACTATTTAACATATATTTATATTATATTCATTCCAAATCTGTAGGTTCGTTTAAAAAAAATGTTTTCTTTGATAGCCTTGGGGGTTTTCTACCACCTAGTATTTAACTTAAGTATGTTTCATAAGTATATTCGTGACTTTAACCGTTTCTGGCGTGTCTTTACCAGTTAATCGTTGCTAAATATTTCTCGAATACATGAACATATTAAGTGCACCATGGCTTAGCAGTTTTGCAGAATACATCTATTATCCATAATGTATACAAACAGCCTGTTATCTGAAAGTTTTTGAAAGTTTTTACGAAATTGCTAAGTATCTGTATTTCAGAGAAATACCCTTCGCTATGCTGTGTTTGTGTTTAAAAATAAATTAAAATACCCAATTATATAATATAATAACTCTTAAAATAATTACACAATGACAATATGATTTGGAATTTGATAATTAGGAAATATTGGACTTTTTCAATATATTTTGCTACGTTTGTAATTTTTTAAGATGTTTACTTCTTTGATGTATCCTTAAAATTCAGCATATAAAATAAAACGTATGCAGCAGAAACGGATAAGCCATGCCATACGGCAAACCAATTCGAATACGTCATTTTTCGAATACACTAGTAGTGGGCGAAATTCGAGATTCTCGATAAGACTGGAATTCAGTTGCGAGAATCCGATCGCTTTGCGGGCGATGTCTTGGTGTATTACAGCGTATGATAAAAATATTCATTGACCCATGCATGTATTACTGGATTAGACGTTATGGTTACCAATTCTAGATAGTTAAGTACGAGTCGAACTTCAAATTATAGGGATTGTGCTTTCAACGAAAGTTTCTAAACCTTACAAACCTAGTTGCAGAAAAAAAATCACCAATGTCAGATAATACAACGTTTTGGCTTACTGGATTTATTTACCCTGAATGGGGTTAAAACGTACTACGTGGCAGGGTTTAAAATTATGATGAAGTATTCAAATTCAAATGTTTAAAATGAACTGAAACGAGGAAAATTTATACACTAAATTCCTTACTCTGCTCATGTCTTGAATTGGTTCAACGCCAGTAATTTATCATTAAACGTCAATAAAACAAAATGTATAAATTTCATATAAATTTACATTGACTAACGTTCTACAAGTTGATGTCCATTTCAGACTGGGAGATGTTATACTAAATTTACTTGACGAACCTACGTTTGTAGGCATAACTTAATTACAAATACAAACATGTCAAATCACATGGGTCCACATGCAAAAACCGCAGAGCTCAGTTTGCCAACCACTCGGCTGGTAAACTGAGCTCAGCGGATTTCGCAATCAGATAAATGAGGAAAACTGATGTGCCTACAGCGAAGCTGGTTTACTTTAGCTAGTTTCATAGTGTCATACGGCATTTTGCTTTGGGGAAATACCGTTGACATTTAAACAATATTTGTTTTAAAGAATTCTTCGAGTCATATATAAATTAAAATTTATAGATGGTTAATGGCTTACCTTAAAGAAAATAACATTCTTACGGTCTCATGTCAGTACATTTGCAAAAATATTATGTATGTACATAAAAACTTTGTCTAAGGTGGCGACGGCCACGATTTTAATACTAGAGGTAAGCATATGCTTGCAATTTCTAGATTCAGACTTTCAAAAGCAAACAATTCCTTCGCAGGGAACTGTAAACATTTTTATTATAATAGACTACCAATGGAAACATTACAGTCGAATAGCAAACACTTTAAAACATGTGGAAAATTTCAGCTAGTTAAAAGAACTTGTCTAGGAATATTTGAATAATAATAAAGCATAGTCATAATTGTAATAGTCGTATCATTCTATACTGAAAAAAATAATATAGTTAAAAAAATACGGAACGTAGTTTCTCGTCAGTTCTTCTGCTTCTAGTATTTCTGAACCGGCGCTAAATGCATTTGAATTTTCAATAAGGTGTGTGTAATGCATGTTAGATTAAATTAAAAAGAATTAAAATTAAGAAGAATTAAAAAGAAATTTTAATCAATAATAGATTCGTCCAGTATTCCGGCGCGGTACAAAACTTAGTATAAGGTGTTTTTATACGATTTTCGAAAATAATAATCGCGCGTCTAAAATTTACCTACAAAGGAATTCCCGTGCACCTGCGCTCTTGGCTGTTTTTGATAATATACTGAACTTAAAATTCGAATTCACTTATTTGTATCACATCGTGAGAAGTATATTTATGCATATCTATTGACAATGAAAATTTCAAATATTTCAGTAATTTAGTTTTCAGCGCAAGTTAAACCAGGCGTAACCCTAGTATAGTTGTAAATTCACAGAATAATATTGACTTTTCTTATTACGTGTCAAATTCGTCAAAAAAACTTTCTCTTGAAGGCATCCAAATTCTTTCATATTATTGTTAATTCAACCGATTCTGGTTTCTTCAAGCGGGTCGCGTGAGATCGCGATGCCGGACCATCAAGGTCGCGCGTCTTTGAAGGGTATCTTCAATACGTAAAATGGTTTTAAAAGAAATAGTGTTCAAGTGGTAAACAGTGAATAATGCAAAAGGTTGCCGAATGTAGTTTTCCATATGAATGAAGTCAATTTGTTCGTTTCAATGCTGCCTGAACGACGCGACGGCAGTGTGTGCGATAACGGGTCAGGCGACCCTGTTTAAATTTTATAACCTAACTGACAAAAAGGCAAAATGAAGAATTCTTGAGTATTTCTAATATAAACCAACTTTGATTTTTTCGTTACTTTTAAAAAATGATTTATATTTATTTGATATTAATTTAAACTTGATAACTCCACGCACTCCTGAGAAAAAAGGTCATGGTAGACAAAGACATGCAGACGGATGAGGCAGTGATCATATCAGAGTTTCTTTCTTCGTTATGAGATACGGAACCCTAAAATTTTTTTTATATTTTCCAATCAAATGACACCACAATAAGTTCTGCAAGTTTAAAAGTATTTACCAAACTTATTTACTATCTAAGTTCGCGCCTCAAACGTGGCACCGTTTCGATCCCCATCAGGAATGATATCCAATATTTCCATAACCCGGCCCTCACTCTCTCTTTTTTACACCTTCTTTTTTATTTTCTCATAATTTTGTATGAAAAGTACATATTCGTATTTGATTGAAATGGAAAGTCTAATTTAATGTAAGCAAAGCGTGGTACATACAATAGTGATCTCCCAGTTTCAATCATAACATGTTAGGGATAATTTCATAAAAACTTACTATCATTCAGTGAAGTATTTTTAAAGATTGGCCGTAACAAACAAACTCATGAACTTTTCGTTAGGTATACAATATTATTGTAAAGAGATACAAAATACGAGTTATTTTTTCAGTCTGAAAGTTTAAAAAGAAATTATCTCAAAAGATTGGCGGTGGACTCAGAAATAACACTTAAAATGTTTAAGCGGTAATGGTTCTCATGTTAATAAAATGACCCTTAGCAAAGGTCTCTCAAGAAGCTCTCGGTCGAGTGTAAAAGTGGATGTCGAGATGGTCCCTGGAATAAGAGGCGTCAGTGAAGATTTTTTTTGTATAATGGCTAAAGATGGTCGAGACTTATGTAATTAGAGTTTCAGTTAATTTTGTACTCGTATTATGTAAATTATAGGAAAAAAACGATTAATACAAAAATTAAAATTATTAAAGCGCCATTCAGCACTATATATAATTATTTTGTTTTACACTAGACGTCTGTCCACGGATAGTCTACACGTAGAAGTTTAAACCCGAGTAATGATTTGACTCTGGTCCTAGATGGTGATCGTCCGCAACTTTTAGTGCATCACCTATGATTTATATATATTATTTAGATAACATAACATAAATAATTCATGTTCATTCAATTCATAAATAAATGAAAAAAATAATTCATACATACGTTTTTGGGTAAGCACGAAACAACATATATGTGGCTGTGTGGCGTGTCCGAATTATTATTATTACTATTATTATCAAATTTTAAATGGTTATTTTTAGCGAACTGGTAGCGAATACCAATCACAGAAAAATTATGCATACAGGATGCATATTGTACATTAGTAAATACACGACAAATAGTGTTCTAACGTTGTTACAAATTGACACAAATTGACGACAAATTGTTAATTAGTAGGTACTGTAAAAAAATTTTTTCCATGCCGAAAGATCGCAAAAAAATTGTGCGCATAATAGTCGTCTGCGCGTAACAATGTAATGAGAATAACAGGAAAACCTCTTAAAATTTTAATTTGAAGTTTATCTCATGGATACAATTGTTATATTTTATTTTAGTTTTATAATTTCAAATTTATTTCAATACAATATATATAGTATACAATACAATATTTCAATAAGATTTCAAAAATTACCTTATAAACCTATGCTATGTACAGTACACGCTCGCTACGTTCAGGTGGGCTCGAGGGATTGTGGGCGACGGACAATTTAAAGGGGCTCTTAAGGCAAGCCTTACGGCAGACCTACAATATACCTACACTAGTTGACGTTTTGAAATCTTAACTGTGAAGTAGAATTTCGTGAGATGCACATGTAATATTTTCACTGGAAAAGAAAATAAAGGTTTTGATATGTGAAATTTTGCAAAATACTTTTTTTTTTCACTTTACTTCATCAGCCCATTTTTTACCCCACTGCAGGGACTTAGGCCTCACCCAGGGTGAGGGAGGCTTGGAGCTTAAATCTACCAAGCTGCTCCACTGCGGGTTGGGGATTGTAACGACCGCCATCTATTGACAGCGTCCGGGACCGACTGCTTAACGTGCTCTCCGAGGCACGGAGTCAGTGATAGTTAATGTACTTAAGTCAGAAAAAACTCATTGGTACATGCCCGGATTCGAAGCATGGCTCTATGGCCTTAAAAATTTCAGACAGGTTCGTTGCGCTTTGGGCTATCACGACGCCATGATATCACGTTTAGTAAATACTTGTTTAACATTGTCTAATATTATTATTATATAATTTCGAAACATACACTCTATCCTGATTATTATTACAAATTATAAAATTAAGTCTTCCCACCGCGTCTATCTGTCTGTATCATAGCGTGGCCACTAAAGGACAGAGTGATTCAAGAGAAAGATTTATCTATTTATAAGTACGTGAAGGAAAAGCTTACTACGCGCACGGACGAGTGTGAGATTCTACATAGTTACAGTTTATGTGGAACAGGAGTGCAGAAAGCTAAAATCTAAAATCTAAATACACGGTGAATTTTTGAAATGGGACTGTATGGCCAAATGCAAAGCTATGATAAATAGCGAAAAGTGTTCAAAGGATTCATGGGCTAGTTTAATGAAGAAAAAAACTGCATTATCACATTTTTGAAAAATATGTTAGGTACTCTAGGAGGGAATTAAACTATTTGATTTGATAATCTATATATTAATAAGTGAAGAGAAAGCGTTGTATTCCTTCAAAAACATATTACGGATACTGAGGAGTGTGAGATTTGGCATAGGTAAAGCTTATATCGAAACTGCGTGCCAAAAGTTAAAATCTACGTATACCTAATATGTATTACAAATACTGTCAACCATACGAGTTTAGTAGTCTGTCGTTTGATGCAGTTTGAATTGACTTACTCTCGCCTATTTATTATTGGTGGTTTCAAAAAAGTAAGTAAGTGAGACCGCTGGGCCACAACTAGTATGTATAATTCATTAATGTGTTATGTAAATCGGTAGAAATAAATGACGATTATTGTTAAAGATGTCGGAAAAAATCAACACGACTGCGGGCTTTCATCGAAAAAGCTGCCTAATCCATTTGAGATATAACAAAACAATGTATGAAAGAATTGTTACTCCTTTACACGTGCAAAAAAAAGTCCGCGACGGCATATGTCTATCTTTCATGGATAGCTTACTACACCGATTTAAATGTATAATATAATGGTTACATAATGGTCGTACCGTGGGAACGGCCGGAGCCGCTGCGGAGTGTGCAGCCGCCAGAAAACGAGTCAAATACTCTACTCTGGAGAGTAAATACTTGTTCGTCCCTCTTGCGGTGGAAGATGCTGGCTGTTGGGGGATTGAAGCCAAACGTTTCGTCGCGAGCATCGGCCGTCGTCTAAAAGAAAGGGGACTCGACCCCCGTTCCGGTTCCTTCCTGGTGCAAAGAATTGCCATTGCAATTCAGCGCGGCAATGCGATGAGCGTCATGGGCACATTTGCGTCGGGGCCGACGAGGGGTGGATTATTGGATTAGTTTTATTTTTTATTATTATTATTATTAAACAATCATTAAACAGTTTAAAATTAAATGTCAATTACCTAATGGTTACATAATGTGGTAATTGGAAAGCTATTTACATGGATACGATATTAATCCCCATCAAATTAAATACGTTAGTAACCTTAAGCATTTCATGCACATTTTAATTGCCTATTACATCATACAATTTAAATTTATACCTTAGGAGTTATCTCAAAATTAAAATGATACCATATATGCTCTGCTATACCCGTGCGAAGCCGGGTTGACTCGCTACTACTATCTAAAATTTTACTCAAAAATTTTTTATGTGGTTTTTTAATACTTCAGCTTTAAAAATCCACATATTCCACATAAGAAATTTGAATAGGACTCTTCCTAATCACGTAGATCTCCATGGTTATATAATAATAATAATAATAATAATAATAACACACACAATCACAACAACGACTAGGTCCCAAACTAAGCATTAGCTTGTATTTTGGGTACCAAGCGAAGACAACACATACATATAACAACCAAGACCCGTGGCCAGTATTAATATTCATCATATAAATAATGACCCGACCAGGGATTCGAACCCGGGACCTCCAGCTTCGCAGGCAGGGTTGCTGCCCACTAGGCTAAGCGGTCGTCGATATATTAATATCAATTATTAATGGATTAATTAAGCGGAACATGAAAGTTTTCATACATTGTAAAATACAGTGCATTAAAGTAGGTTAGAGTGGGCATTTAGGTGGATACGCTGTCCCCTTCGATTGTATGCAATAAGTTGTATACTTCAGACATATCACTTAACCTAAACTCTAAAATGCGACATCATATACTTGCCAAAAGGAAATAGATGAACGGCTTAACAGCTTTCTAAAATGATATAAATCTGTGACAAAACTATGCGTAACATCATTACATTTATTTCGTGAGTAATTATTTTTAAGACATTGTCTCTCTGAACAAATATCGTCACATAACACCTCTAACCTCCTTGATTCTCTGTGTTGTAAAATGTAAATATGTAATTCATTCATCACAGCGCTGAATTAAAGACCACTAATAAATATACCTACCTCTTGGTAGTTTATACTATAACAAAGACCGTTTATAGAAATATACAATTACATACCTACGCTTTCTAGGTGTAGCGGGACGCAGTGGAGCTAAGGGTATATGACTGTATCTGCGCAAGCACGCTTATAGCGTTGTATTCCGATCCGTCATAAAGTTTGAGGCGAACTATACAAAGGACCAAAAATGGTACACTCAAAATAATAGGTTAGACGTATAGTCCATGCCACTACAGAAGTCCCGTAAACGCGGCGCTGTCAGCGCATTGCATACATACCTAAACTCTTTCACCTTGGGAATTATTTCTCGGGTTGCACTTCGTGGGACTTTAGGCTTCTTAACCACTTTTTAACTGATTTGACGACCGCTTAGCTTAGTGGGCAGCGACCCTGCTTGCGAAGCTGGAGGTCCCGGGTTCGAATCCCAGGTCGGGTCTGTATTTATATGATGAATATTAATACTGACACCGGGTCTTGGTTGTTATATGTATGTGGTGTCTTCGCTTGGTACCCAAAATACAAGCAAATGCTTAGTTTGGGACCTAGACGTTGTTGTTGTTGTTGTTTTGTGATTTTTAAACGTTTATAAGCAATCAAATTAAATTCTGTATTCAACGAAATTCTTATACGTTCAAATATCGATAACCAACCACTTCTTTAGTTAATTTTTTTGAAGCGGGACTTCATTGGTGGCGCGACATATATACGTTTTAACGAAATAAACATATCCTTGTCTTTTAAAAATTGTCTTTTATAAAGCATTCCAAATCTATAATTCTTCTATAGGTACTGACATTATAAATTGATAAAAGTTTCCACGAAGGTACAAGGTGATTTCTAAAAATAGGAGGGAATAGATTTGATGTCACCCACTGAGTGACATCAAATCTATTGTTTATCAAGTGACATAGGCTACCTACTATTTATTAGGTTTCCTTAACAGTAAATTCGAACAGAAATACCTTCTATACAAAAATGAAGTGAAATATTCGAATACGAATTTAGAACCTAAAAAAGCCTGTTTGTCTATATAAGTCAATTTTAGAAAGTACCTACTCTTATGTTTTTGATAGGAGTACAACAGTTAAAATGATTCACGAGGAACGTTTGTGCATAAAATTCATAAATATTTCGTACAAATTGCCTGAACTATGATGATATTTATCAATGAAGTAAAAAAAACGGACCTCAAACTTTCTTTGAACTGATATGAATCGTTTCTCTCAAAGGAAATTATTACATTTTTTCAACTATTTCAACTGCGGTTCGAACTGTGGATATTTTTATGATTGTCACTAACCTAGTTCAGTTCAGTTGAGTTTATGAGCTCCTTTTATTACAGATCAAGGAACTAATAACTTTTTTTAAATGATACGCAACTGTGCTAGCGAAGTTACAATTATTGGAGAATACCTCGAGCTTTTAAAAAAGAGTCTAATTACTAATTACTACTTATAAAGTTCTTATAAAGTTATACTTACTTATAAAGTTCATCTGTTTTAGAACTCAGATGAGACGACTAAGATGGTTGATGTGGCCAGTACCTATACCTACTTATGAAAAGTCATGTTTAGAAAAAAGAATACTAAAATAAAGTGAAAAACAAAAATAGAATCAAAATAAAAACTAAAAACACGAAGAAAAAGGTCTCCGCAGCCGTGAAAGGAGCTGTCTCAGCACCTGCTGCAGACGTGTATGACCACACCCACAACACTGATTTTCAGTCAGCCCCTGCACAGAGGCCGCCGCACACACACCACCGGCACAGCAACCCGTCCGCACAATATACTACACACACTACACAATAATATAACAATATATACTTTTTATAAAGTGAGATAAACTGTAACAAACATATAAGTACACACAAAATAAATAAATAAATAAAAGGCTATTAAAACCATTACAATATAGTCTTTAAACATTGCACACCGAATAATGCAGACACAGTAACTAAAAAGAAAAATATTTATATGGGATATAAGAAAATTAACATATACGTCGAGACAAAAATAGGGAAGAGAATATGTAGGAAATCAAGACGTAAGTTTTTGCAACATTAACAAGTGCATCTTAAACTTATGTTTAAAAGTTAACCTGCCAGTAACGTCGCGAATGGGGGGAGGCAGATCATTCAAAACTTAGACGCCGCAAACTTAAAACTTCCCCGGAACGCTGCAGTTCGATGCGTAGGCAAGATAGCCCTAACCCCTTCGCGGAACCCACGCTTTGACCACGTGAGTTTTTCGTACAGGTAAGTTAATGGGGGGTCTCCGTTCGCATCGCACTATATCAAACAGCAGCGTCGCGAAGTGCAGTCGCCTGCGCGCCCGCATGTTTAGTAGGCTTGCCCCGTCCACGTATGGAGTGACATGGGATCGAGGAGGGACGCGGAAACAGAAACGGAACAGAAGAAACAAAAATTGATAACAAAAAAGTAGGAATAATCTATGATAGACACTAGAACACACACTACGCTTATAAATAGGTAGTTAATTTTTAATTCCGTCAGTAAATCAGTGAGAATATTTTGTTTGGAGCGCGGCGGGTGCAAACTTTGTGTAGCCCCCCACTCCCCTCCTGCGGGTGGAACTGCTGATAACCGGACTCAATCTGATTAGTTTCATCCGATCTATTTACATTAAGTCCCTATAAGTAAGTAGCCAAGCGCGATAAGTTACGTATTTTTGAAGAACCTATCACTCAGGAAATATCTCGTTATAACGATCCCAATGAGCTTAAACACGCTGCACAAAAGATTAGGAATTTCCTAAATATAAATGTTTGAAATATATTACTCATCAATTTCGTCACACTTTGCCGCCTTAAGCGAATGTGGGAGCCCAAAAATATAACTTTCTACAGATGACCAAGTTCCTTTCCTTTCCAACAAACACCAACAAACCCAAAAATCCCCAATAATCCGGTAGATTTAAACAGATTGATAATAAATACTCTGGATTTCGAAACAATATTTCTAGGGCCAAAATGTCGTGCACTTGAGCGCTGGTGCGAGACCCAGAGATAAGAAATATTAGTAAGGTGGGGAACCATGAACTTCTTTCTTGTGATTGGCACCAGAAAATCCCAAAAATATGGTAGGATGGTGGATATAGACATGTATTCGAAATCCTGAATCCCCTCCCCATGGAAATCACACACCGAAGTCGTTCGAATTCATGTATGACGTCAAATTCGTAACCCGTATGTTAGACTTGTAACTCGAATGATGTCTGTAACTAAGTTATTTTTCTACTTGGGTAAAAAAGTTTCTCTTTACAAAAACACATAAGTTTCTATATTTCATATTCCTCGAAATATTTGACAATTTATTCTTGCGGCCACGTCTTAAGCAACTAGCAAAGGAACCGTATCAATCAACATACTGGGATATATTTCTGTGGATATATATTTATGGACTATGGACACTTAATATGACCATAGATAATACAGTGTACTGAATGTGACGTCAAAAACTTCAACTTTGACAATTCACACGTCAAAATTGCCCAAATTCTCGTTTTAGTTGCCAGTATAAAATCATAAATTAACACATTCTTTTTTAATAACACTGAAAATTTTAATAACACAATGAAGTGAACATGTGTTTTAAATATAGGTATCTAAAATTTTTACAGTCCACTGAATTAAATACTATTTTATTCATGTTGTCGTCGTTAAACGACGGCGATAATGGAACTGCTAAGTCCAGAGGACCGCTTAGCCTAGTGGGTAGGTAGCGACCTTGCCTACGAAGCTGGAGGTCCCGGGTTCGAATCCCAGGTCGGATCATATATATGATGTTGCAAGTATATGATGTCGCATTTTAGAGTTTAGGTTAAGTGATATTTCTGAAGTATACAACTTATTGCATACAATCGAAGGGGACAGCGTATCCACCTAAATGCCCACTCTAACCTACTTTAATGCTCTGTATTTTACAATGTATGAAAACTTTCATGTTCCGCTTAATGAATTCATTAATATTTGACATTAATATATCGACGACCGCTTAGCCTAGTGGGCAGCAACCCTGCCTGCGAAGCTGGAGTTCCCGGGTTCGAATCCCAGGTCGGGTCAGAATTTATATGATGAATATTGATACTGGTACCGGGTCTTAGTTGTTATATGAATGTGGTGTTTTCGCTTGGTAACCAAAACGCACACTAATGCTTAGTTTGGGGCCTAGACGTTGTTGTCATGTATCACATTTTTGTGTTATAGAGTTTCGGGAATGCACTGTCCAGAACCTACGTAGTAGGTATTTTACTTTCTTGGCTTAATCCTAATCCGTCATTCGTTTTAATCTTTATAAAAAAGTTTGGTTTTTGGATTCGAAGTAGATATTTAACATAACCTATAATTTACTAAATGGACAATTGTCAGGTTTTCGTTAGTGCAATGCTAAAGTTTACATGTTTATTTTAATATGTATTTAATGTAGGTCTGGACCAACTTATTAAAATATATCTTATATATTATAATCAATAATAGAATTTTAGTTCCACAGTTTGTATGACGAGCTGCCTTCATTCTTTATAAAATCTAAAGTAATAAGTTTCAAAAATACTATTATCATCCGAATACCAAGACATATCAAAAACCAGAAGTCACAGAAAATAAATATTAGACTAGTATTCGTATTTATAAAAATCGTTAATGAACCTACTAGATGAAATGTTTTTTTCTAATGGCAAGTGTTAGAAAGGAACAAAGGTACTCTTCGGTAGCTATTTCCCTCACATTCGTTTTGCCTACTTGCAGTGTACAATCTAAAGTGAACCTTATGAGTGAAACAAAAGTTTCATTTTTGTATTGTGCAATTTCGGGAGTGCACAGTACTGAACTTAGTATTAGAACTACGTCTATGGTTTTTAGTAGAATTGCGGAAATGAGGTGGCCGGGGTGGTCGCATGGAGTGACATCAGTGACACACTATTGCCAGTTTGATAGGAATTCCTCTTTTCGTGGGATGTTTTTGTTATATGAGGGTCAAAAAGGGGGAACAAAAAGGGTTCTTTGGGGGACATAAAAATTGAATTAAAAAGATGCGATTCAACGTTATGTAAAATTTGAACTAACTATAAATACGTTTAACCCATATATGCTCAAAGGGTCATAATGACCTCCAGTGGACCCGCGCAGATATGATGTTATTTATTTAAGTTCGTTGGCAACTACAGATATGTGACTGCATCTATTTGATAGTTTATAAACATAACTTTATTTTCATGTACTGTCATTTCATCTAGTCCGCAATAATGTGTTAGTTTGATACCTTAGAATCATTACTTGTAATATTGTGAGCGTAAGTGCGCGTTTCCCGATTTACAAATGTAAATATTATCTACTTCTTTATTTTAATTTCCAAAAATTGCCATTGATTTATTCAGAATAAAAAGTGAAGAATAAATGACTGAGAAATATTTTTCTTTAATTTATGTGTTTTCGCACGGGTTGACTGGTGGCCGCTGACTGCCCGTGACGTCACATTGCCTACTCGATCGAGTGACGCGTCGCCTCACTGTTGTTATTATTTTACGAACTAAGTTCCTATATTACATCCAAGCCTATAATATGTTATGTTTTTTACGTAACAGGTAATTAAGTTTTATTTGATTATAATGGAACAAGTTTTTGTAAAAGGACAAATAGATAATTTGCCTAAAATTTATATTTTCACTGTGATGGACTTTTTTCTTCAAATCCGTCTTATGGTAGTAGTGAAATGAAGGTTTTAAACTTTTCAAGTGTTTCTACCAGCGTAATTATCTTAAGTCTGGTTTTTAGGGTCCCGTATCTCAATAGGAATAGAGTTGCGGGACCTTTATAAGATGTCCATCCCTGTCCGACCGTCCCTCCGTCCGTCTGTCTGTCAAGACCTTTTATTGGGAAACGCGTGGAGTTGAAATTAAAATTCTATACCAAGTCTACTGTCCCTTAAAATGGTGAAAAAGTCAAACTCCTAAGTTAACATAAAAGAGATACTGCCGTTTATGCCGCAAAAAACGTATATTTCGACACTCTCAAAGAAATAAAAATTTATAGGATACTTTCCGTTGACCTAGAACTGTGAATTTTAGAAAGTAATACCGTCTAATACTACAAGTATAGGCAAAAATCTGAAAACTATAAATTTGTATTTAAATCATGAAAAATATAGTTTTATAGCAAATTATTTAATGCTAGAAAGCTGAAATTTGATAGAGTTATTATAGACATTTGTGTACCTATTTATTTTTAAAATAGTTTACCAACTCCCTAAAACCAGACTACTTAGTTGTTAAGACGAATCAAAAAGCTCAAACACCGGGCAGATGAAAGTAAATAAAAAAAAACGAACAAGTGCGAGTCGGACTCGCCTACTGAGGGTTTCGTACGAATTTGTATGTACATATCCGTGTATACCGTTGCTTAACCTCGTATACGTGTATACAATTGATTATAAGTACGTAAAAAACTGAACAAGTGCGAGTCGGACTTGGCCACCGAGGCTTGAACTGCCGTGCTTTTACACTTTGGAACTATACCTACAATATTTATACGCTTGCTTTTTGTCTCAATGTTCTAAGCCATCACGAGAAATCACTCATAACTATAGAAATAATCAAAACACTGCAACTCGTTAGCGCGCGCGAATGACTGAATACCAATGAATTCGGGCAGCGTGACGTCACACGCTGGCCGAATTCGAAATTGTTTTTGTAAGCGCGACCTTAAAGTCCTATAACTTCTTTATATGTTGAAATCTTTTCATGATTCTTCTACACTTTTGTTTTATTTAGCTTAAATTTTAATAATAGCGAATAAAAGAATTTAGTAAATTTCTAAATTGGATATATGAACAACAAAAATCGTAAGGGATCTTTTGGAAAGGAGTGTCAATATTAATCTTTAGTGACAGTTGCAAAAATAAGACTGTAAAGTTGGTTTTATTTGTAAATTATAATTTTAACAATCTTTTTAACCTTACGTAAGAACTATATAGACCCCCTCCTGCCCCAAATCATCACATAATTAATGAACAGTCCTAAATGGGGATTATTCACCTTGACGTGGGGAATTCAAAATTTTCTCCTGGCAACACTAGTGGAATGCATGACAATGGCATAACAAGATATGATCCCAGTCCCAGGGCCGTCAAAAAAAGCATTACATGACAAGGATGACGAGCAAGACAAGACAAGACAAATAACTTAATTCTGTGGAGTAATACTGAACCGATTGAACGATGTTGAACGAGATCATGTCATGATTCAACTGCTATTGCAAATAATGATTAATTTTTATGTTAAACTAGATTATGTTCATATTATTCCAGTGACATTAGTATTAAAATAAATTTCTAATCTAGTATTAAGAAAATGTGACAATTGTATGATTAAAAATATTGCAGTTGGGTCTAAAATACCACTTTCCAGAAATCTTTGAAAAATGGGGTCCAGGTTAAGGTAATACATATTAAATGTGTATTGATAAGTTCTAAAATATGTTTCTAATAATTGATATATATAATTGATACTAATGATTTAGGTTTGGCTCACGATAACCTTCACACGTCATAAATTCTATTTGAAATGCTGCCGTGCGTCAACTTTCATTATGTATTGTTGATTAAGTAATTCACTGATTTTTATTATAGTCATTTTGGTTTAAAAATTTTAAGCCACGTGTATTTATGTGAGATTTAGTTCTATAAGACGAATTAAGTAAATATCTTCCGATTCCAAGAATGATTGAGCTGGGCGTCCGAAACAGAGCTGAGCACAATAATCGCTATCAATAATGATTGCATTGTCATAACTTCCCAACACCACCTTTTTCAGGTTATGCCACCCTGTATTTAAAGTAGATAATAGATATAGACCAACTCATTGGATCTGTACCTACTAACATGTTACACATAACTAAAGTTTGAGAATTTTCTAGAAACTCTCACAATGCCCTGGAATATATTATCCCTTTAGCGGTCACGGTACAAATGTGTACTCCACATGGGTGAACCCACAGGTGGAAAACTAGTAACAATATTTGTGAAAAGTGCATCTCTATTTGACAGTGCTTAAACAAAGGGCATTGCTAAGATAGCATACTACCTACTCATTTGCCCCATTTCTGAAAATAGACTAGCCATTCAAGTTTGTCCAGTCACGCTCTGTCAACAATGAAGCTTTCTTGTAATTTTGAGTGTGACTCCAAACAGGTTCACTTTGTTAAATGCACACAACTACTCAAGATCCAGTTCAATTGATCTTTATTTTCTATGCTTAGATCCCAAAAGTGAAACTGAGCTAATAGCTTTACATAGGTATACATGTTTTTAAACTAGTGACTCACTCACTCATCACTGCCTTATAAGATTCAGTGTTCAATGCAAGGACCAAATCACACTAGTACTTCAGTCATTTTCACTATCTTTTTGCAAACACACATGTTCCATCTTTTATAATTGTTCCCACCATAGTCAGACCTATTTAAGAGATTCCAAACATTTGGAGAAATTAGCTCAGTCTTTGAATTGGTTGTAGTTATTGTTGCTTGCTCTACTTGCATACTGCATGTCAAAAGTTTTAAATTTTGCTTACTTATAGATACCTACTTACTATGTGGCAATTACTTTGGATTTTTGGTATTACTTTGGATATAAAATAATTTTAGTATATATATTGGTGTTGAATTCTGTTATGATAATGTAGACACTATTGTTAGTCTTTACTAATTAATATGTCATTCGGTAATAAATCATAAAACTGAAATTGCATTAGCCATGTTTTTATTTATTATTAGTGTGATGATAATAATAGTAATTTCTTGTAATGTACTTAATCATATTTTTAAATATTGTACAATTGTGTAAATAGCTATGCGATTTAATTTGTATTTAACGTGTATGAATATTGAAAAAAACTATTGTTTTTTTTTTATATTGTGCTGTGCTCTCTGATTAAGAAGCAAAAAGCCAGAAATAAGGCCAACTATTCAGTGTTAAATTGTGTCTAGTAAAAGTCATTGTAGATTAAAATTATACAATTAATTCACATACCAAGTTATGTCATTGGATTTGACTTACTGGTTGCGCAACAATACGGATTTACGCGAGGTCGCTGCACGACCGATGCTGGTGTCGCACTTTTGCAACATATATTCCGTGCTTGGGAGAATTCTCGTGATGCCATCGGGGTTTTCTGTGACTTGTCGAAGGCATTCGATTGCGTATGTCACGACACTTTGCTCTTCAAATTGAATCATTACGGAATAAGGAATCAGGCTCTTGGTATGTTAAAGTCTTATCTTAGTAATAGAATCCAGAAAGTACAAATCAAGGGTACATTGTCCTTAGGTTCTGAAGTTAAAATGGGAGTACCTCAGGGTTCAATACTGGGACCTTTTTTATTTTTGATATATATCAACGATTTACCTCTTGCAGTAGGAAAATTGTCTGATATCGTATTGTTTGCTGACGATACATCACTTATTTTTGAGATAAATAGGAAATCTTGTAATCTTGATGTGGTGAGCAACACTCTAACATTGGTTCACGATTGGTTTGCGGCGAACAACCTTGTTCTTAACCCAAACAAAACAAAATGTATAAATTTCTCATTAGCAAAAATTAATGCTCAAAGAAAACTCATGCTAAATAATGAAACAATAGAATTTGTTGAGACGGCAACTTTTTTGGGAATAACACTAGACTCTAAATTACAATGGAGTCCTCACATCACTCAGTTATCAAAAAGACTTAGCTCTGCTGCCTATGCAGTTAGAAGAATAAGGCAACTCACGGATGTAGCTACGGCACGTCTGGTATACTTTGGCTGTTTCCACAGTGTAATGTCATATGGCATTTTACTGTGGGGCCGGGCAACTGATATCGGATCTGTATTTGTTTTACAAAAGAGAGCAATTAGGGCAATTTACAGTCTGCGGAATCGTGATTCGTTAAGAGAACTTTTAAAAGAGATAAATATAATGACGGTGCCATGCCAATATATATATGAAAATATAATGTACGCACGTAAGAATTTATCTAACTATACAAAAAATTGTGACCGACATAGTTATAATACGAGGACGAAAAATAAGATTGCACAGCCACATTTTAGGTTAGCTAAAGTAAATAATTCATTTATGGGTCTATGCATTCGATATTATAATAAAATACCGGAAAATATCATAAGTTTGACTGAAAAAAAGTTTAAGACATACATCAAGCTTACCTTATGTATGAAGGCTTATTATAAATTGGATGACTATATGAATGACAGAAATGCTTGGGACACTGCTTTTCCAGCCAAGGACATTTATGATAATCCTGACATGTGACTGTAATTTCTGACATATATAATTATAATTTTTTAAATTTAACTTATAAGTTCTTCTGTATTATGTTTAATTTGTTGTTTTTATGACCATTGTTTGTGGTATTTACCTACTTACTATAATGAATATATTATAATAAATCTAATTATTGTTATCATATTGATTTTTTAAGTGAATGCTCAATTGGTATTTGTATTGTAATGATTTTTATTACTTTTACGACGTGAAAAAGTGTAATTTATTTACCTACTTTCAATAAAGAAATTTGCGTTTGAGTTTGAGTTTGAGTTTTGAAATACTGCGTGCTGCTGTATTGTAAATAGACTAAGCTAATAAATTAAAATTAGTTATGTATACAATTTCATAAACTTATAACTTGGTCTAACTCAATGTTCCTCGGTCTAACTCGATACAACTAAGTCCAACTCAGACAAACTTGGTCAATTTGGTTACAGTACTGCATTAATATATGAGTGAATAAAATACACTAAAAGTGTGTAACCTATAGAAGCTTCACTTCTTGCGTGTTTACACTAAGACATTCAACCCTATACATTTTGTATTATGTACTATTTGTTAAAATGGCACAACTGTAGAGTAATATTATTTGTTTCATTGTTTCAGAGATAATGTAAGATATTTATTTGAATGTTTTTGTGAAGTTGCTCCAGGGGTTAATAATGAAGATCCAACTATTATAAAAAAATATCCAGATTCATACAGAAATGAAGAAGAATTAAGAAATGTACCAAAATTTACATTCCCTTGTGAAATGGAAACGTAAGTTAATTTTGTGGTGAATATTATTCACCAAATAAATACATCTATACTAGTGCGTAATATTACAAAAACGTATTGTTAATGCAATAATTTCACCTTCGTAAATAGGTAGATCACACATACACACACATAAACAGGCACACCCTACACTATTTTCCATATACCTCAATCTACACACACTAATACACATCTTAGTCTGTTTTTGAGTAATGGTTTTTTGATTATTTGTTATGTGTTATTTTATACGAATAGAATCATTGGAATGCAGTAAACCTAAATAATTGTAAACAAGATCGATCTCCAAAGACCACAGGCTGAGCTTAGTGTACGGATCAAATTAACACGGCAATGTAAATACTGTATGGTAACATTGTGTAAATAAATAATTTATCAATTTATCTTGGACGGTACTTTTAATACGCTTACAATATTTTAATTATCTAAGTCAGAAAATTATATTCGTCCAGGACAAGCCATAAGTAATTAAGTGTTTACACATTATAATAAGTATTATAAGCGAAAATTTAATTTGAACTATTGTGTTTTCAGTCTTTATGTTCAGCATTATTCATTTGTTATGACGTCTATGGACTCAAAGTATACGTTTTGTTTTTGCCGCTACGACCCACGCACAAATACTTCTTTAGTGATTCTGTCGCACTTGCCCTGGCACGATGTATTCTATAAGTAAGTAAAATCATCTATTACCAATGTGTGATTTAGATTGCATGTCAACTACAACATCAGTAGGGCTAACATACACACTGGCACTAACATGTAGACGCATTATTTTGTGCTGATATAACTCCATATGTAGCATATAGAGATATCTCGTGTCAGCAGGAAACAATGCATCGACAAAATTTTACCATGTTGTGCATATTATTAACCCTGCAGACCTTAATTAAAAATAGACATATCTTCATTCGTTCTACCTCGTGCAGAAAATAAAGTTCTCCTAGTTAGATTATGACAATTATTATTTTCCTTAGCTGGATTTCATCAAAAATTTAATTTTTTCTTTTTTCATGTAACTAAGTTCTATGAACGTAACTTTAAAAATAGTTGGTGTACACAAGCCAGTTCTTCATCATAGGCTTAATAAATCTCATATTGTACCAACCGACATGTCATACAAAATAATTATTAAAATTGACTGGAAGCAATGAATGTGTGGTTTGGCACAAATAGCAAATATTATATGCTCTTAAAGCAATTTGTTCATAATGTGTAAAAAGTTCATGCAATATGCACTCAATAATTTACTTACTTTTAATTAACATAAAATTTTGAATGCAATATATTTCATACATTAATAATTACACTGAAAATTTTTATGATCTAATAAAAACTAATAATGCAATTCAATCAAGTATCAAGTCTGAATGATATGTTTGTATATCAAAGTTACACATGTATAATTTATATTAAGAAATTATTAAATTAAATGATTAAATTAAAAAGTAGTATTCGAAACAAATGTAATAATTATAATTGACTGTTAATTACAATCTTAAATTTATCGTTTTAAATCAATTTATAACCAATTTTTATAGTGTTGCAGTGTATTTAAAAAATAACTGATCTGACATTGTGAACCTTATTTCGTATATTTTAATGTTAATTTCTTCTAAGGATTTATTCTGTTATGATTTCAGGTTATTAAATTGTATAGCAGGCCTGTTAAACAGTCCTGAAAGTAGTGAGTTAACTTCATTCCTCGAAGCATGTAGGATAAGACCGCCAATGCCCGGACACACTTTAAAAGTGACATATAGTGCAGGTCAAAATGTATTCACTTGCCAAAGTCCAGACATAAAACTGCCAAGTATACCTGGAAATGTAAGTATATCATAGTTATTTTAAATAATGGAATGATTAAAACCACGTTATTCTTTTATCTATTTGATTTCCACCTGGGACAAATATTGCAATATTTGTGGGCATCAACATGTCTATTTGTTCCATCTCGGTGTGAAATATCTATATATGTCTATAAAGAATATTTAAGTATGTATATCAGTTAATTGTCTGGTCCTCATAATACAAGCTTCGCTTAGTTTGAGACTACATGGCGCTGTGTGGGATGTCCAAAGTATTGTTGGTAGGTGTGCTTGACACTTAGATGAACATTGAACTTTAACAATTTTTTCTAAGGAATAATCTTGTATTAATAGAAAACCACACAATTAACATCTAAAGATAGTGTAAAGGCTCATTTTAGAGAAAGTAACATTCTGACAGTCCCTTGTCAGTACATTTATGAAAATATAATTTATGTACATAAAAACTTAAATGCTTTTTCTAAGGTGGATGATGGCCACAACTTAAATACAAGACATAAGCATATGTTATCAATTTCCAGGTTCAGGCTCTCAAAGGTTAATAATTCTTTCATGGGAAATTGTTTCCGTTTTTATAATAAAATTCCAAAAGAAGCGTTAGACTTGAATTCTAATCAATTTATAAAGTGAGTTAAAGTCCAACTCATGAAAAAAGCTTACTATTGTATTAGCAAGTATTTAAATGATAAGTGAACATGGACATCATTGTAATACTCGTAAGCACTTTAAATTAAAAAAAAAAAACAACAAGAAAAACATATATTTAAATAAAATTAACAGGAAGGAGTTTCTTGCCGGTTCTTCTCTTCTAGTTTTTGAAGTAGTTTACTTAATCAAATCATTTTGACTTTCAATAAGTGTGTGTAAACGTCTTATATTGAATAAAAACTTTTTGAATTTGATTTTGAATTTAATAATTTTTTTCGACTAAACCCTTCATAAATTCTTAGCAAGGTTGTTCAACAATAGTGCTTTTAAGGAAAAATTATATACATCTATGCATTCTTACGATGGCTGTTCATACTCCCCGGTTTATAGAATACTGTGTTACTTATGTATAAATTGTAGTTAATAAGACAAACTATTCAAATATTTCTAAATAAATTAATAAAATCATCCTGACCACTCCGCAAAGTATTTGCTCTACCATCTAAAATTTCATAATGTAAAGTTCAAAGAAAAAGCTTTTAGATAAATACTGAAAGCAATAAGGGTGGACATGGAAACATAAGAACAAAAAGATGATACATTAGTTGGACACCGTGAGATTCATCACGTGAACATTATTATCAAATAACCTAAAACTTGGTTGATTTACTATTAAAAATTTATACAAAATGCTTCACCATCATCTTTGCTAGCATAGCAAAGGCAATCAGCTTACAATGATCCACCATTTATATATAACTTTATTTTTCATTACAGTGTAATTTAACAGAATACTTCAGCGCTGTAGACACAAAATGTATGGCAGGCTTATGGGCAGCCTTGTTACATGAGCGTCGGATCGCAGTGGTCGCGAGTAAGCCTTCACGATTATCGGCCACAGTGCAGGCCGCTAATGCCACACTGTACCCAATGTCATGGCAACACATATTTATACCAATACTCCCTAAGCATCTTGTTGATTATTTATTAGCGCCTATGCCTTTTCTTATTGGAGTTCCTAAAAGTGTAATGCAGGTATGTAAAAGTGTTTTTGTCTTCATACAAATTTCATTTTAGTATAAATTCATATTTTAATTCTAGATAATGTATTAAGATGATACACAATGTATTAAATTTGCAATCTCGCTTTTGGCTTAATATTTATTTGGTGAAAAACTTATTGGTTAGTATACAACAATTAAATAAAATTGCATTGTATAGTATAGTGTGATGAGACTATGAACATTATAACTATCTGAGTTCACTGAAACGTACCCTAGAGGCGTATTTACAAATGCTTCTTCATGCAAACTATGTATACTTCTTTAACACAACACATAAGTTGTGTTGAGGCTAAGAAGGCAATGCATTCTGTTGGTTGGGATTGATTTTCAAACGTTTTATTGGCCAATGCTGCACGCACCAGAAAGGCAAAAGATATGAATGAATAAATCTGAAACCAACATTTGGGAAAAAATGTTGGTCTCAAATTTATTCAATCCAAAGTAGTTAGATAGATTTGAAGTTTTATTTTTAGCGTAGGTTTATATGTCCAAAGATTGAGCAAAGGAACATTGTAAAGGATTTAAAAAATTATAAAATAAAAAAAAACATTGTTTGTATCTACTTATACATCCTATACAAATAATTAGCAAAAACTAGAAAAATTACGTTAAATAATACAGTCATGTTAAAAATATAGAAACATAATCATCAAAAATTATGAACTAATTATATTTATGTTTTGGTAAATATTACATCATACATATTTTTGAGAAGTCCAAATACTTGTACATATAAAATGCAGACATGTATAATATGCACATGTAAGTAATATAAAAATAGGTATATAAAAACTGCACATACCTTTGAAATTGCTTATTGTTCAATCAATTTTTTTTCCCTTGCGGTGGGAAGGCGGATTAAACTCTACAGCTTGCGCGCGCCTGGGCGCACGGTGTATGTGGGAGTTGTCTCCACTAAACAACCACCTGAAGCAGAATAAGGACGCGTGTCGTTAGCCCGAAAGCTCCAACGACTTCATCGAAGCGGCCAGAAGACACACTAGGGTGTCACCGGCGAGAAGTTGTCGAGAAACCCCTAAGAATTACTTGATGCGAAATAATTCCATTTGCGTGGGCCTCCAGTTAAGATTTAGGTTATTAATTTAAGATGAAAAGTGTTTTACTGTTCACTCATTTGAGATAAGGTCAGTAGGGGTTGTTCAATCAAAGAAAGATTCAGAAAGCAGTAATGTGGTAATTAGAACGCATTGCCTTCTTAGCCACAACACAGCTTATGTATTGTGTTATAGAAGTATATGTAGCTTATTTATACATTTTTTTTTATTTATCGTATCGCGTTTAATGACAGTTCATTACATTTACATCAAATGTGCCCGACATTCTATCCATTAGGAATATTTATAAAATTACCCTCATCTCAAAATTGCCATTTGGAGTATAAGAAAATAATTACATCGGGTTAACACTTGTGGTTGGCTGTAGCCGCTCCGATACTATTAAATATAATATTAATCATATAAAATGGTTTGGAGAGAGCTTTAGTCAGACCAAACAACATAAAAATTTCAATCTTTTGAGAAAAATTAAGGTTGCGCTCTTTTTCGATTTGTTGATTCAGAGAGATAAGAAATAATTTATGTATTAGGATTTCTTTTTTTATTGCATACAAAATTTTTGAAATAGCGTTAGGTTACTTCCTAAATCTGCTTGAACGTAGACAAAAACTGGCAAACTCCCATGATACAAGTGCTTTTCGAGTCTTTGTTATTATGTCATTTAGCGTGATGCAATGCATCAGGAAATCCAGTTGTAGGTCTACCACAATGATTTAGTGACCCAAACAATGTTGGACTGTGTAGAAATTTTTCAATCTAGCTTATACAACTTATGGTTTTATTATATGCTCTGTATTCTGTATTGGTTATTTTTTCTATTCCAGACTGTAAGAATGGCAGATATAGGTGACATATGCATATTAGACGCAGATGCAAATGTTCTAAAAACACCTTACAATGATCTCGATAGTCTTCCAAGTGAAGTGGTAATATAATTTGTTATTTGATTCATATATAATAGTATGCATATATTTATAATTAAGATATTACTAATAATAATAATAAGTTAATATAAAATTTTTTATCAGGTCTCAAATTTGAAGAAAGCATTGAATGATAAAAACGCCCTAGGCGACACAGTCTCCAGAGCTTTCCTACGAGCTTTAGTTTGTTTAATAGGTGGCTACCGTGATGCTATAAGGTAAGTGTAATTGTATTTACAACTTGACAATTGCGACTAATTTGAAATTGTATATTAAAAACAATTTTAAAATTTTACATCTTACGTAACCCAATTATTATTTTTTAGGATTGAAAAAGGTCAACTGATTACTTTTAGTCCCGAGGCGTTTGTGCGAACTAGGAAAAATATGCAACCTTTCCTTAAACAAATTTTAGAATCGCAAATATTTAGACAGGTGAGTTTAAATATCGATTATATTGCTATAGAGAGCGCTAGAATCTGACATGGGCATGCCTTGTTCTTGCTCCTATGAGATCTCGTTGTTTTCTGTACTTATTGCTTGTATTACACTCGAAATGAAGTACAAGAAAGGGGCTGTAAACTCACTTCAGTACAGTGGTAGTTCGTTTACTTATATTCGCTCGCAATGGTGGCAACAGAAGCAAGGTTACGGCGTTAACTATTCGAAACAATGGACGCGGTGGATTGGTTACATGACAGCAAGGCTAGCTGTTGATTGGCCTCTATTCGCGCGGGCAGTTTGTAGTCATCCAGAAATGGAGGCCTTCTAGTTCTACGTGCAAACGTAGGCTCATAGGGTTCCTATAGAAATCTAATCAGCTGGAGGCCAGACACACGAACTCTTGCAGGCGTTAGGCCGAAAGCATGTACCTACACACTTTTTTAGTACCCTGAAGGCAAACTCTGATTACAACCGATGATATCCCACGCAATGTGTCTGCGGGTCAATTATGCTTATGTAATAGAATTTAATCAATGGCGCGATAGCGCACGTGACTTTGCTGTCATGCCGTTCATTGGGGTCTATATCATTTCTGTATCATATTACATTAGCATAATGGACCCGCTGCGCTCTTGTTGTTGCATGCTCTTTATCTCTGCAAATCGTCATAGATAGCGAAAAAACAAATTTGTGTGGACATACAAGACTTGAGGACGAAAGCCGAATAGAAACCTAGATGGGATTTGACACTAGTCAAATTTCAGCGAAAAAACAAATTTGTGTGGACATAGAAGACTTGAGGACGAAAGCCGAATAGAAACCTAGATGGGATTTGACACTAGTCAAATTTCGCAAGACAAACTAACAAACTGCCAATTGGGTTTCCAACTATTGCGCATTCCAATATTACGTGATAGGATTACTAAATGACAGTTTATAGTAAATGCATTTCTCTGGCCTATTTTCTTCATTTTCTTTCTATGGCCTATTTTCTTCAAATGGAATAATAGAGAAGTCACCTATATTTTTTTTACAATGCGACCCAATGGTAATGAACATCAATTGTATAAGTTTTTGGTGCTAAACGCATATATTTTGAAATTTGTAGGTAGTAAATATTGAACATTTTTAATAAGAAAGTAATTTCCTAATACTTGTTCACTACTAGAGGCATAGATTATTGAAGTACTGATTTTTTGATGTTATATTCTGCACAGTTTATTGACGAACGTCTCGATCTGCTAAACTCAGGAAAAGGTTTCAATGATGAGTTTGAAATGGAATGTTATAACTATGCGGAAAATACCAATGCAGGCAGTGCGCAAAGATTCAAACAGCAATACAGAGATTGGGCCAAAAATATGAAAAAGGAAGGTGGTGCGTTTTTTAAAACAGTCAAAAACAAGGTATTCTATACTTATCTTATTGTAGAATGTATTTTGTGGTGATGGAATGTAAGCTTGACAATCCAGTGTTCTGTCTACGCACTCACTATTGTTTGCGCTATTTAGTATTTTTTCTTTTCTTTTTACACACCAGTTGTAGCCATGCCTTAAATAACTGCGTTGTAATTAAACCTTGCTACGCGTATAAAATTCTAAATCATATTTATAAATATTTGACTTCATTATAGTATAATCTAAGTTTAATTTAGAAGTAATTAACAAAATATAATAAATTTTAACAAAATCCCTTTGCAAGTTACTGTTTTATTCGAAATTATAATTCCATGAATATTGTGCTTTTTATGAACTTATGTGCAGTTGTTACTTGGGCATTAGTTAACATGTCATAAAGACTAGGCTGCATTAAGTAGTACGTCATGAATATTTGCAGGCAAACCCGGCAGTAAAAACAGCTGTGAATACGGTGAGTGGCTTCAGTAAACTTTTACTTGCCTTTCAAGCTCTAACATGCTTTTATTATTTTTATTCTTCTATAAATAGGTATCTGTATCAGCAAGCTTTAACCTGGGGTTCAGCGTTGCTAGAACTTTCACCGCGCGTGTATTTATTAATTTTTCAAATTATATCCTAAAGAGTAAGGGCTAGAAAATTGTTATAAAATATTTTTTTTATATTGGTTTTTCGTGGACTAGGAAAGAAAGTTAGTGGACCGCCACAGTAACTCCTAAGGTAGTAACATTTAAGTTAGGTTAGGTTTAGTAAGGTAGTAAGTAACACTTAACGGTATGATAGACTATCATGAATTAAATGTATTTAATTAATATTATATTTTTTGTAAATAATCGTACCTAACGCAATTTAAGTATTTTTATCTAAATCTTTTTATCGTTAATATCTTTGTTCAGAAAAATGCTCAGTTTATAGTTTTTTGACCCGAAATATTTGAAATATAAAAACATTATGTGAAATACCTAAAAAATATCCCTAACAGACAACAAAATATTGATAAAATATTTTTTTTTTTATATTAAATTGTAATTAACTTTGTATTTTTGTATTCCATCTATTAAATAATTAGCCTTCCGCCTGCGGCTTTGCCTGGACCTCACCTTTATACTGGAACCGCTAAAAGGGCATCACGATTGAGCCGTGAATAGCTCATCAACATTAGGTGGAAAGTAGCTAAATGTCATACCTCGGGTTCAAGTTATCTCTATATATGTCATCAAAATATACTTCTATAAAATTTCCTTTGTGTAGTAAATATCTGAACAAAGTAATCTTAAGGAAATACCCCACCAGCTCATTGAAGTTGCTTACGTGTATTGTTATTAAAATGCGTCATGTCTATTTTTTCAAACGACAGACTATGAGACTATTATACTCGTATGGTTGACAGTATTTGTAACACATTATATGTAACTCCTCTTCCATATAAACTTTAACTATGCCAAATCTCACACTCCTCCGTGCCCGTAATTTAAGTGTTCTCTTCACGTATTAATATATATATATTAACAAATCAAGTGGTTTGTGTCCTTCTTAAAGTAACATATTTTCAAAAATGGGAAGGTGTAGGTTTTGGTTTCCTGAAAAATCGAACTCATGATTCCTTTGAACACTTTACACTATTTCTCATAGTTTATGATTCGTCCATACAGTCCCATTTCAAAAACTCATCCTGTATACAGATTTTAGCCTTCTGCACTCCTACTCCACATAAACTGAACGTCGTATGCTTAAAAAGGGATAGAAAGCTTTTCCTTTACATATTTATACATAGATTTTTGTTCATCCTTTAGTTGAGGATGTACGTACAAAACAGTACTGATGCTATTGGTGTTTCTCATGTGATTGACAAAATAATCTAATTTGGCTACCAAATTCTTGTTAATCCTAAATAAACACATACTGCATTTTTAATTAACAATCCCTAATACCACTGTCAAATTGGCCTTTGGAGCCTCAAAAAGGACAAGAACTTAATAAAAAAAAAACTCACACATCTCTAAATCTAGTAATTGAATATAATTTCATTACAGGTTCGACAAGGCGGTAGAAACGTAAAATCTGCAGTGAGAGGTTTAAAAAACAGAATGCCTAAAACTGGATCACGGCCTTCATCTATTAACACTACGGATGACAGCAGGTGTTTAATTAGTAAATTATTTTATTAATGACTTATCGGACCTTAATTCCTGCATAACTAACGTGGAATTTAATTGGCTGTTTCTGAAGCAGGGCCACAATTAATTAACTACATAATGCTATTATGCTATGCATAAAACAATGATAAATTACTTGAACACTATAGCAGCATCATATGTTTTATCTGTGGGTGTAAAAACAATATACAAATAAGAATGCCTACTACAAATAAAATAAAATTAAAACGTAGTAAATATTAACGGTATATTATCATTAGATATTATAAAACAAAGTCACCCCCGCTGCGTCTGTGTGTCTGTCTGAACGCTGTGAATTCAAAAACTACCGAACGGATTTTCATATGGTTGTCACCAATGGATGAAGTAATTTAAGAGAAAGGTTTATGTGTATTTTATGAATGTTTTGGGTAAATTGGTTGAAGTATGACAATGATTGTTAAAGATGTCGGAGACAATCAAGTCGACTGGGAACTTTCATTGAAAACGCTGCCTCTTCCCTTTGAGATATAACAAAACAATGTATAGCAGAATTGTTCCTCTTTTATAGGTCTAAAGAAAATTTTGCGATGGCATATATCTATCTTTTATAGTATCTTACTGTACCTATTTTAATGTTTAAATAAATTATCATATATAATGTGGTAATTGGAAAGCTATTTAGACAGATAGGATATTAATCCTTATGAAATTCAATATGTTACTTGAGCATTTCATGCACATTGTAATGCATCGCGCGACAAAAGAAATTCATAATTTCAAGCGGTCTAGACGGACGCGACACGCGTTATGCATTGTCAAGCAGAAGTTATTAATGTTGTACACAAAGGACTATTTTAGTTTGTTTGTATGTACATTTACTTTAGTACTTTGCGGAATTGAAAGTAAAATACATTAAAAAACTCCAAGTATGATGAACTTATGTTATATTTAATCGACATCGAACATGTCTAATCGACATGTTCGATGCAACAAGCTGATAAGACACTACGACAAAAAATTTAGGAATTTACGCAAACAATTCATAAATTTCTTCAGGTGTAAATAAAACACCAGTCTATGAATTTTTTTTTTCATAGTAATAATTAGGTATAAATAAATGATTTCTACTTAACTTCAGTATATCCTTAACAATTTATTTTTTTTCTTTTGAAAAGCTTTTTTCTATAGTTTTCTACGTTCGGAACGGAAACACATGAGTATATATATTTTTACAACCAAATAGCTCTACAACAAGTAATTTTAAAAACTATCGATGCTGTCTGTCTATAAAAAAAAGTTTCGCCTCGTATAGGTCTTAGATATTTGACAGTTAAGATATATCAAACTCTGAAATGACTCTACAGTTATGAGTATTGTGACCTCTGAAGGAAGCAATTGTTAGTTTTTATTGCCATTGGCGCGAACAAATCTTCTCGTCTCTATTCCCGTGTCCGCATTTATTCGTGTGATAGCTAATATTTTGTATTTCGTGTTCTATCAACATTTTCCATATGTGTATCGAATGGCATCAATAACACATATAATATATTTAATTTTTGTGATTTCTATTACCTAGTTCAAAGTCGTACAACTTAACAACCTATATATTTCCATGCGAAATGTAAGCCAAGAAAATTGTTTATTCTTAAATGTTTTAAATTTAAAATAAAAAGTAGAGATAGTAACTATATTTTATAAAATATATGTTCTTTTATATTACAGATATTCATGTGGATCGGTGACTCCCGTGTCATCAGGATCATCTGATTCGCTGCCTTCACATGCTTCCAGCAGCGACCAGCCTCCAGCTCTGCCCCTAGATCTATTAACAGAATTAGAGTCTCTTTTCCCCGGCGACACGTCGCAAAAGAGCGCGACACTCTCGCACAGTGTCCAAAACTACTCGCTACTCAGTTCAGCAGACAAAGCGGTAAGTACAATATTTAAAAAAAAGTTTAGTGAAGGTAAGATGGCTAAGCCATTTTAGAAATTCAGTCACAGATATCTATTTTATATTTGTTAACATTACGAAATGCACTTGCGTTCTGAATATTTTTCATAAATGAAATCATGTCATATTTTCTCTTCATATTTTAAGCATGGCTTATATTTACAACGTTTTAGAATGAAACTTAAAAAATTCACCTCACTGTGGTAGTAAGCAAGGATCTTACCCGAGTTTTAATAAATTGAAATTACTATGTTATAATAAATTACCACTTTTTTTTTATTAAACAAGTTTTCAGTAATCTCTGGTGAGACGCTACTTGAGGCATTTGTTGTCTTATTATTGCACTTCAGTATTATTTTCAGCTTTCGCTTACGTGGTTAATATTGAATGTGCCAAGTGTTTCATAGTCATGTGTTTGTCCATGTGAATGCATGACTAGCATGGGAGCTCGCGGAAGTGCGACCGCACAATGTTCAATTTTGTTTTCCAGAAGACACTGTCACCATGTTCCCCACCCCGGTTACCGGACCGCCCCCCTCCGCCCCTCCGCTATCCCATAATCCCGACGAGGAAGCTAGTGGACGTGTCGGACGCGCCGACGCCACCGCCGCGCGCCAACACAGCGCCGCGGACATCCAACTTCGTCAGTCACATTACGAAGAACGATTGTAACGGGCTTTCGGTGTTCCACACGCCGGTCCATTTCACGGAGGTCGGGCCCGACAGTAATAAGTCGAGATTAGCGGCGTCGATGAGGAAATTATCTCTGTCGCCCTCGGCTGCTCCGCCAGTGCCAATGCGCAACGGCAGTGTGTTGAAGGCGGCTCTGTCAGCCCCGCCCGCGGCCGGACGACCTGCGCCTCGAGCACCAGTCACGCCCCAGCCGCCCAGTCTCTATGCCCCTCTCACTCTACCAGAGGTAATTGTGATGTGTATTGTCGCCATAACTGTAATGTACTTACTAAATAATCAAACTGATATATAAAATACACTCACTGGAGCATGGTCACATTTTTGCATGTTACATACCTATATTATTTATCCTAAGTAAATTTATGCAGTAAATATGTATTTTTAATGACTACGGAAGAGGAAATAATTTTTCTTTATCCCACTATTATATTAACATGTTAAATTCCTTTTTTTTTATTTTAAACATTTATTTTCGTAATGTAATACATTTATCACATAGTTAACAGTAAGAATATTGAGTGAATTATAGCAAAATATCTCAACTTTTAAAAGCATTGTGAGCTGTGATGACACTGAGCTTATAAATAAGATTCATATTTATCATGTTTTTATCAAAAATTACTTTTTATGTGTTATAAAATCGTTATTTACTTCACATGTCCAAGTTATAAATTGTTATCATAGAAGAACGCAATTGTATGTGATAATATGTAGGTATTTTTGTATTAAATTTATATGATTGTGATACACAGCACAAATAAATTTAAGACTAAAGCTTATAACCAGTTTTGTTTATTGTCACCAATTATTGTTAATAATATTTCACATTGAAATGTTTTTATTTTATTAATAGGACAATTAAATATATTTATGCCATAAGGTCTGCGTTCTACACATAGATTTTTTTTAAATTGGCATTTACTTCAAAACATATTTATAAAAATCTTAGAAATAATGTTCATAAGGAACTAAGTAATTTTCGATTTTGCGGTTTCTGTTAGTAATGAAAAGGGATTATTATATTAAGTTCGATTTCAAAAAAAATAGTAATTATTGTAACAATGGCTTAATTTTTTTCAGTGGACACTGTTGATATAGAGCAAAGTCCACATTTATCATAAACCTCTCGAATAGTAAGTATCACGTTGAAATTGTGGCAGTTACATTCTAAAAAATATTACTTTGACATTGACTTTGAATTAACATCATTAAACTTTAAACTGACACATTTGCTTTTTGGGTTACCGTTACAATTAATTTCAAGGCAATTATATTAATGCAATAACATTTTGATATCTGCAACTTGCTAGAAAATGCCTGTCCGTCGATTGTGTACGTCACTTTTGCTTAATGTTTGCACGATGTCAATCAATATTTGTTGATCAATGTACGATTATAATAATGACAGGTTGGTGCTGGTCCAGCGGAATATTAAAGCGACCCACTGATAGTACAATATGTCGAATCAATAATCGCAACATCTTATTATCTCTCGTATCTATCAGTAATAGAACAATTATTGAATCAATATCTGTATCAATTTTCGATTAAGTCTGGATACTGGTGACATATTGTTAAATTAATTTAACAAGAAATGATACCATACTTAGAAATAAGACTCCATCTACTCTAATATTATAAAGAGGTACAGTTTGTAAGTTTTTTTTCCCAATATTTAGAATTGACCTCCGCAATAGTTAGACTATATTCTGTTCGTTTCTACGGGCTAACCTCCGGAACGGCTGAACCGGTTTTGATGGGAGACGACTTTCATTGGCAGATGGAGGGCTTTTCGGAGAGTAATGTAGGTAGTTTTACATATATATATATATATGTTACGGGTAATGCTAGAAGATTGAGTAAACTTAGGTTTACCCAAGTTTACTTAGGATTACCGAAGGATTTTGGGTAATGTCCGAATATTAATTGAAATAAATTTTATTTCAGGATTTACCGATACTCACCTAGGTCTATCTACCCGATGCTGGATGGGTAATGTTAAGTGCTGAGTCAAGAGTAATTGTCTTTGAATTGGTTTTCATATGCTAACGAACAATAATTATAAATAATTAATTCTGTTAAAAGTGCAAATGAAGACAGATCGAAAACTACTTTGCAATATCGGCGATTGAAGTAATTTGATTTTGTTCTTTTGACGCAACACCTAACATTACCCAGCCAGCATTGGATAGACCTAGGTGAGTATGGATAAAACCCGAATAAAATTCATTTCAATTATTATTCGGACATTACCCAAAATCCTTGGGTAATTTAAGTAAACCCGGGTAAACCTAGGTTTACTCAATCTTCTAGCATTACCCGTAATTTATAGATAAAAAGTAACTCAGTTTATCATTTTGGAATGACATGCAAAAAGCAGAGAATAAATATAAAAGAGAAAATAAAGAGAACCAAAAGAAATGGGTCTCCCCCTGTTAGAAGTAATTAAGTTTGATTAGTTTATGTATAAACACTTAGTTTCACGCGGGCGGTCGCTACGAAAATAAAAACCGACTTTGGTTAATGATTGTATTAAGCAATTGACAACTGAAATTTCATTTCTACAACCCGTTAAATTATTTAGTTCGGTAAAAATATCAGCTGCTTGATTTGTCAAAATTAACTTCAACTTTCAACTTTAATAATTTTACTTTATGTAATTTAATTTGAAGCAGTAGGTAATTGATTCAACAAATTATACTGTCCTTGGCTCGCATGGGAGGCTCTAATATATTTGAGATAACAGTACAATTGGAATGAAAGGTGGAGAGATATTTATTTCTATTCTGTAGAAATGCTTTATGCATATGCAATATTTTTATGGTGAGATAAAATTAAGTCACAGAAAGTGGAATTGAAAAATTAGATTGCATAGTTAAGTATACAAATTTAGATATTGATTGCGTATATCTTTATAGAAAATTAAATGCATATATACTTTAGTATGAGTGGACTAATATGGTAATTGACTTACAATTGACGATTTGTGCCATTTCTAAGAGAAAAACATAAATAAGTATAAGATATATAATTTACATTTAAAAACTGGGCTCTGTCAAGTTTTCGTCCTACAACGGCTTTATTGTATGAACAATGTACCAATTAGATAAATTGTATATTCTGAAATGAACGACAGCGCCTGCGAACTGCAAATATAGCGAAAAGAGCCACATTTCACCAACTATCATGGAATGTACGTGCTTTTAAACGGTGCAATATATACAAGTGTTTAATGAAATCGTATCTAACAGCGATTTACGTTTACGCTTTAAGGGTTTTAAACCTTTTCATCGCATATAGTTATTCATAAAGAACTACTCTGCACATGGTATGGTGCCACCGATTTAACTAAATCACTTCGTGTACCCAAAGAAATATCTTGTATCTTACCAGTGCTGTACGTTTAGAAATCAGCCACCCCCGGTTATTATAATGAGATCAATAAATTCTTTAACATTTTCATAAAGTTTGATTTTCACTCCTCGAGTCTCGGATGAGTCGTCTGACATTATTCTCCTCATTTTTAGTATCGAGTTGTGAAATTTGTGACTTCTAAAATTATTATACATTGAAGTATGAAATAGAAATTACTAAGAAAAGACAATGTGCCATTACGATATAAGTTTAACTTTTTTTTTAAATTTCGTATCTCATGAGTTATTTTTATTACACTAGCGTTAGATTCTATGAAAGTTACAATGGACCGATGATGTCTCATTTTTATATTTCCTACTTAACGCGTTATTAGATATTTCACTTTAAAAAGACATTTATTTAATCAAAATAATTACCAATATTCTCTACGTATTTTTAACACATAATAGTGAGATCAGGAATGCATTTGTGATAGTGGTGGATAACATAGCTTAAAGCATTATTTAAAACGCGTTATTTAAGCCCAACGGATTTAGCATATATTGGTTGCCTCTTGGTGCTATTAAATAGCGCGACGCGATCCTGCTGCAGTCCCGCCTTACCGATAGAGCGATGCGATCAGCACAACGAATCACGTCCTGCAACGAACGCGATCGCACGCTGGCGATTAGCGCAGCCCAACCCAACGCAACGAACAAACAAGGCGCGATCGCGTGCCGAGTACTGCAGCACACTAAACAGTCGTGGTAGATATTCTCGCGCTCAGCATTCCCGCGTGTTATGCTATAGCATAACATATAAATAAACATGCTAAAATAATATAGTTTATAGTCTTAAAGCATGTTTTTAAAATATAGCTGATTACACCACTGATTTACAATAGAAATCTTCACTGAGAAAACTACTATAGTCAATTCAAATTTTATTATGATTGTTTCACTATCAGTAGAGCAATTGACGATCGAGATCATCATAAATACGAGGAAACCGAGAGGAAAAAAACTGTGCGTGATCATAATTACGTTACAGGAACCATAATTTCCGCTGACGCATATTTTTTTCCTCTTCATATTCCTCGTTTTTTATTATGGGGGTCATCCATTGTTCAACTGATCAACATTTTTCTCAGGGTGGAAAGTAAGACTCAACAAAGTCCGTAAAGGCGATTTTTGCTACTAACCAGAAACTTTTTTTTTCATAGTCATGTATTTGCATAATTATACATTATGTTTTCCTGTAAATAATAGATTGAAAATATATAATAGAAACAATAATAACACATCAAGTAACAATTGGTAATTTGATGGTAAGCATTGGTAAACTATGTCTACTCGGTCCGATTTCTAGAAAACGTGGGCAGAAAAAAATCGACCGTGTACTCGTAATCGGACTACGTAGGTGTACAAGTCCACGTAGTCCAATCGATCGAACCACGCGATAGAACACATGGAAAGCATAAGCACTTGTGTTACTATGGTAACCCAATACCCAAAGTCGTGTTCGAGGGCGAGACAAAAAAATTAAACCCAAGTCGAAAATCGGGACTTATTAATTACAAGGTAACTAAAAAAACATTTTATTTACAAATCTTTTGGATATATACTAGGTAGGGTTATTTATTATCATGAACAGTTAATTGTTCATTAAACTGTGAACAAAATCGTAACACTGCATGAGTTTCCACAAAGAAAATGTTATGCAACATCACATCTTTGATTCACTTTGTTTGGTGTCTTCTTTGTCACTTGCATTTCAAATTCACCTCATCCGTTTCCGCAAATTCATCACTCCTATTTATTTTAAGGATATAAAACACTAACAGTACTCAATTATTCAAATGAAACACGAGTAATAATTTTCCATTAATTCAATATGTTTAAAACCATATTAATACTAAAATATCATCTCACAAAATTAGAAAATAATTACTGGCGTTAAATTTGTTAAGAAATAAATTCTTTTGGTTTTTTTTTTAAATATTGTCATTTTAAACGACTCATCGAGTGTATTTTTTCTGCTGCAGGCCTCTGATTCTGGTTCAGATCTTATACAGTTGGATATATCACAAGAGGAATCATCGCCTAAATTGGAAGATTTCGATCCGCTGAAACGCGACAATAGAAGTAATAGTGTACAGCAAAGCAGAGGCTCTACGGATCTCTTACACGAATATGGCCTAGATTTTAGTCAGTTCGACCACTGGAGTGTGGCTGATGCGTCGACGGATAACGTCGGTATCACAGCGCAAACAAATCTCCCTAAAGGTTGGACAACTTTTAACTGAATTGTAACATTTAAACCAGTGTTCCAATACTATATATTGACTCAGTGTTTGATTTCGTGATTGCCGTCATATTACGCTAGATAAATAACGAATATTTCAAACTTTACAAGATACCATAACTAAATAATGCTCTGTATTGAATGGATAATCTAGTAACGGAAAAATCAAGTAATACTACTATTGTAAAGGATTCAAGTAATGTTTTTAGGCCTATTCCGTGTCGTGATAGCCCAAAGCGCAACGAACCTGTCTGAAATTTATAAGGCCATAGGGCCACGCTTCGAATCCGGGCGTGTACCAATGAGTTTTTCTGACTTAAGTACATAACTATCACTGACTCCGCGCCTTGGAGAGCACGTTAAGCAGTCGGTCCCGGACGCTGTCAATAGATGGCGGTCGTTACAATCCCCAATCCGCAGTGGAGCAGCGTGGTGGATTTAAGCTCCAAGCCCCGCTTACCCTGGGGGAGGCCTAAGCCCCGGCAGTGCGGTAAACTATTCTAGTATGACTATCTCTTTTTCTTTCATGTAAATTCAATTATGAATTCAAAACAAAAATATGACTAAATGTTTTTCAACTTTGATTAGTCAATATAAAATTCCTTATAAAAAAGTTAACTATATAAAAAAATTATTAATTAATAAATTTTTGTTATATAATTAATTATATAACAAAAATTAAATAAGGCAGGGTTGCCCAACTAGCGAAAATTTGTTTTATTAAAACTATAAGTTACATAAATTTGTAGTGTAAACGTTATTGAAACGTTCATATAACCCGAAAAGCAAATTATTCGATTTAGAATCGTATATAAGTCGTGTTGTGGTTATGTTAAGTATAACATAGTTATGTACACGTCTTGTTAATGTGAAAAATACGTCCAACACTTGCAACGACTTTTATTCGTATTACGACCAATTTTATAGTGGTCGGATAAACGTACCTAATCAAAAATAATTTAAATTATAAAGAGAGCACATAAACAAGAAAATCATTGTGATTGTAAAAAAACAATGTAAAGATAAAAGGCTTTTTTTTTTATAATCATCGTAGTCAAAGATCACATTTCATAATGGGAAATTAAGGTCTTGATAGCCTGATTTATGTGTTATTTTCAATGCTTCATTTAAAAAGTGGTGAAATTAATTAAATGCTATTTAAATATAGTATGTGACGTTTTGATGACTGTAATTTGGAGAATATTTCATTATATACCTATTCTACCATATTTTCAATATTTTGTTCGGTAGTTAATATTTTTAGGATTTCCTTTACATTAGCGAATTTAAGAAAATACATAAATAAGTTCAACTTTTATATAATATGAAGTATATAATCTAACTCACGATACTTTATGTTTTTATGGTCTCGTACATCCGAGATGAAAATCTGAACTTTTATAGGGTTATTCCGGTGTGTCTGTTCATCACTCACTGCTTATTTTCTCCAAAACGAGACTTCTGTAAGAGTCTACGTAGACCAACTACGCGCAAATACATCGAATTGTCTTATCTGTACACTAATGTCATCCGATATATTATTTATTGGTAGGTTACTATAAATATGTATATTTCTTGATAAAATGATATATAATCGGTTATAAGATACGAATGGCTCATACCGTCAGTATAAACTGCCATACAACAAGATAATCCATTCAATAGAGTCCATGGTGTGTACTGTTAGTAGCAGACTTATATAATGTCGAACAGTATATTTATCCTTGAACATAAAAAAAAATTATTTTGGACACTGACAGGTATAAATATATTCTTTTAATATATTAAATATTAATATTTGTGTAATAATCTAATGATAATTGTGTATTTAAATCTGTAATATAAAATGTATTTTAGTTCCTTGTAATTTGTAAAATATAGCCTTATAGTTTACAAGTTATTTTATGCAGATACTAGACCAGCTATGAAGTGTTGACAAATTGCGCACAATAGTTTATTGGGAGTGAGCGAATCAAGTTATGGTAATGACACTCTAAAGTCGGCAAACTATATCTATCACATAATACAGTACCCGGCAATAAATATTGCGCATCGGCAATAATCGCATTTCCGAATACAAAACGAATGCCAATATCTATGTCCATCAATTATTAGATTTATCGTTTTTTTGAATTTGAATTCAGAACTAAATACTTTATTGTTGTTTTGTTTCGAGATTGAACTATATAGAGCTGTAAAACGACTTCCTTTTTAAATAATATTTACTCCTTTTCAACATGTATAGTATACCAATGAAATTAATAAAAATGAAAACAAAATAAAATGCATCTTCAACCGACTTCCAAAAGTGAGGAGTTTCTTATTTTCGACAATTACGTATGCAACTAAAATGAATATTTATCTGACGACTAACGAAGTTTACCGAAAGACATTAAGAAAATAGAAGCACTGTAATGTAATTGTATTTCTGTGTTATCCTTTGAGCGAAGCGTATTTATTTTGTAAATATATGTTATGTTATTACTTCTACCTAGTAGTATGTTTATAGTGTAAATAAAATAATTAATTTCTATTTTTAGGTCGGGGAAAAATATAATATGCAAAAAGAATAAAAAATATGTTAAAAAACTCTCAATTCCTTCCATTTCACCATCTGTGCTCTCATCAAGGTCAATATCACTGTCACTATCAGCCGTATTTATCACTAGTCTATCAATGTAATCGTCAACACTGTATTGAATTTTTCGATATTCATTCTCACATTTTATTTCACGATCGCGAACCTTTTTCCACTCTTCAGCTCCGATCATGTTTACTTTTTCAGTCAACAATTTTTTTATTGAAGTTAAATTCATATCCACGTTTCTAGCGGCTACATAGCCTTTCGGTTGTGACCATATATTTTCAATGGGATTTAAATTCAAAGGGATAGGATGGTATGGTGGCAATCGCAACTCAGTGTGCCCATGTTCGGCAAGTATATTGCCCACGGAAAACTCTGTAAACCTCTCCTTGTGCTGGCATATAATAGCGTATATCTGGGGTCTCGTCAATTTTGGATCAACTGGAATTTCGTGTCTTTGTAACCAGTTGATCATTCCCTGTTTAATGGTGTTGGAATTGGGGGGTTTTTCAACATATTTATTGTGATAGGGTGCGTTATCGACAACCAGAACAGAATCACTGGGTATATTTGGGATTAATTGATTAACCAGCCATTTCTCGTAGTTATCGTTATTCATTTCTTTATGATAATCGCCGGTAGTGTCCGGTGTGTAGATTTATACGTTAAAAAGGCTCCAGGTACAAACCCTTTTTCGTTTCTTGCATGAACTATTATCATACGTTGAGTTTTGAAATCGGCTTTTTTAGGTCTTTTTTCCTTATCGTCACTCCAAGTTCTGCCTTTAGTGTGGGATGTATGTATGTAGGACTCATCCATATAGATTATATATTTTCCTTCTTCGCGAAATTTGCGTATTTCATCTAGATATACAATTCGTTTGAGTTGTACATTGTGCTTTTTCATAAGAACCTTTCGATTATCTCTCATTTTAGTGAACTGATCTCATATAGTACTTTTTTCAAGGTCTTTTCAAACCCATTATAATTAATAGCCTCAGATAATTTAGCTTTTAATGATTTTACTCTCGGCAATTCCTTAAAACGCAAATGAAAATCGTACATCATTCTTCGAACAACATCATAATCAAAATAGTCCATATCTAAAGTAAAATGTTTTTTTTTGTTTCCCTTTTTTCGAAGAGTTGAACTTAATTGCACTGGAATGTGTTTCAGTTACTTACTTCGTTTAATATGTTGTTCAAAGTTCATCTTGAAATTCCAGTGGCATTTGCAATTCTCTCTTGAACCTTTTTAAAATAATTACTTACATTGTCATCCGCATTTTTTCAAATTCTGTCGGCTTCGGTTACAAAATATAAACATTGTAGATAATTTCGCATGAGTGGCCTCGTAAAGGTTTTTTTTTTTCCTATAGATGCCATCGTACAACTTAAAATGATTTATAGTTTGGGGTTTTAACAACTCTATATATATATATATTTTTAACTGGACGCGACCGCACTTTATAACATTTGAACCACGACTAACAAACGTCATATAAGTAGTGTGCAATAGAGATAACGCTCTAAGAAGCCGAAATTAGCCGATTGTCTCTTTTCAAAGGTCGATGTGCAATATTTACCGCCGGGTACTGTAGTTCGTTTAAAGACAAATATAAGAACGCTGAATTACGAATTGTACGAACGAGTATAATACAATTTGAATACTGACCTGCACGTCTAGTAATATATGTAGGAGTCATTGGTTACCATAGAGTTTAGAAAGAATGTGGAAGTCGTCTTAAACTCTATGTGAGTTACACTTTTATAAAGTGTAACAATTTATAAATTGTACATATCAAATTATTAAATCCCTTTGCAATTTGTTATGTTATGTTGTGTAATGTTATGTATACCTAAAGGCCTATTGTATTGTAAATCATGCACATCTTACATGTACAGTTTATAATTATACGTAAAATGTACATAATGTTTCCTATTACAAATTCTGCTTAGCAATGTTTTTTAGTAATAGTTAAAAGTATATTTTTTCGAGAATCTTGTAATTTTTAGGGTTTCGTAGATCTCTAAAAATTTCTTCATTATTTCTAGTCTAACTGTTTAATTCTTATCTTTTTGGAAATAGATGGAACCGAAGAAAAATGAACTTATTAGTTAAATTCTAAAACTATTATCTATATGAAGTTAGTTATTTTTTTTTAACTTTTGCCAATCGCTCAATAATAATAGCCTAATTTAAAATATATGAAAAGTAAATGTACGTGCTTATATTAAATTTTTTCCAAGACACTATTTCTGACCTTTGAATGATCTTTGAATCTATAATTTTATTGGTTATTATTTATTTATATTGGTTATTAGTAACAAACAGATATAATAAATATCCTTAAATAATTGTAAGTAACAAATGTACTATTTTGTAGACAAATGTACTAGACGAATACTAAGCCTAGTGGGTAGCGATCCTGCTTACGAAGCTGGAAGTCCCGGGTTCAAATCCCAGGTCGGGTCAGTATTTATATGATGAATATCGATACTGGGACCGGGTCTTGGTTGTTGGTAACCAAACACAAAATAATGCTTAGTTTGGGGCCTGGACGTTGTTGTGATATATACGTTATTATTTTTTTACTATAAATGTCTTAATTAGTTCGAATTTTATTCGAGAACTTTTCGCACTGTGATTGTTACTGTTTGCCTATAAAAGGGCAAAATGATCTACGCAACCCTATTTAGACGATTTCCGAAGTTCTTATGGCTGGTTTTTTTTTTTAATAATTTTTATATTTATATTTTATTGTACAATGTTATATAGTATTTTATTTGGTAGTCTAGTCGATAAAATATAATAAGTACAATACATATTGAGAAAGTTTATAGCTGCGGAATTATATTTATGCTCAAAATTTTCCTATGTATCTGTCATTTTCGTATTATGATGTGTTTGTATTTAATATGAAAGCCTTAATTAAATTCACATAATTTTTACCTTAATTTATTGAAATCGTAATGCTTGAGGACATTCTGTAAAAGGCTTTTGATAACATGTAAATATTTATTGAATATTTGTCTGCCAGTTTTTATGTATTCCTAGTATAAAAGTGATCTATCAGTATGGATTTGATGTTGCTCCTTTGTTTACAATATTAATCTGAAATGAAATAATTAAAATGATATGTATTATAATAGCGAATATTAAATTAATTTTTGATTAGTTGTATTCCTGTAGCAATCAATGCAATTCTTTTAGTTGTGAACCATTTTATCGAATTTGGGTAAATACTAATGGAATTCGCTGTAAAATTATTTTTTCGGTGTAAGTTTTAAGCAAATAGCAAAATTTTGACTATCAATTATAATTATAGCACTGAATTGCAATTCTGTGATGTGTGATGTTAAAACTAGGGATGAAAATGACAGAAAATTTCAGTTCTGAGTATTATTACTAACATGGCTATTTAAAAAAGCGCATACATTACAAAGTGTTTGTTGTTTAAATTTAGCCCTTTATAGTATGTCATAAGATAAATTCAAGGAAATTTATTTTTGAATAAAAAAAAATATAAGTCAATTACATATATCCAGATAATTTGAAATTCGGAAAGAAATTCGCAATTATGATAGCTATTTTACAGTGTCTTTCTAATAACTTGTTTGTGGGTCTTCATGAAAACTTACCATGAAAGCTGTCATGGTTTTTATAACCTAGCCGGGTCCAATTTAGATTTGCCCAATCTTTTTGTCCTCTAAATAGTAATTATCTGCAAGGCACCCGTTTTTAAGTTGTTACAGTCGCAAGACGGCCTTCGTCACGGAACATAGAAGAGGGTGGAAATGATAAGTAGGCGAAAGAGGTCTCATTATATTAATCGACTCGACGCGCCTGCAGCACTTTGTTGGCATAGAAAAATGTAACCCCAGGAACCACTGATAGAAAACATTACTTTCTAAAAGTTAAATTATTGATAAGTTTTATCAGTCACAGCTATAGTAGTTACAACCCATTTATTTTGCTCATATATATTGACATATTTTGGTATTTTGGAAGTAGCTTGACTAAAAGTTTGGAGACCAAATAGTCCATATCGCGCATCGGCTGATGATAGTGTTTAAAATTACGAAGGTGCAGGAAGTTCGTGTAAAAATCATATTAAATGCAATAATAACGTCCTAAGGAGACACCTCGCTACATTTGTGACAATACAGCATACAAAATCGTTGTGTAAATACTTCTTTCATCATATTTTATGTTATGTGGTTCTAATATAAACAAGCCATTGCGAGAACGAATTTGTAATAAAATAACTCTGTGCTACTTTATTAACACTGACCAATAGAAATGAATAAATCGATGATTAATTAACCAATCTTACACAGATTTCATTAAAAAGTCAAACATCACAACGCATTGTACAGCCACAGCCGAAGCCACATAGCAGAGTTTATTTTTAAAGTTTTCAAAATTAAATCACTTTCGTGAAACTTTAACGACCATTTTCAACCCTGGTTAAAACATGTTTTATATTTGCTCAAAAATGTTTATTTAAATTAAATCCTTTTCCAGAACATATTTATCAAAAATATAAATAAATTGATGAAAGACTTGTGTTTTTTTTTAAATAGGAAAGTGAACCTGGACTCATTTCTGAATTATTTTCAAGCATCAAATTATACTAACATACCTATTGTTACAGGCTGTCGGTCCAAATATATGCGATGCACTAAAACACCGATTCAATTGTATTTTCAATACTTAATACTAAATACTTGTATATTCAATACTTAATTTTGTTACGAAACAAAATAACTGTTTCAATCACAATTCACACAGATTACGAATCACACTGTTGTCGCATTTTATAGCTCGCAGTTGATCGCACTTGACTTATCAAGTAAACTGTACTAAACTGACTGGCATCGAGCTCTTTATATAGGCCTCAGGAATCCCTATCACTTTGTATCTCAAAGTTTTCCATCGTCAAACATTCTCACATAAAGTTCTAATCTCAATTCACCGTAGCAATTTTCTAGGCGCCATGGCATGACAGTGTACTTCATTCTGTCTCAAAATTATTTTTTTCGATTGCGTAATTCTCTTTGAGTAAAAACAGGCTTTAAAATGAATTTAATTTGTGGAATTAATTTTTTATCGCGGAATTTCTCTATATTTTTGTATTTGGTCTTCATCGTCGATGTGTTTGAATAGTCGTGTGGTCTTTTCGAGTACTTTCTATTACACATCGACGTGCTTCTATACATAGACGTCACACTATTATTACCAGATCATACACCGGTGGTCTTGTGACGTGGAATTCTCAATTATTCGTACAATCGACTTAAACAAGAACTCGAATTGGTGTAAGTGGGGCCGCAAAGGCGTACGAATTGAATCTTGCGCATCTCGCTGGTGACCATTTGAAATGATTCTATAATCGTTTTATGGGTTTAAATAATATAAATGTATTTAACAAACCCCCTGACTGATTTATGTGCAATTCTATGGTTAGCTAAGGTCTCATATAAAAGAGGATCAGAATGTCATTGTTGCCTGACAGAAAAGTTTCAAATCAAAGTTATAAGCAGTCACCTACTTATCAATTTTGATAATCCTGTGTAAATATTTATTTTCATATCAGGGGTGGAAGTATTAAACTGTTGTTCGATTTAAAATAAAAATTGAAACAAAAAATTACTAAAAAATAATATTATTAAATCAAAATGATTACCCATAGTCTTTGCGCACGAGATTTCAACTATCTTGTAACTAGCGACCGCCCGCAGCTTCGCCTGCGTAGACTACACATTCCTGTTTTAGGTAGTATTAACATTCGGAATGGTTTATACGTACTTTTTGCTGAAACTAATATTGGGTACACCTGTGGGTACACCCATTCAAACTTTCAATTTTCATTCACCCCACTCCTTTAAGAAAACCGATACCCGCATACTTTTCACCACCCGTTTCCCACCCTTAAAATGTGCAAATTCAAAAACCCTGAAACACGTTATTATTTATTTATGTTAAAATTTTTATGTTTCTAACTTTAAAAAACAAAGACTCTCATACAACGCCCTTCCATCTTTCCCTCCTTAAATTTGAAATTTCCAAATATTTCTTTCTTAAAAAATTAATACCACGTTATAATATAAACCACTGTTCCAAATTTCGGCTTCCTAGACAGTAGTTCGGCTTTATCTACGCTGATAGATCGGTGAGGACAAACAACAGATAGACACAAAAAGTACATGATGTCACTCTTGACAATTTCTTTCATGTCTGCAAAGTTTCATTAAAATCTGTTCAGCCGCTTTGGAGATTAGCTCGAATTGACACATAGACATATAACCAGACAGGCGGACAAAAAGTAGCGTATGTCATTTTTGATCACCTCCTTTTCATACCCGTGAAATTTTATTAAAATCGGTTTAGTCGTTTTGGAGATTAGCTCGAATAGACCGATGGACGTATATACAGACATACAAAAGGTAGTGTATATCACTTTTGACCACTTCCTTTCCATATCAGCGAAGTTTCATCAAAATCAGTTTAGCCGTTTTGGAGATTCGTTTGAATAGAGAGACAGACAGATAATATTATTTTATACATATAGTCTATAACCTTCCTCAATAAATTGACTATACAACACAAAAAGAATTTTTAAATTCGAACCAGTAGTTCCTGAGATTTGCGCGTTCAAACAAACAAACAAACTCTTCAGCTTTATAATATTAGTATAGATGAGATCATGGATATTTTTACGATAGAACTCTAGGGAACAGGACTCAAAAACATTTGTAAAAGCGATTTCAACTGTTTCTCCAAAACTAAATATTTTCTATGGAGATATTTGTCCACATTGCGAAAATAATGATAATGTCCCCTACATTGTCATTATTTTCGCAATAGTGTAAAATATATCATATAATAGATCAACGCCTTTGATATCTCGGGAAAGCCTGACAACGTCTAGACTAGTAAAAAGGGATCGGGGTTGTCGCAAAATAGTTTATATAATCAATTGAAAATTATTAAAAGCTAATATGCACCACTAAACTATGGCCGTCGAGAGAATGCGTTTCTGACAGGTCGTAATCGGATAGTTGATGTGAATTTGTGCCATCGAACAATTCCCGTTTTGAAATATTATTATCATTTACGTGCACGAATGACACAAAATTAAATTATTGTCAATTCACAACAAACATGTTATAGATGTAAATTTCAGGTGTCAGAAACGCATTGTCTCGACTGCCGAGTATTAATACTCATAACTCTGAACCACATTTCTTAATTTTTTCTATTTTTTTCTTTTTGAAATATTGCGTTGGTACTTAAACTTCATGCTTTAGCGAAATCATGTGACAATGACGGGTCTTTACTATGCATACAATTTTTCTTACTGCTCCTGCCTTGCTTCTGCTTGTACTGTGTTCCTGATCGCAGTCTTCTCGACGCCAGTCAAAACATAAATGAAAATCCACGCCAAAACGAATCATATGAGCCCCGACACGAGGTAGCTGCTGTACTCCGTTGAAGAGTTGCCCTCGACTGCCTTGTCATTCCCATCATCAAATCAACTCTAGGTCACCATAATATTTTGTTTTATATGAATCTCTGTACACCTATGTACCAAATTATATTAAAATCGGTTAACGGAAGTGGGTAAAATTGAAATAAACGAGATTCATCCTCTAATTTTCTACTCTTAGAGGTGGAATATTTTCTTCAATTTTAAATGGGACCAATCTCGAGATTTAGCCTATTTAACAAAATAGGAATCAATGAAATCGGTTCACAATCGCCGAAGAAATTGAGTGACATACAAAAAAAAATCTATCCAATTGAGAGCCCGCGTAATGATATACCTATAACCCTTCACTCCTTCGCTTATGCTATATCGAAAATGATTTGATTAGTAGCTGGTACTAATTACATAATACCAGATTTGAACATGGACAATCAGGGTGAAACAGATGATAAGTCTGATAGTAAAAATAATGCTATACGTATATTTCAATGTGATTTGTGCATAAGATAAATATAAAATTATGTGCTATGTACACTTAATGGCTGCTTCTACTACTGTAGATTTTGTATCTTCAGATGAATTATCCAACGAATCTGATATAGCCGATTCTAGTTCGAGCATAGAAGACAATTTCCCGGCGTCATCTCTTTGTACTAAATCTTGCCAGGAATTCTCTAGAGTTCTTATTTCGGGGATTATTTTAGGTTCGTCTATATTTAACTCGTCATCATTGTTCACTTTGTCCGTTTTCATTATTATTTTTTCTTCGTCTTTAATGTGAGTGTTTGTTTCTGAAGTTTTTTCCGGGTTCGTGATATTAGTTTCTTTCATATATTTTAATAAACTTGAATGACCAATTGTTTTTTTACGCGGTATCTTTACTGGAACCTTGCCATCTTTTTTTAGGTCACCATTCTGTTTATTAGAGTTATCCTGAAGTATATTTGACAGGGAGACAGATTTTTCACTATTTTGTGAAGTCTCTTGTTTTTTTACAATAGAGTTTTCAGTGTTTAATAATTTATTAATATCTCTATCATTGTCAAAAGTAGCTAAAGGTGCCATCCTCAAGTGTTTTCCAGGAAACTGTTTGCTAGACGACATTGCTTCGTGTTTCAGAAATTCTGATGTAACTTCTGCATCTATTTCGAATGTTCTTTTACGTGTTAAGGGTTTGGGTTTAGGTAATGGTATTTCTTTTTCGGACGGTAGAGTCAGTTCTGGCATATCATTAGGTTCTGAAAAATCTTTACACGTATCGCTTGAAATGTCAGTCAACATTGATATCCTGTTGTCACTAACATCTTTCTCGACGTATGATATGAATCTGTCTAAGTCTCTTGTGTTCAACTTTGCTGGTTTTTCGTCTTTTGATTTAGGAGTTGATGTGTTTTTAGCTGTAGTTTGTTTGACATTAGAACCAGTATGTATGTCATTTTCAATTATTCCTACGTCCCAATCGTCTAGACCACCCCACGAATTTTCACTACTCTTGTCCAATTCGGCCTCGATTGGTTTGCTTTTCTCAGTTTTTGTTCTGTTCTTTTGAGGTCGGAACGAACTAACACTTTTCCATCGCCTTATGTAAGACTCAATTTTCTCTGCTGCCGAATTTGGCTTTGTTTTTTTATCGGTGGGTAGAGATGACGAGGACGATTTCTTTTTATTCTTAGTTGCCTTTTCAGATCTTCGTTTCTCTTCTTTTTTCTTCGAATCATTGTAAGAAGGTAGCGAAAGAGATGATAACTTTAAGTTTTGTGATTGGTTTTCATTCGTAACTTGATCTTTGCATACTATGTCTTCGTCGATGACTACTCCATTCACCACATTGTGCACATGGTGGTGCGAGCCATCACACACGTGTTCAATCACTTTCTTTGCTGTTATGATTGGTTCAGAAACGGGTTGAGGGCTTCCGCTCTGCATGTTTTCCGATACGTGTATTGCTTCTATAGATTCTATTGAGTCCTGATTTCGAACTTTGTGTCTCCTAGGTGGCGGTATTGGCGTTTCTATTTCGGGTTGGAATTTTGTCGGCGAATTTTCTGGTACTTGTAATGATGCACTTGTCCATTCTGTTTTTTTCTCTCGTGTGTTCTCTGATCTGTAAATGTAATTATTATGTAAATAAAATGTCGCTTCAAATACTTTTCAAGTAAATAAAACTATAATGGTAGGTATTTTTATTTTACTTTTACAGTTATTTTATACAGTTAGTGTTTTGTTTAATATATCTAAGTAATGGTTTAAGACTATCACTTACGGTATTTGTAAAGGTGGCCTCGGCGGAACAGGCTCCTCCTTTTTAGATTTTTTGGGTGATATTTTTCCTGAAGTATGTGGGCATAACTGGAATTTAATAATATGTTTGTTAAAAACAAGTACTAATCCAAAACCCAAATATTGAAAACAATAATATGACTCCTCACGAATTTTACCTGAAGTCTAGCCAGCAACTTCCTGAATGGAGATTTCTTCTGCTCTTGAGGTTCGGTCACCTTAGCGGTGGAGGACATTGTTTTGCCCATTTCCTCACTTTTAACTACCGGCATCAATCTGTAAATATGCAATGAAAACATAACACATCTCATTCATATGTAGCATCTATAAAATACAACTAGGTCAGCTTGCATACTATCACATTGGAAATATATAAATAGTAAAGGGTAGAATTAAAAACTAGCAATGCGATTAATTCTGAAAAATTGTCATTTAGATAAATTCGCCCGTAGGTATAAGCAATCATTGATGGACAAATATAAGTCGAGACAACCAACGCAAGCTTGTCGCTAGCTAAAAATAAATTAAATAAAAGCAATAACTATATAAAAACCGAGACAAAATGCAGAAAATATCGCTAATTGCTCTACAAAATACCTATATACCTACTTCATTATGTTAATAATATTAAGTGCACCGTATATTAATCTAGTTGCAAAATCTTTATGTACCTAACTTAAAAATGGGTAAATTTCAAGGCCAGTAAGCTGAACGAACATGACAAATAATTTTGACATTGGAAAGTTTAAGTCCGAATTCTAAAATAAATCGACATAAGTACGTCATGTAAAATGACGGAAACAGAAAATGTTAAATGGCATTATGTTTTTCACTCAATACGGACTCATCTTTAAAGTTCCTAGGTATTTTTATAAACTAGTTGGTTATGACTTAGTACCGAATTAAATAAAAAAAATATTTCAAGAGTTTTTGCTTCACGTGCATATTTTCTCTTCGCCGGAAAAAAAATTACATGACAAAATAGTAACAACGATGAACAACAAAACAAAAGATATAGGTATGTCACTGAAAATTCGAGAGTGCCTATTCTATTTTATCTGCTAATGTATGTTAGTACTTCATAAATAACTTGCCCCTACAGTTAAGGAACAGCTTAACCTACAGTAATATTAAATTCAAACTTAAATCCTACTTTATGGATAATTTGAGCTGCACCAGTTGAGAAAACAGGTGTCTGCTTAAATGGTATAGCGTAACTATATGCACTTGCTTTCTATTTGCCTTTTGCTTTGATACCTCAAATTCAATCACAATAATTAAAGATCACACTGTATTTACACATTCTATACACACAAAGATACATTCCTATCCGCATTCCAATCTCCTCATATCAGAGATCGATGAGATTTCGATCTACCCGCAGACGGATCTCAGTATACAGGAAAACTTTTTAAGTTTTTGATATATACTGTTAATGTAAAAATTGTTTAACTTTGTTTTTATCAAATAAATTTAAAAAAAAATTTAAAAAAGATGCCATTTTGATACTTTTTAGTATATATATTTTTTTTATAAATAGCTAAACAATATATCTATATTTAGGTAAAAGACTATTAAAAAATTTCGCTCGTAATTTGCATAGCGTAAGGTGAAATCTTTTCGTAACAGTATTTTAAAACGGAATTGTAGCGGCATTATATTTGTAAATGTAAAAGTAAGCTTCTAAAATGAAAATGTTGCCATTATACAAAAATCGCCGCGTTTGGTAGAACTTTCAAAATTCGGAATATACCCAACTTCGGAATTCCCCCAGGTCACCCTATATATTTCCAGTAATATGCACGAATCTTTGCCGCTGTGAAGTTATTTACAGAAAGCGTCGCAGTAGCATAAAATAGAGAAAAAGAGAGGTCGGATAGCTCGCCGCTACTCGCACGCGCGTACGGCCACTACTACCCCTCGCTACGTGCGCGGGGTAAACCTAAAAATTATTTGACTCTGGATTGACATCTATGTTTTCGCATAGATAACTATTACGACGTTAACCTAAACATAAAATTGTTAACTTTTGTACTAAAAGGATAATAACAACGAGAAAATATATCTATATGTGGTATATCAGAGAGCGTTCGTAAAAACAACATTCAAAACGAGCCTCATAAAGTTGAAAGTTCTACTCGAATTTCTATAGGTAAGCTTCCAAAGTGGAAATATAGTACAGTTCCAATCAAGCTTTATTGCGGATCCGAACATTAGGCATAAGTCGCGTCGCAGTAAGTTTTAGGTGTAGCGGGAAGTAGTGAGCGAGGGGAATATGACTGTACCTGCGCAAGCACGCCTATAGCGTTGTATTCCGATCCGCCATAAAGTTTGAAGCGCACCATAATAATTTAATAAAACAAATAAAAAGCGGGGAAATGCCGCTGGCATCTAAACAATGTTCGTTTTACAAAAAAGAGCTATTCGAGTCATGTATTAACATCTATAGATCTATATCTATCACATATTTATAGTCTAAGAGCACACTTCAAAGAGAACATTTGTAATACGGTACCATGTCCGTATTATCACTACATACCACTACATATTATAAAATAAAGTACCCCGCCGCGTCTGTCTGTCTGTATGTCTGAACGCGATAAACTCAGAAACTACCAAACGGATTAGCATTTGGTTGACACTAATGGACGGAGTGATTCAAGAAGAAGGTTTGTGTATATAATTTATTAAAGTACTAGCTTTCCGCCCGCGGGCTTCGCTCGCGTTGACCACAGTTGTACTGGGTCAACGCGACTGGAACAGACAAACAGACACTACGATTTTCTATATGTATATATATATATATAAAATTGCTTTTCGCTCTTGACAACGCCCTCTTTATATTTCCAAAATTTCAGTAAAATCGGATCAGCCGTTTCAACGATTAGTCCTAACCAAGAGACAGACAAACACATAGAGAAACAAACAAAAAGTAGTGTATGTCACTCCTCACACCCATCTTTTTACGTCTGCGAAGTTTCATTAAAATTGGTTTAAATGTTTTAGAGTTTAGCTCTAACAGGCAGAGAGACGGGCAGACAGACAAACAAAAAGTATTGAATATCACTCCTGACAATTTTTAATCACATCTTTGAAAGTTTCATAAGTAGTTTCATAATAAGTTCAGCCCTTTCGGAGATCAGTTCGAACAAACAGACGGACAGACAGACAGATAAACAAAAAGTGTTGTACGTCGTTTCTGATAATGTTTTTATCGTGTCTGTGAAGTTTCATTGAAGTCGATTAAGCCGTTTCGGAGATTAGCTCGAATAGACGGACAGACAGACAGACATATAAAAGAATTTGGTCATGTGGTCACATAGATTTCGTCAGAACTTCAAGTTTGAGTACCAACACGAGAGGTCTGCGAGTGATGGTTTCGAAAAAATAAGCATTTAAAAATGTGGTCACATGGTCACATAGATCTCGTCAAAACATCAAGTTTGAGTACCAACACGATAGGTCTGCGATTGATGGTTTCGAAAATATAAACATTTAAAAATGTCGTGGTCACATAGATCTCGTCAAAACATCAAGTTTGAGTACCAACACGATAGGTCTGCGATTGGTGGTTTAGAAAATATAAGCATTTAAAAATGTGGTCACGTGGTCACATAAATCTCGTCAAAACATCAAGTTTGAGTACCCACACGATAGGTCTGCGATTGATGGTTTCGAAAATATAAGCATTTAAAAATGTGGTCACGTGGTCACATAGATACGTCTACAATGTTCATTGAAATCGGTTCAGCCGTTTTGGTGTTTAGCCAGAACAGACAGACAGACAAAAAGTAGCCTATGTCACTCCCGGTACTGCCCTCTGTACATATGCAAAGTTTCATTAAAATCGGTTCAGCCGTTTCGGAGATTAGCTGGAACAGACAGACAGACAGACAAACAAAAAGCAGCCTATGTCACCCCTGATAATACCCTCTGTACGTCTACCAAGTTTCATTGAAATCGGTTAAGCCGTTTCTGCGATCAGTTCAAACAGACAGACAGATGGACAGACATACAGACAAAAAGTAGCCTATGTCACCCGCGGTAATGCTCTCTGCACGTCTGCAAAGTTTCATTGAAATCAGTTCAGCCGTTTCGGAGATTAGCCGGAACAGACAGACAGACAGACACTTAAATTTTATTAATATAGATTGTGCAAATTAGTTGAAATATCACGATTATTGTTAAAGAAGTCGGAAAAAATCAAGCCGGCTGGGTTCAACGCAAAATCAAGAAAACGCTACCTAATCCTTTTGATATTTAACAAAATAATGTATGCATATAGCATTAAATATTTTTTTTTTCATTATGATTTGAATGTTATGAGGTATTGCAGACAGGGACAAACCAATGGATTACGAAAATGGTGGTGATCTTTAAGTGAAAATCTATTTTAATATTTACAAGCAATATGTTTTGCAATGTTTGTTTGTATCCCCTGCAATGGGTATCATACATTCAAATTACATTGAATGTTTATTCTCTAGTAGAGCTTTTTATTTTTTTATCTTAGGTATGCTTTCTTTTTTTTTAAAACGAATAAACGAAATAAAGTTCTGTACAGTTTTATCTCGGGTTAGCGCTATAAGCCTGATTCTTTCAAAGATATGTTAGATATTATCACAAATAGCTCGATCAAATGTGGTTTTTTTTTGTATTTTGTGGCAAAATGGTAGTATACAAAACAATGTTATAGTATACCTATATATATTTGGAAATGGCTAGTTAGTAATTTTATTTGATTTCCATAGTGTTATAATAACATTTTTTTTTCTTTCCCCACTCTTTTCTGAATTGCAGAACCGTATTTAAACATTATGTTATGTCCCTCCCACAGTGAAGACAAATTTTACGACACTTCATATTAAAATCCACAAAACCGGTTAGGCTACAGAAATACACTCGAAAAACGTTACCCTCCCCTGTCAGGTAAACAGAAAAGAAGGTACCTAATAATAATAGATGGCGGTCGTAACAGCTGATATGTCATAGGGGACTTTACACATAAATGTCGCAAAGGATTTGTGCATTAATTAAGACAAATCCGAAGTAAGCCATAATTATTTATAAAATGCAAATAAATATATGTACATCATAATATAATTTTATCGGTTATGTATTATTGGATTCAAAAAGAATCGCAAAAGGTAGGTACCTGATACAGTCGTTGCTTACACACGACACGAAAATTAAATCAAATTGAAACGATATATATCGAAAGTGGGCTGTCCGAGAAAGTGTTGCCAAACTCAACGCCGATTCGATTCTGTTATAAAGTCAAGCATCACTTCCGTGTTCCGATAGAGGCTACGGACAGTACTCACGCTAAATGCGTTGATGACGTGATCTGTGTGTGGGAGAGGCCGGTTCCTATATGTGGTGCGCCAACCGTGACTCCTATCTACCATGAATATAATTATCGATATTTGTAAACAATATGATGAGTTTTTGTTTAAAGTAAACTATACATATTTGTATTGAAATTTGACAAAATGGAACGAAGTAACTAACTAACTTAACTAATTAAATCATTGATTAGGTATATAAGTTCCCTTTCGTCGACTTTTGATCGAAATCCGGTATATATTTTATACAACTCGTCATGAAATTCTACACCAACCCTTTGAAGGTTGGTGGGTTAACTTTTGCCTTACCATAATATCTAAATAGGGCTTTAGTAAATTTTTAATTGTTTTCAAGATATTATTAGCCTTTTATCAATTTCGTGATTTGAGAGCCCTTGCAACAAATGTTGGTATTTTGTCATTCTGTTTTTCTATTAATATTACAGTTCAACCATGCTTCTAACGTTACCTAATTAATTTAGATTCATTAGATTCCTCGAAACAGAACCGGAACGCTCCGTTTTCGAGCCAACTCATTTATTTATTTTTTTAATTAATTTCGTCATTAATGGTAACTTTGAAAAATTACCTTATTTGTACTTGTTTGGAAACTTAGGAATTATAATAAATATGTCAGCGGGGGACTGACTTGATTTCGGGCATCATATTTTTGTTCACGCTTTATAACGTCTTATTTTCCCCAAGATCAAAGAGTCGAATGCGTGATGCCAAGGCATTCGAGGTTAAACGTTTTCTTAATTTGGACCCTATTTTCAAGCTTATAGTTACTTTATGTATATAAATGTTTCGTAACGAATAATTTTTAAGAAGAACGAGAGTGATCGCGAAATAGCTCCCAGAATTAGCAAATTGAATTGGTATTGGGCAGGCTGCATCACTCACAGAACCAATAAATGCTAGGAAGAACCCGTGTGTTGGCGAGTGGCGACCACAGACCGATTTACGTCATAGCGTGGGACGGCTTCCCACTAGGTAGGCTGACGACCCAGAAAAGATCGCGGGCCGCCATTGGTCAAAAGTGACCTAAGATCGTTTCGTTGTGGAGATCTGGGAGACGGCTATGTTCCGTAGTAGTTTGCACAACTGAGACAACTTATACCTACTTCCTTTAAATCGGACCAAGAAAATCTTGTCGAGTTGACCATACCATACATTGCTGTCAGCAATCACCTATACTTCAGACGGAATTAGTTCGAGTTATCTCTGAAATTATAGATTTTCGACTTTTATTTTGCCATTCATTAAAGCCTTGCGTACGTATACCTACTGTTCATAAGACATTGAAATAAATATTTTTAGATGCAAATCGTCAGAGTTTTTATCAATAATATACTATCTTATTTCTTATCCATAAGGTTGCTTTGGTTAGGTATTGACTCACAGTATACGTATCAAATAAAACATTCACGACTACCTTATCTGTCTGCGGTCGGTCGAGACTCTCATATTACTATTTAGGGGCCGTTCTGTAAAGCTGAACCTGTTATTCCAACCATTGAGTAACACGATCAAAATAAATTTGATACGTCAGGTAGCAGATTTATGTATTATTCACATAATGAATAGTAATTATGTGCGCTGATTATTATTTTTTTTTTTAAGTAAATAAATAGATCTCGTATGACGATTAACGGTCTAAACGAATCTAAAATTAATCTATACTAATATTATAAAGCTGAAGAGTTTGTTTGTTTGTTTGTTTGAACGCGCAAATCTCAGGAACTACTAATTCGAATTGAAAAATTATTTTTGTGTTGGATAGTCTATTTGTTGAGGAAGGCTATAGGCTATATGTATAAAATAATACTATCTGTCTGTCTGTCTATTCGAATAAATCTCCAAAACGGCTAAACTGATTTTGATGAAACTTCACAGATGTGGACAGGAAGTGGTCAAAAATGACATACACTACTTTTTGTATGTCTGTATGTACGTCCGTCTGTCGAGCTAATCTCTAAAACGGCTAAACCGATTTTAATAAAATTTCACGGGAATGAAAAGAAGGTGGCCAAAAATGACATACGCTACTTTTTGTCCGTCTGTCTGTACGTCTATGTGTCTATTCGAGCTAATCTCCAAAACAGCTGAACAGATCTTAATGAAACGTGCAGACGTGATAGAAGGTTGTCATGAGTGACATCAGTTACTTTTTGTGGCTGTCTGTCGTTTGTCCTCACTGGTCTATCAGCGTAGATAAAGCCGAAACTACTAAGTCTAGGAAGCCGAAATTTGGAACAGTAGTTTGTTTTATAACGTGAGTATAAATTTTTTAAGAAAGGAATATTTGGAAATTTCAAATTTAGAGGGGAGATGGAGGGGCTTTGTATGAGAGTCTTTGTTCTTTAAAGTTAGAAACATAAAAATTTTAACATAAATAAATAATGACGTGTTTCAGGGTTTTTGGATTTCCACAAATTAAGGGTGGCAAACGGGAGGTGAAAATTATGGGAGTATCGGTTTTCTTAAAGGAGTGGGGAGAGTGAAGATTGAAAGTTTGAATGGGTGTACCCAATATTAGTTTCAGCAAAAAGTACGTATAAACTATTTCGAATGTTAATACTACCTAAAACAGAAATGTGTAGTCTACGCAAGTGAAGCTGTGGGCGGTCGCTAGTTTTTCATATAACCTATTAAGAATGACCATTTGAACTCAATACGACATTTTATAAAGTTAAATGGACGAGGTATTGCGACTTTGTAAATATGTATGATAAAATGAAACGCAATAGATCTACAGTGAGCGCATGCAGGTACATGTATGTAGCTATACGTTTATGTTAAATTAAATGTCCGATGTTGGAGAATATTATAAGAGTTTTATAATCGTTAATTTCGTTGATATAAAATCGAAATATTTTGTATTATGGTAATTATATTTATACGTACATTTGTGCATGTTAACCTTGATGTTAACACATACCAAGGCGATTTCGTGTTTTTTGAATACAGAATGAATTTTAGCATTCTCCAGTGTTTGTTCAGAAAGCGTAAAGATGTGGCTATCGTTCTATAATTGGAACTATTTGATTGATTTTAAATTTATCAAAAGTTCCTAGGTGACTCATCGCTCCGTTCCTCACAATGACATAAATAAACAAACCTACCTAACCTAAATGGTGTATGGTGTACCACCAATATATCTTGGCTAAATTTCAAATGATGAAAAAGCTTCTGGGTGGCTCGTCACTCCACTCTGCTTCGTTCAAATCAAATCAATTTTCGTTCCTCGCATTGACATCAACAAACCTAACCTATCCCATACATTTACAAATGAATGAACTTTTTTTAAGTTTAACCAAAAGGGTCATAAAATTAAAACGAATAATAGCAAACTTGAAGGACGTCAACATGCACTAGTATATCTAAAGGAACGAAGCATTTCGGACATTCACAGTGACATATTAAACCACTGTTGTGTACCTTTAAATATTGTATTTAGTATATTTTGTATTACCATTAATACTGAATGGAGTTGCAGATTTCGACATTTGACAGTAAGTACGTAAAAAGTAAGTTTAAAGTAACTTAAGGACGTTTAATAGGTACATAGATAGAGTTTAAAACCCTAATTTATCGTCTTTCACAAGGCCAGACGTTAGATGCGACCAACATAAATAAAGCTTTTGCAATTTATTTACTACTCCAGTGCTCAGGACCTCGATCCAGTCTTCGATAAAATTTATCTACAATTCATTTTCAAGTAGAACGTATTCTTATTCCATAAATTACTGTTTATTTGTCTGGTAAGTATACATTTTGGGAAATAACGCAACCTAATTGATTTGAATTCAAGATGTTACAGAGAGAACAGTCATAAATGATAAAAGCAGCTCACGTTTTATATAGCACGTTCAAAGTAATTTAGATAAACATATAATCAAGCAATGGCTGAATACAATTCTTTAAAAATACTCCAAGTAGAATGCACATATGTTACACTAGCGACCGCCCGCAGCTTCGCCTGCGCAGACTACACATTCCTGTTAAAGTGATCTATTATTAACATTCGAGATGTTTTGTGTGTGCTTTTTGCTTATATAAATTTTGGTTACTGTTATACAAACTTTTGACTCCCACCTCCTTCTTGAAATTGGAAAATATAAAACTCTGAAACACGTCGTTACTCATTTATGATTAGCGGTCGTGCCCGGATCCGCCCGGGTGGACTACGGAAACGTTCTCCATCGCGTTCTCCCTCCCCTCCCCTTTCCTACTCCTCCACTCCTAGTGTCCTAGCTCCATTTCTACCTAACTAACGTATTTAATTTGATAAGGATTCATATGCTTAAAAAACACCTTCGCAAATAGTGCATTATGTTAGAATAAATTTGATTGCCATAAAAAAGGTTATAGTAAACCAACCTTAAAAGATACACATATGCTGTCGTGGACTTTTGGTTAGAACTTGTAAAGGGGAACAATCCCGTCATACATGATTTTTGCTTAACATCAACCGTTTACGCAGCACACGCAACGGAAGCTCTCAAAAAGAATATTTTTTCCCGTTTTTGCAACATTTTTCGTTGGTGCTCCGCTCCTATTGGCCGTATCTGATAAAATAATAGCCTATAGCCTTTCTCAATAAATGAACTATCTAACACAATAAAAAAAAATTTATTCGAACCAGTAGTTCTTGAGATTAGCGCGTTCAAACAAACAAACAAACGAACTCTTCAGCTTTATAATATTAGTATAGATTTACCTATATCTACTTAAATAAATGTAATCAACATGTTCAACGCAACAAGCTGATACATACGACACTACGACAGAAAAAAAAATGTAGACATATATGCTCTGCTACCCATGCGAAGCCGGGGCGGGTCGCTAGTATCTATATACAAGAGAAAATTTTAAAATCCACGACGAAAAACAATAAGATCAAAAATATTAGAAAGAGTGAATTTAATAAATTCCTAGCTGTATGGTACATTATAATAATAACCATTTATAAAAATAACCGTGGTGGCGTCGATCGTGTGTAGGTAACTCTGTTGACTGCATTGACAAATTTTATAGTTATTATCATCTTATCATTTGTCTATCGTCGTAGCCACTTATATTGTTTTAGGTCAATTATAAGGTAACATGCATACAGTTGTTTAATTATTTTTTTCTTTAAAGTCACTCTTTTTAATATATTTTTACTTAGTCATCGTAATTTTTTCGCTTGTTTTTTAAATTTTTATTTTACTTTTTCATTTATATATATTTTTTTAATTTACTAAGCCTGTGCCCAACAGTGCGATGTTTGTAACGGACGATGATAGTGGTAAAACCATTTTGAATAAACATATCTACTGCAGCGCTCCTGCCGGCTTATTAAACTAATCTAAGAACCTGATTTGAGGTGATATTTATTTAAAATTTTAAAATAAGCGAGTTATCATCGCCGAGAATCGGAAAAAGTTCTAATCCAAAAAATACTACTGATTCAAAAGTATTTACCTATACAATTGTTAGATAAGAGCTACAACAGTGCGTCCACAGAAAGTTTTTGTAAGTCCCTAGTACATATACGTAAGGAAATGTAATTATTTGTATTTTTGTAAATTTGTTTTTTTTTTTAATTCTGCCATATTAGCGCCCGATTTTTTTTGCTAATAAATTGACGGCCAGTAAATCGTTTATGAAAGGATCATTATAACTTAAATTATTAAAAAGATCATTCACCATGCTAACAACTATATATATTTCAATAGAGCACACATAATATGCGTATATTATGGTAAATAAACATCGCATTAGCTAAATTCTTCTTTTAAGTAAAATGAGATATTTGTATTATTTATTATACTTGTAATATGGCAATCGCATTGGGTATTGACCCAAAATTTTTATGGAAAGAAAAATAAATAAATACTTTTTTGTGGAAATAAAAACAATCTGGAGTATTTTAGTGTTTTTTTTTTCATGTTAATGAATATCGAGGAATAATCGATTGTTGAAATTTTATAGCTGATGACGTTACTACTACTAATTATAGCTACGATTATTACACTTGTTTGTATCACATTACCGTTTCACGTTTTTTTTTATATACATTTCTTCTGTTACGCCTCCAAAAAGTTAAAATTTTTTCTGTTGAATAAAGACCCATATTCATATAAACAGAATTATTTTTTGATCATGTTGCAAAATTTTGAACAATACTTGAAATTTGCTAACAAATGACGGTTGCGATACGCTGTTATATTTCACAGTATCACTTATGACTATCATTCATCTTACACTCCGAAAATAAACAACCTCGATTTCATGGTCTAATAAAAAAGATTGTCATTTAGAGTTGGCGTTACGTATTATAATCATAATAATTTTACCGAATTAAATGATCATCACAATAAACATTTTAGTTGATGTAACTTACGTCTTTGTTAACATCATTGGTCTTAGTTAGTGTAACTAATATTTTGTTAGGCTTTTATAGAAGAATCAAGAAGTTTGAACATTATAATTTTTTTAAATTTCGCTAATGCGTACTCGATTAAGGTGCCTACGTAGGGTTACTAGGAATATGATACATTCCAGATAAGAGCGTAGGTATATAGCATAGCTAATAAGCGACCAAACTAAGCTCAACATGCCCTATCCAAAGACAAATCGTTTCTGAGATATGAATAACAGATTTTTTTCAGAAAACCTAAAATGAGCATATCAAAAATTTATAAAACGTTTCCTAAGGAAAACGATTATTTCAGGTCTTGCCAAAGGCTTGAATTATCCAAGATTACCAGTAAGCTATTGTTTACCGAATAGTGTGAATGAATCTCCTACAAAAAGTTTAGAATTCTTGGGGATCATCTGGGACATCAAAGAAAATCTAAAAATCATAACAAAGGCAAAGTCCCGGATATCGAAGGGCATCGATTCAGTGATACTCACGAATAAATGGAACTGGATGTAAATAAACCTGTTTGCAAGGGGTCGGTTAAAAAAGTCGTCCCGACTACGTTGTTTCAGCTTCCACCGCTGATACCAAAAGTTTTCCATCACTTGATTAACTACTTCTTACGCGAAAGGAGTGTTTTTGATCAGATGTCATCAAGTTCAGATTCGCTAGATCCCTTACAATCTTCCACGTATATAAGCAAATTTGGAACTTCCAGAGTCACGTACCTTGAGACCACTTTCGACCGAACTTTCCGCCCTTTTAATCAGGCGTTGAATGTAACGAACTTATAACACCCCTCTTTTTAAGTCGGGGGTTAAAAAGATCGAATTTACTACAGGTTAGCCAATAAGATTGCGAGACAATCGTCATATCTAGTACGCTGGCGTGTCGCTTTAGGTACGTATAAAATACAATATCATTGGTCTGTTATCTCCGGGTTTGGAGAAACTCTATCCTCTATACTTACTTACTTCAAGTAAACCCAACACTAAGTTTTATACCTATTTTTTGGACTCAATATTTGGTGCGAAAATTATATGAGTGGGCGCATTGCAAATAACGTTGCAACTTACGTGGGCAAAGCTGTAGATAACTAGCGCTGATATATAAAAAGTAAACGTTATGTCTTCTTTTTGCGTGTTGTTACGCTATTGCATGTAAAGTACTGAATATATTTTATAGAAGCTCTAGATTTTAGATTGAAATAAAGAATTGCTTTATTGAATTATAAACCTATCTGAAAAATGCAGCCTGAAATTCGACTTCAATTACACTTATTTATCGATGCCCTCTCAGTTCTCATATTGAGAATAAAATAAAGTAACTCAAAACAATAGACGGCCAGTTATAGATATAAACACGAAAAATAGCGTGGCCACGAAAGTGAGATCGAAATTTTAAAGGAATCAAATTGTTTTCAATGAGTATAGAAGCAGGGAAGTGTATAAAATCCTCGTTCTTGCTCCACGAAACACTCGTTTTATATTTGATGTACCTACGTTACATTCCCGTTATTCTTTCATATCAATGGCATTATTTTTATAAATATTATAACATAACAAGCTACACCGAACTCGCCTGTTCTGGGGTTTATGATTCAAACTAATTCCTTAATTCAATATTTATAAAAAGCTTCGTGATTCAAGTCATCATTCATCAAAAAAATCAGAGCAAGACCTAAGTAAAAGTTCTTATTTCAGAGTTACTTATATGCAATATAATATCGAAATATGTCATTAGAATATTTGAATTTACTACTTTGTGGGCACAAAACCGTCCCCACAGAGTGCATTAAAAAAAGTACTGGTTAGTCTCAGAAAAATAACATAACACACACAAGCACAACAACGTCTAGGTCCCAAACTAAGCATTAGCTTGTATTTTTAGATACCAAGCGAAGACACCACATACATATAACAACCAAGACCGGGTGCCAGTATTAATATTCATCATATAAATACTGACCCGACCTGGGATTCGAACCCGGGACCTCCAGCTTCGCAGGCAGGGTCGCTGCCCACTAGGCTAAGCGGTCGTCATCTCAGAAAAATAAGCTAGAAACAAAATGACATTCTTTTTTTTAATAAATAAATAATTACTTATGATTTTAACAAAAAGTGCTTAAATATTAATGTTATTGAAAAAAACTGATAGACGGGCAGCCAACACCTATGGAGTTCTATCATTGAAATAGTCCGATAGTTTATAATAAGCTTATGCATAAAGCTTTGATTATAATGTAAGATTTTATCTATAAATACGAAATCGAACTATCGTGTGCTTATGAAGGGTAATCGATTCGAATTCGAATCGATCGATTTTTGCTGTTTATTATACACATTTTAGTCTACGGCTGTTTCAAAATACGCGCAAACATGCTAACTCATCAGAGTGGAGAGCAGTCGTAGCACATAGTGAGAAAGTTAGGAAGAAGTGCCAAGTTTGTTTACTTATATCTCGGAAAGTGCTGAATCTATAGTCAAAATTTACAAGGACACAGCCTCGAGCATAATACTTTGCATAAGAATGCGATTCTGTTTACTCGATTTCATTTTTCGTATACATTATCTGTCTAAATATAGATCAATGTTAAATTTCAATGAAATATAGCATCTTTATTCAGTTTATTTAAATAATTTTAGTTCACTTTTTTGGACGTGAGTCAGCTTTGTACTTGGTATTATTGTAAATGTTTTCACCACTTTATTTATAAAACTGCTGTTGGACGATCGACGCAGGCGCAGTTGTAGGTACCTACTCGTATTATGCATCACATCTGCCTTTTAGCGTGTGTAAGATGCTGTTCAAAACTTGTTCTCGTTTCGTAGGTATACAATATTATAAACTGTATGTACCTCTGTAGGAAATCATTATTTTATAATTCTATTTTGTTAAAAAGATCAATATTACGATTTTCTTAATTTTAAACAAAATTTAAAAATGGTTTTATGAAGTGTCCGTCAGCGTTTTTGTTAAATTATAAAACTGGTTAAGTAAAAGTCGAGAAATGTCAATGGTCGAGAATATATTGCTATAGTTTTCTTTACTTCTATCTACTACATATCTCTTTATTGTTTTATTTACATTTATTTTTTAATGCAAAATTAACGAAATAACGTATCTAACTGATAAAAGTTTAATCAAATTAATCTCATGTAACGGCTATACTGACTCAAAGTTTTTAATGGTGTTTTTATTTTATTGAAAATAACCCTCCAACAATTACATTAAATGGGTTCAAAAGCTATACCTAACCTAATTAATTATCAAGTTAATCTAACACATAAATAACGACTGCAGATACGCCATTTACTTTTATCGCCTTTACAGCCACTGACTGTGACTTACTTAAGGTGCGAAACAAGAGGAGGTAGGTATTTATATTACGTTATCGACAAGTGGCCGGCCGACCTTTCGTTAGCAAAGTACCTAGTACACGTAGGCTGTATTCAAGGCATCGAATAATTACCGCCAATTACGAATGCTTGCTCGTAACACGTGCTCACCTATATCAACCTTTTGTTATCATGTTAAACAATGACTAATAATATTTAAGTGTCAACAATAAAGGTAAGTAGGTAAGTACATTGAAAAAAAATTAAAGGTTTTTTGTTCACTGGCCATCAAACGCGTAGATTGTCAAAGAACAATTTATTCTGAAAGTTAACGATTTGAGTTATTAATATTTTATGTTTATAGATTCTTAATAGCCGTTTAATGCATATAGAATAGCGGTCAAGAGCCATAGCGGGTTTTCATTATTTTCAACTCTCGCCTTGCAAGCGATTAGCAATCTCGTAAATACAACTTGTTATTCGTATTTTATGGTTAGTTTAAATCACTCAATAAAATGAATGCAGCTTTCAAAATACTTTTGTTAACTTTATATTTAGTAAATTGTAAATAGCTAGCGTCTCATTAGCATAAAATAAGTCGATTGTCAAATAATGCTTTATTAACGAAACGACAAGTTTTATGGGAAGCACGCACACTTTTTGAGTGACATTCGCAGTAGAATATGACATACAATAAAAACAAATAGATATAATTTACTTACATATGATAAACGTAAACAATGTATCTTCGTATCTTGATACAAGTTCAAGAGCGCGTTCGTTCGTGGCTCGCAGAGAACGCGAGCTGACTGAACGCCGTTCTACGAATGAAGTACGAGATGAGGTCATACTCCAAACTGGTCACATGAGGACGGCCTCGCGATCTCACCTGCCGAATGCTCTCAAACAATCACAACAATAAGTATACTAGATGTGTAGTTCCGATTAAACGAATATTGATTACTCGTACTAAGTATAGTTAATAAGTCTGCGGCAATAACGTGAATAGGGTAGTTGACAATTATTATTATTATTTTTACTAAATATATAAAGAACGGGTGAAATAATTTTAAAAAATTAATTAAAGTTGTGAAGTTTATAATGTTCTGTTAGAGAAGGCAACACCGCACGGTATATTGGCCCGTGACCTCAGGCTATTTAAAATAAATAACTTATTGCGGAACTTCTTTTTTTTTCAAGAAAGAGGTAGATATAAACTTTTAATAGATAGCAAAGTTTTATCCTCTTCTTTAACTAACTTTGTAAACTTTGTAATCGATAACGTTCTAATGTCATACTCGTGCGTGAATATAGTTGCGAGCACTTGTTATTTGCTTAATTTTTTGTACATGCATAGTTTGTGTAATCTATTGTTTATTGGCTGTTGATGTTCCAAATAAAATAAAATAAATTTTAGAATCATGTAAACTTCACTTCTATATTTCCTTGATAAATACAGTATTTTCAATATTAGTCAAATACCCTATTTATTCTATAATCTATCTAGCAGATAGAAAGATAATATACATAAAATTGACCAACCAAATTATAATCTACTGAATACATGCTTAATTTATGATTACTTTTAAATTAGCTACCTTCATGCATCGTCATACATTACAATCAGTGAGTAAACAATCAATCATCCCCTGTTTTCCTGCCCTTAGGGTTAGAATTTTTTTTTTTCAAATTTATATGGGACCAACTTCGGGATACACCCTTTCTAATAAAGAAATAATTATCCAAATCGGACTACTCCGCAAAAAGTTATGCCTGGTCATGCATAAAAAAAATATACGCGTCGAATTGAGAACCTCCCTCCGTTTTTTTCGTCGGTTAAAAACAAGAAAAGGCTATGATAAAGATTATGGAGTTAAGTGACAATTAGTCACAAACGTTTGCGAACCATGTGCAGCTGTGGTGATGCCGCATCCGTACCTCAATGATTTCTTCAGATTTTTCGGAACAGCAATTGAAATGTCAAAATAGAGATATGTAACTACCGAAAAAAGGCCAATTTCGGCCTAATATTTCGTTAAAAAACAAAAGAAATTTACATAGAATAATTGTTATCACATACACCCTTCGAAGGGATAAATAACAAAACGTTATACTGTACTACCTACTTTCACTGTGAATGTGAAAAATGGGTGCGCCCTACAATAAAAAAAGCCTATCAGCTTACTTGAGGGGTCGGCAACCTGCGGCTCTTTGTGTGTAAAATTGCGGCTCTGCAGTTCCATCCTAATTATTAACTATTTTTCTATCAGGACCATTAAAAATCATGCAATCCATCCATTAGCGAGTACCATGTCTATCTCTCAGCCACTCAAGCGTTTTTCCATGAATACAATAAAAAGTAAAGTAAAAAACTAAAACATGAAAATTTGAAATATGATGTTTGGAATTTAAAACTACAAGTTATAAACTAGATTTAACCAAACATTCAGAATATATGCAAAACTAATGCTCCTATTGATGTGACTATCTCTGTATCAGTGACTGTGGTTGTATTATTGGATTAATTGTTAACTCTATTTCATATTTAACGTAGTTTATTTTAAATCTAAAATCAAATATGTAATATTACAAGCAAATGCTATTGAAATGAAATTTTTTAGTGGCTCTTTAAAAACTTGGAAATTTTGTAAATTGTAACACTTGGCTCTTCCGTGCCAAAAGGTTGCCGACCCCTGGTTTACGTTAATTGTCTGCGAGTAAAATAGCAATGAAATCAGCCGGATCGACAAGCAGAAACTGTAATGGTTCCTTGTTGCATTACGGCATCCAGATAAGTATTGTGAATAAAATGTATATGGTGACTTCGCTTCGTACCTAAAACACAAGCTAGTGCTTAGTTTGGGACCTAGACGTTGTTGTGATGTAGGTATACGTTATTATTATTAATAATAATTATATAGCGTCAAGTAGGTACTAAACTAGCTTTACGTGTTATACGTATCTATATAGGGTAGGTACGAATCCTTTAAGGTGATAAAATTAAATACACATTTTCATCATTTGTAGTAAAAAATATTTTAAAGGACCTAAAGCAAATTCTTCATTACAAGCATTTAGATACTCTAAGAGAAATCAGTGAATAAAGGAGAGAGGGACACTCTTAAGGCTTTTGATGGATCGCTAGGTACGACTGCCTCTTGAACTTAATTTCTTGATTCACTTACCTTAACAGAATTTTAAAAGGTCTATTCAGCAATATCACACTATCTGAAGTACATGAAGTTTCATCAACACATTCCTAGTAAGTAAGTACCACGGCAAAGGTTACCTTTGATCTATTGGTATCTTATACAATTAAATGATTTCGTGTACCTATCTCGGAAACGGGTTGAACGATTTAGATAGCGTAAATACGGGTTGCCACTTTTAGTGACTAGCTTTCTTGAACTACGTTTTGAAAAATATAAAAAGTTTTCTAATAATAGAAGATAGCGTAAATACTATATACAAAAAACTAATGACGAACCAACATCACGTTTGATCATAGTTATTAATTTCTAATTCTTTTCTGGATTACGCACTTGATGCACTTTTTGATAACTTTGTGATTAATTTTTGTTCTTGATATGGCTGCGAAACCACGTAATTCAACACGCAATTGCTGTTATTTGGCAGTTTTTTAAGGCGTCGACAATTTGATTTTAATTTAAATTTTTCACTTACCTTTTTCTTTCCTTAATGTTTAAAAATCTTTCTTTACCTGCCAACTTTTCCATCACGCACATCCGCTATTTAGATATTTGTCATCTTTTCTCGTTTATTAGTTCTTTTTAAGTAAACTTGTTATTATAGAGCACTCGCAACAAAAGCCAAGACGAGAGAAGAATAAAATAAAAATAAATTATTGTCACCCTAGAAGAAAAGAGACAAAGGGACTTGGAATTCGCTATTTCATCTACTCGCAAAGCCGAGTGCACTGTCCTGAACCTAGTATTACGTCTATGAAAAAAGGTCTATAGGGTTAGTCAGTGCCATACATGGAACTATTATGTACTACGTACAACTGGAAGGAGCTCTCTCTAACATTAGCGTGGTCATACGTAAACTGGTGATTAAAAAAAAAGTGCGAAAGGGACGTAACCGGGTGCCTAACTATCTCTTTCTACACCACTTCTGTGTGGCTAGCATAAAATATACCACTACACTGGGAAAAGTACTATGGTGAATTTAGATTTTATTATGAGGGAACCGAGGAATAAAAAACTATGCGTCATGATAATTACGATACAGGATCTATAATTTCCGCTGATGCATTACGTTTTTCTCTTCATATTTCTCGTTTTTTAATAAGGGGGTCATCCATTGCTCGACTGTTGAACATTTTTCTTATGGTAGGTAATTAGTAGCCTACAAAAGTTCTAATATCACTTCTTCTGAAAGTTCTGAATCCATTTTGATGATTTTTATATTTGGTCACTATTTTTCAACATAGGGTAGATACAGTGGAAGAATTATCGAAATCAGCTGGTCTAATACGCCACTATGGCCGTTCCATATCCGAGCTGCTATTTCACGTCGCTGGTTGTACACAGTCGCAGAGCGGAGGTGAAGTCAGAGACGCATATTTTTTCCTCTTCACATTTCTCGTTTTTATTATGGGGGTTATCCATTGCTCGACTATTGATGAACACTTTTTTTTAGGGTAGGTAATTCACTAATTAGGCCACTGCCTATAAAGGTTACATAATAGCATTGCGAAGCAATGCCGTGATTGCTCACATCGTGTTCTAATATCATTTTTTTAAATATTTGGACTTAATTCAATAGGACTTTATACACGTTTGGCCGTTAATATTTCTGAAAGTTCTAAATCGATTTTGATAATTTTTGTGTTTAGTCACTATTTTATAACTTAGGATAAATACTGTGAAAGAATTATCGAAATCAGTTCTTTTAATTTAAAGCTGTAGCAAATAAAAAAAGTCGATTCTTTGTTTTTGCGGAGTTTTTACTAAACAACTTTATTTCTGTTTTCTTTTGCAGTTTTATTTCTATCTATTTTCTTTTCTTTTTAAACATTATTTAGGTACCGTAATTTAGCTTTATTTGGGTATCCGTTAACGCAAAGTTATAGTAGCCCTTGACTAAGCAAGAATTAATAATAAATGAAAAAGAAACGTACCTAAAAAGCATCAACGCAGGATGACAAGCTATTAGCAAAATATTAATATAACACAGGTCTACAAAATTTTTTTTTTCGAATTTTGATTTGATAATATCATCTACTGTTAATGTTTTTTAGTGTGTTGAAACGGAAAATGAGGTAAATTTTTCTCCATAACGTAGGTACAGATTTTGTTCAATCTCGAGTAAGTACAGTAATTATTACAATAAAAGATAACAAAATCGGCTGGTTACTTTGAGTTATTTTCATCTTGTTCACAATGTCAAATACATAAATACATATTACATACATATTATATATTACATAAATACATAGTACATATTTCCGCTTGTCAGAATAAACGATGACTCATACTTAATCATTATTTTTATAAAAACTTTTTGTAACAATGAATATGTTTATTAGATCGTTTTCGTGTAGGAGTGTAATAAATTTGCCTATATTTCCAATATTTATGATGATAGACAAAAGACAGTGATGGCAAAAAAATCAAGAGCTTTCGGAGCATTGTAAGATACAAAATTTTCTAAAATCGGTTCGTAACTTCGAAAATCGAAAACGGTGAAAAAGTCGAAATTTCCCTATTTTTCAGACAAAAATTTGATTGTTTCAAAAACGGAAGAATTAATATCGAAAAAATAAAAAACCTTCCGAGACTGGTAGATTGTCTACAAGTTTGAAAAATAAAATTTTAAAAACGGTCGAAAACCCTGACTTGAGCATGTGCCTTTTTCATTTAATGATTATCAGATTAGCTACCTTAGAAAGTAAGATTCGGCCTTATTTCAAAAAGTTATAAAGGCAGACGAAAACACTAGCGTCAAAAAATGCAAGAGCTTGCGTGGCTAAGTATGGTAGCACATCGAAAATTGGTCCATAACTTTCTTTGAAAATTTTTTGTCGTACAATTTTGTTCAATTTCCTCCGATAATTGCGAGAAGAGCGAAATCTGTAGATTTTTTTCTAGGAAACTTATTTTTTTAGACCTAAATTATTAATATAATATTAATATTTATAGAAATAGATAGTAATACACTATTTTACACTCTATTTTTTGTGACTTCTGGTTTTTAATATATCTTGGTATGCGGATGATAATAGTATTTTTAAAGCTTGTTATGGTATATTTCATATTTGTTAAAATTTTTATTAATATTTAAAACGAAAGTCTTAATTTATGGTTTTATGCTGGCAACTGAAACGAGAATTTGGGAAATTTTGACATTTGTCAAAGTTGAAGTTTTTGACGTCATAATACTAAGGTGTCCATAATGTTTAGATTAGTTAATAATAATACTTTGGTAGTTGCCTTTTGCCCTCTTTTGCCTATGATGTGGCCGAAATAATAGGTTGCCAGATTTTTCAATGAATAAGAAAGATGGAAACCTATGTATTGTTTGAAAGAGAAACGTTTTTCATTAAAGTACGAAAATAATTTAGTTATAATATCTGACGTCATTCTAGTTACAGATCTGACACCATACGGGTAATGAATTTGACGTCATATATGCATTTGTGAGACTTGTGTGTGTGATTTCGATGGGGTATTGAATCTGTCCTTATCTCTGGTGCCAATCGAAAGGAAGGAGGCCATCATATTAATATTTGAGATCCTTAGGTCTCGCACCAACGTTGAATTTTGAGACGATTCGGCCCTAGAAATAATATTTCGGTACCTAGAGTCTTTTAAATCCATTTTATCCGCCGAATGATTGGGAATTTTTGAGATTGTTGGGTTTTTTCGGGAAAGAAAGGAGCTTGGTTGCCTGTACGAACTTATGTTTTCAAGTTCCCACGTGCGCTCAAGGCGGTGAAGTGCGACAATATATATGAGAAATATATTTCAAACATATATATCTATAGAATCCTTGACCTTTTTAATAACGTGTTTAGGCTCAATTGGGATCGTTTCAACGGATATTTTCTGAGTGATAGTTCTGAGGGCTTCGGCGTGCAAAAGTACCTACGCAACTTGTCGCGCTTGGATCTTTACTTCTGTGGGATTTAACTATTTTGTAAATAAAGGCGGTCAGCCATCCAATTATGAATCACATTCTAGGTAGCTTTATTTCTGTAATCAATAGGAGATTTGTTTCCAAAAGGGTATTATACATAAACGGAGCATGCTGCTAATTTACTAAGGTGATTGAGATATCGATATTTGAAGCTTTGATTTTTAGAGTTACTAATTGCTTCACAATTTATTTCTTAGGTGAGAAGCCACCGTCGATTGATCATATTTTCTGCGGGTTGCCAGCTTTTAGTGACTAGCTCTCTTGAACTTCTGTTTGATTGCTTCTACTTTTCTATCGAGGTGGATAGGAGTCGGGCTACTGCCGTTTATTTTATTTTTTGTAAATTTGATGATTTAACAGTATTTCGTACAAATCCAACCAGTATTTTTGATGCTATCGCAAGTTGTACTACGCGGTGGCCACGCGAGACCTCATTTTCAGTGTTTACGTTCGTGTTTTATGATCTCTTATAAATATTAAAATTATTTGTTAATAATGAATGTAAATTGATTCCCATCATTCATGTATGTTTTTTTACTCCATAATTATACTGATGTATGTTTGTAGCATTTTAATTTGAAATCTGCTAAACTAATTTTGACAAATGTTCGAATTAAAGGTTCTAATTTACTAAATTACGAATAGGTTATTGACACGGACATACAGAAATCTTTATACTCAAGTAAAAAAAGTTAACTTCAGTGTCACGGGTTAAGACAGGCTTAGAGAGTTTTGTTCGATGTTAGTCGAAAATTAAAAAGTTCCTGTTATGGTCTTATTTATCCTACGTAACTTTGTCACCCTAATCAGAATGAGACAATATGGCACCCACTAACGTCCTTGTTACTTTTATATTTTTAATTCGTTTTCAAGGTCAAATTTCTAGGACCTCGAAATTTCTTCGTAGAGCTCATTCCAGTTGTACGTAGTACATATTAGTTCCATGGTGCCATAAGAATAACTTTCAACCGTATTTCAACTCTATACTCTATGCTAAAAAAAAAGTGGTGATACTTACCTGATTCCCGGCTCAATCAAGTCATCTATCGAAAATATTTCAAGGTAGTTAGTTGTACTTATTTGTGAAAGTAAAGGAATATTTCCTTCCCGTCGTTAATTCATATCCACAAGGGCTGCAATGATTGAAAAAAAAAAACGCCAACATTGAGCAAAAACCTTTCAGTAGGTATCATGACGTTTTCGAAGTACGTAGTTTCATAGCAAATAAATGGCGACGGTTACTAATTAAAACACGTTTGAGAACAAGTTACAGGCCATTCCGAATACTACGTTTTCGCAAATGATAGTTTAAAATAAAAGTTAACCCCTTACCGATCCGGCACCGAAAGCAATTTAATTTAATCGATCTACAGCCTTGTTTAAATCAAATCCTAAAAAAAAAAAAACGTGGTTTTTAACTTTTCGGTTCACAAATTTTTCGTGGTTTTGCAGTCGAGTTTTTTTTTTAATTACACCGTTTTTGACACACATATTTCAGGTGAGCCATTCGGTCGCTAAAGTTGTCTTGTTCGCTAAATTATACAAGATCGCTCTAAATCACGGCTCCTGTTGTATCGACGTCGTCATGAAGACAATAAGTTTGCGTTTTAAATATGGAAGCTTAATAAGCACAGCAATACGATAACATATTTAAAAATTAAATTAATAATAACGTATGTACATGAATTCACATGCTACTCATATTAATGTGCTGAATACTAATGCATCGTTGACTTTTGGTTCAGAAACCACAAAACGATAAATAGGTGATGGGAAATTAAAAAGAATCATTTCAATATTTTAAGTATTTATTGAACAATTACAAAAAATATCGATATTTGTTTTGATGTCCTAAGAGCACAATACGCTCTTTGGAAAAATATTAATCATTAACAATTATTTTTAAAATATACTGGTTTAAAAAAAAACGCCGAATTTTCGGAGCATATCATATCAGATATGGATAACATTATGTGGTTTCGAATGTGTGTGTAAATTGAAAACAAAAATTTGTTTCAGTACACGCCTAAACAAATAGCAAGAAAGCGGCATCTATTTTTTTTTTTTTTAGATACATGTTGTATATTTTTGTTTTCTTCTCTGGGGCTGAGTGTGAACCTCGCTGGAATTATCTTCATTAAAAATCGATAGCATTTCAAGACAATTAGTGTTGCAAGAATTACAACTTTATAAGAGTATTTACAACGTACAGTAACGCACAGGAACTGAACAGTCATATATTACCTACCACAATTCATGCAACATGAGATAAAGGGCGTCGGCGCAGTACGAACACCGCGACAAACAGACGACGCATTGATATAGTTTGAAGGTCGAACTGTTTCGTTTAGGCTAAGCGCGTATGTATTAAAATGATGGTCATTAAATAACTAATAATAGTAGGTACAACAACTAGAAAAAGAAAATTACTATGCCCAAAATTTTAATAAAAAACTGTCTCAAATTATATGGATATGGAAGTATGCAAATTTGTTACGTCATTCTAAAGATTTAACGCGTTCCTTAATAAAAATTCTAAATTGAACAGGGAAAGGACCATCTCAGCAATTTTTAAAGAAATACAATTAACTAATTATTATCTTACCTATTCTACCTTGGTTTTATAATTTACATCATTAAGTACATTTGTTTACTGCCTAGAAACGATTCTTGTTGAAAATAAAAATTAAACAAAATAATTTGAACTACCGTTAATTTATATTCTTGATGATGTATATTATAAGATTGTATATATTAAATATCGTACACACAAATGAGAATTTTAGGAAATTTTACATTGTCACCACAAGTAGCACTCGCATTACAAAGCACCTTGACGTGGGACTTAAATACTATTAGGGTTAATTGTTGGGCGTAAGGCACCTAGCCCAACCCACATAATTTCATGTTTAAAACAGTGAGGATACAGTAGGGATAACAAAACAGCTGGGTACAAAAAATATAAAACACTTAATCGATTTTTAATTTACATTTGTCTTTGCTAGCAGACTTCTGAGTTATGGTTATCTCGTCAGTGGGATTTTGAAACTTTTTCTACAATTCACGCAAGTCCTAAACCAGAAACAAGAATCCCGAAACAGAAAGAAGAAAATAATAATAACGTATCGAGCTTGACTCTTGATTTCATTAGGTAAGTCTTTTATTCATTATAGTTCGCCTCAAACTTTATGGCGGATCGGAATACAACGCTATAAGCGTGTTTGCGCAAAATTCAAAAAGTTTTTATTCAATATAAGATGTTTACACACACTTACTGAAAGTCAAAATGAATTGATTAGATACCGGTTCGAAAACTAGAAGGAGAAGAACCTGCAAAAAACTCCTTGTTTATTTTATTTAAATATGTGTTTCTCTTAATTCATTTTTTTTAAATTTAAAATGCTTACAACTATTACAATGATGTCCATGCGCCCTTATCATTCAAATACTCGCTAATACAATAGTAAGCTTTTTTCATAAGTTGGACTTTAACTCGCTTTATAAATTGATTTGAATTTAAGTTCAACATTTCTTTAGGAATTTTATTATAAAAACGGATACAATTTCTCACGAAAGAATTATTAACTTTTGAGAGTCTAAACCTGGGAATCGATAACATATGCTTTTGTCTTGTTAAGTTTAAGTTGTAGCCATCACCCACCCTAGAGAAAGCACTTAAGTTTTTATGTACGTAAATTATATTTTCATAAATGTACTGACAAGGGACTGTCAAAATGTTACTTTCTCTAAAGTGAGCCTTCACACTATCTCTAGATTTTAATTTATATATAGCTCGATTAGTCCTTTTCTGCAGAACAAATATTGTTTGAATGTCAGCGGCCTTTCCCCAGAGCAGAATGCCATATGACATTATGCTATGAAAGTAGCTAAAATAAACCAACCTCGCTGTAGGCACAGTTAATTTTCTTATTTGCTTACTTGCAAAAACAGCAAAGCTCAGTTTACCAGCCACCCTCATAACATGAGGACCCCATTGTAAATTTGCATCGATAGTAATGCCCAAGAACACAGTTTCATCAACTAAACCCAATGATTCTCTACCAAGTCTTAAACTGATATCAACTTGTCGAACATTGGACGATGTAAATTTTAAACATTTTGTTTTATTTGCGTTTAATAATAGGTTGTTAGCATTGAACCAATTCAAGACCTGCGAGAGCAAAGAGTTTACTATTGAAAATTTCTCCTCATTTCTATTAATTTTAAATACGAGAGAGGTGTCATCAGCAAATAACACTATCTCGGTAGATTTTTCTACCAAATAAGGTAAGTCAGGTAAGGTGAGGCAGGTACAGTCATATACCCCTCGCTCCACTGCGTTCCGCTACACCTAAAACTTGCTACTGCGACGCGACTTGTGCCTATGTTCACATCCGCCAAAAAGTTTGATTGAAACTGTACAAACAAATAAAATTTTAAAAACAACAATAGCCCATAATTCGTTAAGCGACACGTTCAAAATTGTTTACGTTGCGATCGGTACCACAAGGCGTTGGACACAGACAAGTCAACCTTATAGACCACGCTTTGACAGGGAGTAGCATTCGCCAAGGCTATGTAGTGACACTACATAACTACGTCTCTTGTGAGCGGTCAGTTGGAAGCACGTCGGAAGCCATTAAATTGTCAATTTTGAACGAGCCAATGAAAACTAGCCGACCTCTCCCCGCACCCCGCCACTTTTTGACGATTTCGTTTTCGTACTGACGTTTATTAAAGCGTGGTCTATAGGTTGACTGGTCTGTGGCGTTGGATGACGTAATGTATAGGTCTGTTTTACATAGTCCCTTACGCTCAACAAATAATTAACTTTAAACAAAATTAATTATTCTTAAATAATTAGAAGACAGGTAATAAAGCTTATTTTAAAACACTTTATGAACTTAGAGGTACACATGTCAATATTAATAAAATATATGTGATATTTATGTATGAATAAAATAATCATAAATTTATTTATCAAAAAATAATTTCTCCATAATGTCTAAGCGTCGCAACCAAGGGTTACAACATGTATGAACAGTTATTAAAATTAAATCAACTTAAATTGAATTAAAATTAAAAATAAATGACATTTAGTCAACACTGAAATGGGCGATAATACCTTTCAATGAAACCAATATTCCGAAAGTGATAACGCGCCTTACTGAAATAAGCATGAAAATTGTATTAACAAACGGTTGCCAATCTCCGAAGAGGGATCAAGTATCCGTTCAGGTTTACAAAAAAGAATAGCCTGGCATAAAGCATAATATTTGTGTGTTTGACTTTCGTTTTTGTATTTCTAGCTCCAGTAGATTGCGGAACGAAAACAAAACTCTATGGTGATAAAAAAAATAAAACGAAAAACTTTTCGAATTTACATAGCTGCCATATATTACTATACAATAAATTTACACTAACACAATTTTATTAGTACTGTTTAACAGTACTAGAGAGAACTATATGACTTTGGACGAGGAAAAATGCAAGTAACTCCATTATACGTGGAATGTGCGTATGGCTGGGTTACCCTATCTAAATTACACATACACGAAATATGGCAAAGCTTACATAAAGACAGTTCACAAATGAAATAAATAAAAAACACACACGTCAATGTGACATAGTATTCTTAAAATTTATTATCACCCTGACTTCAGACCTACTTGACATTAATGATTTTTATGCATACTTTAAAGGTTTACAGGGGATTTTCGCACTTCGACTCACGTACGCAGTTGAGAGACTCTTGCAAACCGTTGATTTGTGGCCAAATTACCTTCATACTGAAAAATGAAAAAAAAATAAATAAATAAATAAAATTGAATTATCTGTCTGTGATTTTGAAATAAAGACTTTTTCCTGTGCTCATATGTGTATTAGTTTAATATATTAGTTTTGAGGAATTTCGCTACATCCTCGAAAAAATCAAAATAGAACGCGACTATATCCTATGATATCTAAAGGCTATTTTGAACGATTAAAAAAAAGGCAATATATATATTTTGGTATTTCAAATGTTTCCAGAACTTATTTAGACAGATGGAAATTTGCGTATAGAATAATGGAGAACATTTCGAAAAATACAATATAAATTATAAAAAAATGTACTGTTTACTTTTTGCGTGCCTCAAAACTTATATAGTGACCCATTTATAGTATACATTATAAAGAAATTTGATTATGTTAATATATTCGTTGTATGGGACACAAAGTATAGGCTCCGTGTAGTTAGGAATAATATTATCATGTGAGATATCCCAGATATTATTATTATGATATTCCATACGAAGCTGATATGATCGGCTATCGATTAAAGCCTCAATAAATAAATTTTACAAATATATATAATAGTCAGGAGTAGACTAATCTATCTGTGCGGCTCTTGAAGTGCAATGCGCATGTCCGATTGCGCAGGCCCACCTCACTTCGACCAAGCCGAAATGCTTCTATGAATTTCTGCTACCGGGCTGTACCGGGTGGCATTAACTTCCGAGCCGCACAGGTCGATGCTCGTACTGTAAACTATAGTATGGACGTGGAGATCGACAAATGTATCGACATATTACAGACCATAGACAGGTATGGTTGTGTTTCTATTGATAACGAAAACAATTTCGATATATCTATGGAAGACTGCGATAAATAAATTAACTACATACGTGGTTTCGCCGTCAATCATCATGTTTATTCCATCTAAAATCTTTTGTTCTTCTGTATGCATTGAACACATCGTCTGAAAAAATGTAACTAAATGAGAAATGAAAATTATAAAACAAATGCAATAAGTAATAAGCTATGCATATACCATTTACATTTCATTGCAATAATTCATTCCATGTACCATAAGGTGTCATTCTCTATGTCACACATAAATGAGAGTGGGGGAGTTCAAAAATGTGACATAGCCATAAGCGAAATGAATTTTACAACTGATACATAGGTTAGTAGGTACTTTACTTTGAAAATATTAATAATTTATTTATATTGATTTAGGCTGATCAAACAGTGGACACAGTAAATGGGGCCACAATAATTTTGTGGATAGCCTGTAAGTACAGTTTTAATAAATGTCTTAATTTAAAATCGCAAAACCGAACGATGTAGCAATACAACAAGCAGTTTGGAAGCATGCTAATGCGATTACTTGTGACGACATCGAGAAGAGGTCAACAAACCATGCCAAGCAATATCTCTATAGATGACCTCTCATCATCATCCCGTTTCTCCACTGCAGGATATAGGCCTCTCCCAAGGCTCGCCACCACACACGGTCCTCCGCCTTTCGCATCTAACTACCCCCGATATGGTGCTTCAGGTCTTCTGTACACCTCGCCAAGGGGCGTCCAATGCTTCGCTTCCCGGATCGTGGCCTCCATTCGAGAACTCGTCTACCACATCGGTTATCGGTTCTACGGCAAATATGACCGGCCCATTGCCACTTCAGTTTGCTGATCGCTTCGGCTATGTCGACAACTTTGGTTCTTCGGTGGATTTCAGTGTTTCTGAATTTATTCATCAAAGTAATACCGAGCGTAGCCCGCTGAGCGACTTTAAATTTGTGAACCAGTCCTGCCGTGAGAGTCTATGTTTCGGCACCGTACGTCATTGTAGGTAGGACGCATTGGTTTGAAGACCTTGGTCTTCAGACTTTGTGGTAGTGGCGACGAGAACAGATAACAAAACTTCCCAAAAGCAGCCCCCTCTAAGACCACAAGAGTCAAAAAAATGTCTCGGAAAGTAAAAATTTAAAATAATACCTGAGCGTAGGCCAATGCAAAGAGACTATCGCCAGAATAATTTTCTAGTTCTACCAATAACGGGTGTTCGTCTTTCATTTTGCGTGACGCCGTGGCCGCTAGTGTGCCGCCTAAGACTTCTATATAAGCCGTTTCAGCCGCCAGATTCGCTTCTCCTTTCGAAGTGAGCCATGGTGCCGTGTTAGACAGCCATCTGCATAACAGTAATTATTTTTGAATAGAAAGATAAACTCTTTGAAAATGAACCGGTAGTGGAAGATTATTTTACAGAAGGTTTAAAATGCGTTTCAATAAGATTTTTGCAATAATTTAGTAGAACAGTTATCTCGATCTATATGTGCGCAATGTTAGGAGTCAGTTCGTAAAAAAAATATTTCTGATACTTCGTAATATATAACGTAATATGTTAGGTTTAACAAGAGTGAGATGATAACTCAAGGCCAGAGATCGTACACGTCATCCGCGTATATATAACGTAATCATAATAAAACTTCGTGACAGTCGTGATAGCCCGAACGCAGCGCACCTGTTCAAATTTATAAGGCCGTGAGGCCGTGGTTCGAATCACGGCGTGTACACCAATGAGTTTTTCTGGGTTAAGTACATAACTATCATTGACTGCGTGCTTCGGAGAGCACGTTAACCAGTCGGTCCCGGTTGCTGTCAATAGATGGCGGTCGTTACAACCCACCAACCCGCACTGGAGGAAGGGAACCTCCTCACCCTGGGGGAAGGCCTAAGCCTCTGTAATGGGGTATAATGGGCTGATAGAATGAAAATTAAATTTAAAATAAATTACTCTTCCATTTTTTTGGATGACTAAATGACAATATTTTTTCCTACTTTAAAAATCTTTCAATACGTAGGTTCGTGCGTCCGTCCATCCGTCCCTCCGTTCGTCCGTCTGTCTGTCATAGGGCTGTATCGTCTGAATAAACCCTCATACAAATAACGTGTTTTTTTTTTACATTGTACGGTGGTACGGAACCCTACTTGTGGAGACGCATTTGACCGATTTTTTTTTTATTTTACTGCGACGTTTTTGTGACTTACTTCAGAGCCGCACATATATATGGCAAAAACTGTACAAAAGATAAATATTTGCAAAATTATCTTTTTCATGTCATGTTAGATAAACATAATTTGAAAATTATTAGACGTATCAAAATAAATAGTGTCTGTAGATAATTTAATAAAGAATATTTTATTCCTTGGGGTTTTTTTCCAAACTTCAAGTTTTTGAAAAAAAAACCGCCCTGATGTAAAGAATATAATTATAGGCCAGAAGACAATCATTTCTCAATCTGTTTTTGCTTATAGATTGAAGCAAATAGTCGTACATGAAAGCCACATGCATGCCAAGTTTCATTTTATCCGAAGCTTTCTATCGGATGGGTCCGTGATTTAACACTAACTAATGCTTGTCGAACAAGTACCAGAACTCGAAAAATCTACTATTGTAGAGATGATACTTTTACGATATTTCTACGTATAATAATTAGTGATATAAAACTTGTACAAACCCATTCAAACAGTAAATAGAGCTGCCCGCATATTTCGGTATAGTTGAGTTACTTTCTGGATCCACAATCGCGATAGCTTTTGCGATGGCGGTACCGATATTCACGCCAATTCTTGCAAATTGGACAGATCTGAAATAATAATACTTGTATTAGCATAAGGAGTACTGCCACAATTAAATAACATGATTATTATATTAGAATGCCTCCGTGGTGCAGTGGGCAAGCACACTGTCTGCGATTCGAAAGATCCTGAGTTTCGTTCCCAAATCGGTACATGTTGAAAATTTATTATATCCAGGTGTCGGAGTACGGTCCCCGTGGGTGTCGTGAGCGCCTTAGCACTGGTACTCATATAATGAGAAATTCTAGTTTTGAGTCTAGTGCAATGTTTGAACGTCGTGTCGCTATCCCTATATATATTATTTTTAAGACTGTTTTTTTTTTGTCTCTACTTAAAACAAAAACTTAAAACTTCACCAAAAGCAAAGATTGACCATCATTTTTCAGATTACCTTCACAGTTAATGACTAATAACAAACTACACCGGAAACGGAACGAGAAACTACCGAATATTATTTCCAAATAAATATTTTAAAGCAACTTCCTGTCCGTATGAGCCAAAAGATGCGATGAAGCCAAATAAATTCTATAGATTGAATTAGCGTCTGTGTATAAATACTATAATGTCACGACATCGTGATTAGGTAACATTCAGTAAGACACAATGCAAGATCTTAGCACTTTCATTTCACTTTTCGATAGCTTCTTCTTCTTAGCGAAATAAATTCACTAATATCTACTTCTTTGAAATATGCATGTACTGCGACAATCTCTTTCTTTCTTGTTCTACATTTGAATGTCATTTCAAAACGGCCTGACATAGTCAAGTTCGCCACTTTTTACATTCGCAGGTATAGCCATTCTACCTTTCACCACAAAATTCCCATGAGTTAGTTAAATTGGTTGTCATTCCTTTTTCAAATGACATAAAAGACGGTTAAATATCTATAATAGATGTCAAAGACATGTACGTAAACATATTTATATTACGTTAAGTACAGTTTCAATCAAAGTTTACGGCAGATGTGAAAATAGTCACAAGTCGTGTCGCAGTAACCAGTTTTAGGAGTAGCGGGACGTAGTGTAGCCAGGGGCACATGACTGAACCTGCGCAAGCACGCATAAAGCGTTTTATTCCGATCCGCCATAAAGTTTGTTTGGAACTATAAACATGTCCATAGCATGTACTAGAACACTAATATTATGCGCTTGATTGTATACATTTATTTTCTGAGATATTTTATACAGCGGCAAACGCTGGCTTCTATATATGCATGTGTCACTGCTCATCAAAAACGACGACCCAACGTTACTGATAGTAAAGAGCAAACAAGAAAATTCTTCAATCTCCTTTAGAGAAACAATCTCTTTGGTTATTAACTTTGATTATATAGTTTCTGGACGGACTCTTGCAATACAACGTTAACAAAAATGACAAGCCAACTGTCATATACTTGTGTGTGTGACTCTACAGACCACATACTCTCGCTACGCCATACTAACCATGTACAAACCGTCTCTGTGGATTATATTAAATTATATGAATTATAACCGAACAGTTAGGTTATATTTTATTCTATATTATTTATATAGATGATGTAATTTTTTTTTAATTACCAGTATCAAGAGTTTATGGGGTTAACTAAGGTAAGGCAACGTACCCATACTACGTGGACCCGTTCATGGAGGGAGGGGGTCTGCCACGCTTGGTTACAGTAGCGGGGGAGGGGCTTAGGTTATGACGAAAACGTCACGTAGTCAATATCCTCTACGAAAATAATTCTAAATAAAAAACAAAAAGATTTGTCTTGGTAAATTTAGTTCCTGTTAGAATATGTTTCTACACATATTTTTCATCATCAGCCTATTTTTACCCTACTGCAGGGGCTTAGGCCTCCCCCAGGGTGAGGAGGGGGGCTTAGAGCTTAAGTCCACCACGCTGCTCCACTGCGGGTTGGGAACTGTAACGACCGCCATCTATTGACAGCGTCCGGGACCGACTGCTTAGTGTGCCCTCCGAAGCACGGTGTCAGTGATATTGTGTACTTAAGTCAGAAAAACTCATTGGTATACGCCCAGATTCGAACCATGGCCCTATGGGGCCTTATAAATTTGAAACAGGTTCGTTGCGCTCTGGGCTATCACGACGACAATACATATTTTTCACTTGCATGCAATTGTTCATATGCATGCACTCTTAACGCCAAAGACAAATATGAGCGTAATGATTCTTTTTTAAACTTCCTGTTTGCAAAAAAATATTTAAAACATGTTTAAAACCATATTAATGTATTACTATATAAAAAAATACGGGGGGGGGGGGTTCTTGGCATATACTAGGGGTGATCACCGAGAGTAGGAGGGAGTTAAAAATTTGAAAAAAAAAATGGGCCACATAGTATGGGTATGTTCCCTAAGAGTACCTACTAGAAATATTAGAACTTACGTAGAAAAAAAAATGCATTCATCAAAACAGCAATCTATTCGAGCAGCTACTACAGTGAGAAATTATGAAATATTTTACTTCAGATTTAAATGTGAATATGATTGTTCTTAGTTTGAAATAGGAGTAGGTACATAACGCGTCATCGATTTGTGTACCTACTCCTATTATTTTCGTATTTTTTAATTATACAATGCCATAAAAGTGATGATTCCTAAGAAATGTGAAAAGTTTTTTTGCGATTTCTGATATTTCTAGTGCTCTAAACATAGTTGGTGTCACAGTCATTTTATCCTAACGAGAAACAGGATCGTTGGACGTAAGAAAAAAAAATCGATTTCGTCAAATTTATGAATGCAGGTGCAAATGACTTCCGAAGATTAGACACATAAGTATCAGAATAATATAATTGTTTGAAGAGCAAATAATAAAAAAATATATATACAATTAGTATTATTTTACCTTGGATATGACATATGGTAGTACGGGGGACGAGCAAGCGATGTTGGCACAATAATGGTATTCGTATAACTATTGTATGCTGTTTTCATTTGTGCTAATTGACGCGAATTTTCCCTGTAAAGTAAAAGATTATATTGAAATTTGATTTATACAAATCACGAGCTTGTTTGTATTCAATGCGCAATGATTTCGACGTGACACTATAAATTCGCGACAGTAGAGATGGGTATTACAGAACTTTGATGTAACGTTTTCAGAGGCATAGCGTTACTGTTGAATAATTCGGAACCTGTAAGTACCACTATATTGATATTGGTATATACCATTATAACCGGAAAATTACTGAATATCGGATAGAATGAAATTTGTCAACGTGCATGGCCTATACGCGATGGGAGAAGGGCTTGAAGCAAAACGAGAATTATGGCGACCGCATAAAATCCATAACTACTGCGGCAGCTTTTTAGTATCAAATAATAGATTTTCTAAAACAATTAGGGAGAAGTTATCAATGTTGTATATAAATATTGTTTTTATGTATTTATTCTTTACTATATCAAATATTTATAGAATAGGAAATAAAATACTTTTAAAAAAAATACTTCAAGTAGGACGAACTTACGTTACATTTGAATCTAATTAAATCCAATTGCGTTGAATATGTGATTCAACGTAACAAGCTGATACTACACTACGACAGAGCGAAGCCGGGGCGTGTCGCTAGTAAGTAATAAATACGATTTTATTGGGCACAATTTCGGAGGTATCTTAAAGGTTCCCCCTTATTTCTTTTTTTTAATTTGGCGTCATCGGGCGAACGGATTTGAAAATCGAACTTCGACAACGACATTTCCTGTAAACTCGAGCGAAACTGACAATTCCGCGCGGAAAAAACAGCTAGTGTGTGCTTTACTATTTTTCACGTTTTTGACTGCCTGAATGAATCGGCCACAAAAAATGGCAAAAATGCGCCTCGACGCATATTCCCGCGTTACATCGAAAAAAAAAAAACGCAACTGTATGCGCTCTCATTTAAATATGGGTTACAGTTTCGGTGTTAATATAAAAAAAAAACGTAGTGTGCGCTTAGGCAAAAACCGAACGTTGACGACGCGGCCTTTGTATTTTCAATCGTCACGTGACAGTTTTATCGTACTAAAGGTATATAATGTAATAGTAATTACGACTCAACTATGACATACCTTAGAATATTAAAATTTTTATTCAAATAAGATTGTTCCAGTATTTTTCTTTCAAACACTAAACTGTTGTGAATGTTCGTGAAGAGGTTATGTTTCTGTACATACAGCTGGCGATAATATTCCTTTAAGAACGTCCGAGATTTCTCGTGAGGTTTCAGGCCGATTTGCAAACTTAGTCCATTGACCTAAAAAGGAAATTTTGAGTAGAGGCAGCGCCATGCAAATGTCATTGGTTCAAATTACGCAATGCTTTAATGTGAAGCAAATGAGATATGCATTACGCGCAGAGCTCACAGCTAAAATGAAAAATTAACACATAACCAATCACAATTAAAAAAAAAAATAGATTAGTTTTACATAAAATTATACTGCGCACACGTACGTAATTAATATATATATAATTTTATTGCAGTCATGACGAATCTGTAAGGATGAATGTTCTACCTTTAATATATTAAAATGAATAAATTTGGAGAACTTATTCATTTTATTTTCATTTTATTTGGTGATCCTACAGCGTTACAGTTAAATGTTACACAATCAAGTTTAATCTCAAATAAGGCCAAACATTGATTACTCTTTTAATTTTAATTGTTAAACTAACAGATATGCTTAAGTTTACAATTCTATTTGTGTGATTTACGGATACGTGTGTGTGTTTGTAGGCTGTATATAGGAGGGTGAGGATGTATTCGTTTGTATGAAATTGCTTGCTTGTGTAAGTGTATGTGTGTTGGTTTAAAATATTTATTTCGAAATTGTGACATCACTTTTTATTTCTTAAATTGAACTATGCATCTAACTATAACTAAAAAATTATCACCAAATTACTAAGCGTTGTGCAAAATTTAATGAAATTGTCAAAATTGTGTAACATGTGAAAATATAATAAATACAATATTGAAAATTTACAATAAGCTTCATTAAAAACGTATAGTCATTGTTATAATAACCTGTTCCATCATAAGCTTTCAAAGGAATCCATTCAAGTTAGGAGAAGAAGTTATTTGATCAAATGCAACTTCTTTTATATCTTCAAATATGTTGTCGATAGTTTCGTTGAACGTATTGTTTTTATTCAAACTATTTTCTTCGTCGTTTTCAAGCAGCGTTATAGAAGCCAATGGAGCTACTTCGAATATTAAATTGGCGCAAAGTTCCCAACGCGGTGGATCTTCGGTGCTGCCTAAAAACAAATTAAATGCATGGAAACAAGGCCATAGAATAGTGTAAGCGATTCGCAATACAAAAACAATTTTATAAAATAAATTCGCAGTGCTTATCACATGCCTTGCAGAACAGAATATCTATTACTAATATCGATCGAAGTATTTATTTTTGAGTATGTAGAACCAAATTGTATTTCAAAACCAGAATAATATTTCATTCGCCGTAGTTATTACAAGTATTTATTTATTAAATACATTTATTGTTATTTATTTACGAAACAGTCTATTAACCAGAAGTCGGTTTCATACATTTTTGCTGTATCCATATTTCTCTACATCTCTATCCCCCATTACCTATTTCCTATTTCCTCCCACCTTCTTTTTCCTTTCTTCATTCATATCTCCTCCGTACCCATTTCACTGCTCCTCTTTCCCCACTTTCTTCCAGAAGTTATCCCATTTTCCTTTCTCTCTCTCTCCCTACATGCTCCATCAAGTTCTCTAAATCTCCCTCTCTCCCGAATATTTTGGTATTTACTATCCTTATCTGCAATCCAAGACTTCTTTCCAATGGAAAACGTTCTTTCCTCGTTTCCCCATTTTCCAGGTATGTTGGCCTCTTGTTGACCTTTAATTCGTCATATCTTTTATTATATATCGTCTCCATTATCCTATAATATTTATGTTGCCCTTGCTTCTCTATATCTGGTCTATTCATAAATTTTAGAGAAATTTAACCGCCATCTTGTCTCTTTTTTTCTGAATTTTACTGTACAATCTTTTTCTGTCACTTAATTTTCTTCCTCTACATTTCTTTCTTTTTCCTCCAAACATTTCTCAAATAAACTTTTCACTCTAAATATGATTTTATCATCAAATTTTGCTACTCTCTTTTCTGCGCTTACTCGCATTTGATTACTTTCCGTTTCCATGTAAATTGGTATGGGCTCTGTCTGTCAAATCCTAATGTCCACTTCATATATTTCAGGTGTACTCTATTTTCTTCCATTTCTTAAAACTCGACAGCTCCGCTCCATACATCATTATTCCTGCTACCAAATAATTGAACAGCAACATCCTCCTTTTAAAATCGTCCCTGAAACTCCTTCTCCCGATTCCTCATACTTGTTTTAATACCCTATTTGCTTTTCTACGTAATTATTTAATCTGTGCGTCCATTCTTCCCGTTTCTATTTATTACATATCCCAAATACTTGAATTCTTTTACCACTTCTATTATCTCCTTTCCACATTGGCAGATTTTCTTCTCCGTCTACTTATTACCTTCTTAAATACCATTTCTTTTTTTTACATTTCATTCTAATTTTTCCTTTTTCGAATATTTCTTCATCTTTTTCAGCATTTCTTCCATTGCTGTCTTATTGCAGCCAGCATCACTGTACCATCTTCATAATTCGTCCACATTCTTTCAGTCTCTATTCTTTTTCCTTTTACCAGTTCTTTCTTCTCCTCCTTTTCCATATCCGCTAGAAGCAATGCAAATAGTGTCGGACTTAACGGACATTCTTGTCTTACTCCTGATTTTATCCAGGACCAATCAAACAGTTTACCATTCGCTTGCACCGCCCATTCACACCTATCGTATATATCCCACACCCTCTCAATCAGTCCCCCTCTCACATCTCCTTCCTTTATTGCCTTTCAAAGCTCATTCTTATCTTCAATCAAACTTCATCAAATGCTGTTTTAAAGTTCATTTGCTTCTAATATTGTTTCGATTCCGTGATATAATATATATTCATAGATCATCCATCGTCCCCTCTCTGTTTGTGATTCTAGCAAAACGTCCTTTTTCTCTGTTTCCTTTCTCAACCTCTCGCCAACATTACAGTGTATACCTTGAATTACAAACTATAAAAGCAAAAAACTACATACTATTTTGATGAAGTTAATTTATACCTGAAATCTGCGACTGGAAAACTCGCCAAATCAGTTGGAATTCTTTAGACATGTAAGGTAAATGGACTTTGACCAGTGTCCATATAAAATACGCATTCAGGATACTGTAAATACAATTTTAAACATTCAGAACGAAAATAATTTTAATTAAACAACATAGCTTGTACACATGCGTCTAGCTCCGTCAGTACTATCTAAATCGAACTAGGATTTGTGATGTTTTCCAAACAGTCAATAGGCATCCGAATAAAATCACAGTTGTGACGTCGAAAATACCCATTGTACGTACTAAAACTATCATTATTCATCTGTTGACTAAATGTTTCAATCATTGAAAGTTAAAAACTTGAGTTCGATAAGATCGTTTTTTTTTTTAAGTTCAATGTATACATTTGTACGATGTGTATTGATCAATTTGACAAGTGTAGACTAAATACTTTATACATTTCTGTTATGCTATTGCTCCTACAGTGGAGAGTATATGGGTTGATAGATGCATGGGTTTCATTGATAATCTTAGAAAAAAAAACATTGTAGTCCCAAAACATGTAAATTGTTTGGCAATTTGTTATAAATAAATTTAACAATTTCTCAAGACATAGGATGTATACTGAAGATTCATCCCAACCATGCTCGAGTTAGTCACGAATTTTATTAGACACTAAATAGTGTTATATACGTAAACGATTATTAATCCAATGAACATATCCTCTTAGACAGAATTATATATCGTAAGTTACCGTCACACGTTGCCTAATACAAACTGATTAGTGTCATTTTGAATTTTTTTAAGATACCAATTATTATCAGTTTTATGACAAATCAAAGTTAACGGACCCGTACAGACATAGCCGCGATGTACGAGTGACAACACTTACAACACAACAGAATTACAACACAACAGAATTACAACACAATAAATAATATTACGGGGACGATTAAAGTGAAAGATGGAAAACAGATTTGTCCGTGGTCAGTCGGACAATTTACCCAAAATCTACGAAGACGGTATATGCGTTCAAGGTTGTGTGTTTGTTACCATTTTCCTCGACAACCATTGGACCAATTCGGATGCAATGTTTTATTGGTATCGATACGTGTAGGTATCACTTAAGAGCAGGTTTTTAAACAGACAATTTGAGGGCGCTGTAGTTTTGCAGCAGTAAATGTGTTTTTTTAAAACAGCTAGGATTTTGATGTGGTTTTTTCCGTATTACAGATTCTTGAATATAATTAGCGTTGCAGTTAAATTGTTTTCTTAAAACTAGTGACGTGACTAAAACGGTTGGGCCAATTCAATCCAATTTTTGGTAGATATATCTAAGTGTAATGCATGCGAGCGAAGCCGGGAGTGGTCGCCAGTAATTGACTATTGTAATTATTTACTATACAAATGGACACGTATACGACAGCTATTAGCACAATGATTTTTGGCATCTTATTGTTTTTGGTCAAATTCAAAATCCTGTGATTCCCAAAATATTGAACATACACTGAAAATTAATAGAACCTAATTTGTAGCAAATTTAATGTAAATTATTTTTGCTACAGTAATTACAAAGCTAAGCTTAAAGATTTTGAAAATTTGCAAAAAAAAAACTAAACGTTTTGTACTCTGGTTCAACCTCCACACTCGAGGATTTTGAAGTATGTTTATGAGGACATTTCAAGGTATAAGTGTATATATTTTCAAAAATATATGAATTATTTGGGTTGATTGCCAGATTTTTGTTTAACAATAAGTTGTATGTACCTAGCTTCAGTGCTAGTTGTTATCGAAGACAAATGTGTTATGTAATTCGGTGCCGTCACTAATACTTCTGTGTTGGGAGACATCTGAACTCTTGGAAATATAGCCAGGAACATGTCTTGAAATCCCATCTGAAACAGGAAAACTATTGGAACATTTATCAACAACGGCTAGTCAAAAGATAGTCATATTCCCGAAAAACAATAACGTTAAGTTATGGAATAAGTATGTACATGCAGAAGATTTGAGGATACATGTAAAACTACTGAAAGAATCACTTAAACTAATACAATAATGAAATTAATTAAATTTCTGAAAAAAATAGTTGCAATACACTTATTTGAATATCACATTAGCTGATGATAATTATAATAACAGTAGAGGTACCTGAATGTAATAATTTACATATGAAAATTTAAAGAATCAACAAATGCGGCCTCCAGTTAATATTTCATTAAAATTTTCTCATATTTGGCATATATATCTCAGTCTAAATTATTTTTTGTAAATTTGATATGCAATATTACTTGTTGTAACTTTGGACCAAAACAATTTTTGACTATCTTACTAAATAATATAAAACTACCAGTAGAACTTGTTTGCCATTTTGACGTGCCATTCTGTATACCCATGCATTCAAGATGATTATATAATTTTCCCGAAATTTCAAGATGGTTATAAATGTGTATATGGTTGAGCAGCAGCATACAATATATTTTTATTATGTATTTACCAAAACTGTGTTTTCTTTCATTCAGTTTGGGATCTATAGCGGAAGCCCAACTCACACTCCACTGGTTTTTATTGCTATTTTACTTAAGAGATTCTACTATAATCACACTAAGTTTGAAGCTTGTATGTATTACCGTTTTTACAACAAAAAAAATCTACAAAGTACGTTCCTTGTGCGAGAATCTCCTTTTATAGTTTTTATTTTTGTTTTAAAAGTAGGACAAACAGACAGACCATGAATTACTTCCATAGTAACAGGGTCGTGTTTGTACCCTTCGGATATGAGACCTTAAAAAAGTGTATGTTGTTCACTTTGCTATGAAAATATATTTAAAAAATCATGCTTTTGAGAGATTAAGATATGTGAATTCCTTTTTCAAAAAATGTTAGTAGGTAACAATTTATTAACCGTAACTGCCTAGTGCATGCATGTGCCACATGAACAACTTATAGTATATGAGAAATTTGATAATATTTCCAAATACTTGAAGAGCAATAAACAGTAACATAGTAACAAGGTACCTATTATACACAACAATAAAACAAATTCCTTACAAATTGTGCAGCCTCATGAAGCTCTTTCAGCGTGAACACTTTCTGTTTCTGCATTTCGTCTGCCATTCGCTGTAAAAATGAACCCTTTAGTTTGTTAGGTTGTTGTTTAGTGTGTTCATCATCATCATGATGATCAGCCCATTTCTTACCCCAATGCAGGGGCTTAAGCCTCCCCCAGGGTGAGGAGGGGGGCTTGGAGCTTAAGATCACCACGCTGCTCCACTGCGGGTTGGGAACTGTAACGACCGCCATCTATTGACAGCGTCCGGGACCGACTGCTTAGTGTGCCCTCCGAAGCACGGTGTCAGTGATATTGTGTACTTAAGTCAGAAAAACTCATTGGTACACGCCCGGATTCGAACCATGGCCCTATGGGGCCTTATAAATTTGAGACAGGTTCGTTGCGCTCTGGGCTATCACGACATCTTTAGTGTGTTAGTTTGATTTTTTTATAATCTATATATTATGTGACAGAAATAAGGCCTTGTGTTTAATTAATCATAAACGAATCTATCATAAATCGAAAATAACGTAACCTAAAAGTTACTGATAACATTATATTTAATTTTAGCTGATAAGGTAAAGCAATGATGAACGAGCTACAGTCAAATAATCCCAATGTGGCACATCACATTTCTGAAGTTGAATTATAATGACCATCACCAATAGCTTGGGATCTTACTGTGAAAGCTTACGTCATAAGCTACCAGTACCAAATCATTGTTATGAGACAGTACTAGCAATTTTATACCATTAAATTTTTTCCTGAGGAATGTCAGCCTAGATAGTTTGGAGGGTTATCAAACTTACATTATCCTATCAGAATAACATTTTTTTATATGTGGACAGAGGTCTGTATAATTTGTCTGCGAACCAACAACATGGTCTAAGTTCGAACCAACTCATAAGTTTGGTTCGATCTTAAATCCCTTGAGGCTAACAGTCGGCAGGTGTTCTTTTTTTGTATCTATGATACACCCCTGTTGTTTACATAAAAAAATTTCATGCAGAAAGGTAATGCAAAAAACTATAAGTTTGATCCGAACTCGGAACCCTCCAGGGTAAATCTCGACAGTTCATTTTTTAACGATATAATTTGTAGTGCTACCTCATAAAAATGGTTTGGTATTAGTAAGTACGTAGTTTTACATTGTATGTTCCCAAATTAGTGGAGAATAACTACCCCAGTCACTTCGTTGTACACTTTTCAGCTAGAGACTGAAGTCATTTTTTACATTTACGTTTTTAAAGCTACATCTATATGCAAAAATTGTTTTATTGCAGGTTTACAGATCATATGATAAAATATCCAAAATGAAATATTTATGTGGGCAGCCAAAATATTTCTCGAAAAGCTAGATTGGCTGTTCATAGGGGAGTTCTCGCTCCGACCTTGATGTATGGAAGTGAGTGTTGGGTATGGCAGAAGAAGCATAAAAGTAAAATTAATGCAGTAGAGATGAGATCATTGCGAAGTATATGCGGGGTTAGTTTGAGAGACAGAATAAGGAACAGTGTGATAAGAGAACGGTGTGATATGGAAGAAGATGTAGTGACAAAAATTGAAAAAGGAATGCTGCAATGGTTTGGTCATTTGGAGAGGATGGATGAAAGAGGACTGACGAAAGAAATTTACTGTGTGGAGGTGAATGGTAAGGTCGGAATGGGTCGCCCTAGACGAACTTACTGGAACCAGATTAGGGACCTACTAGATAAGGGTCAAGTTCAGAGTACCCGGAGTATTCGGAATGTCCGGAGAGCGTGTATGAGAAGAGTGATGAGTGTTGATGAAGCGAAAGAACCAGGATCGCACTAAGTGGAAATCTGTAGTCTCTGCCTACCCCAATGTGAAGCAGGCGTGAGTATATGTATGTATGTATGAAATATTTATTAAAGAAATCGCCATTTTATATAAAACAAGAACTATTTACCGGTCGTGTACCAATGAGTGTTTCTGACTTAAGTACATAACTATCACTGACTCTGTGCCTCGGAGAGCACGTTAAGTAGTCGGTCCTGGGCGCTGTGAATAGACGGCGGTCGTTACAATCCCCAACCCGCATTGGAGCAGCGTGGTGGATTTAAGCTTCAAGCCACCCTCACCCTGGGGGAGGCCTAAGCCCCTGCAGTGGGGTAAAAATGGGCTGATGAAGAAGAACTATTTATGGTTACTATTGTCTATGTATGGTGTGGTAACTGGTACAATAATAAAATTATGAGAAATATATATACGGAGCCGGACTTTAGTGTCACGCGCAAAAGAATATTTAATTTATTCTTGACAGTTACCGCTGTCCAAAATAGGTTTAAGATTGACTCAACTTGGTCAATTTGTGAAGTTTGCCTAGACGAATATTATTATTATTACCATAGCTAAACGTTGTTCGAACGAGAAAACGTCATCAGCGAAGAATCCGGCATCCGCTGACGAAGCGTCCAGTATCAAAGCAGCGTCCTTTAGGAAAGTTTTGTAGGCTTTCACTTGCTGCAAAAACAAGTTATTTTTTAAAAGCAAAACATCATTCCATGCATCTCATAAATTCAAAGTGATATAGATACTTGAACTTTTTGTACATTTTTTGTACATGAATTTTTCTTCAATTGTTATAGCCACCAACTAGGAACAGTAATTACGTATATCATTTCAGTTTATAGTGAAATAGATTTCATATTAATTACCTTTGATTCGGATCCACCCTTGTAAAAAGAAGGATCAGGTAGTCCCAGGCCCGAGGGTTTCAGATGAAAGTATGATTGATTATTAGCCCCCCAGGCTACACTAATTGAGAAAAGAGGCGTTGCGCCATATTTAGATTGAAGTATTACTAGCACATCACGCCAGCTCCAAGAATTCGGGGTCCAGTTGCGGGTGACGCGCCATCCACCTGAAAACATTATTTACAGATTAACAAAATAAAGTAATTAAAGAACCTCAATAATAATACCCTAAAGGAAGCGACCTAAAAGATGAGTAGATTCAAAATTACAAATTTTTTGGTATTAAACATATTCTTCCTAAAGAAAAAAAAAAGGTTCGTTGTAATTTTTCACAATAGCTATCGTATTAATTATCTACCGAAAGCCAAAGGGTTTTCTCAGTAAATTAGAAAAAGGCAATATTGATAGGCTCTTGATAGATTAACAAACAGCTATTCTTATCGTGAAATTCTAATAAATAACATACTAGACCGTGATCGCTAACAATGCGTATCGAATCGGTTAAGGCTGAATGGGGTAACAGAGGATTCGATATTGCAAAGGCAGCCATGAAACGCGGGATATCAATTTTCGTCTCATCTATTGACCCAAATGAATATAACAAAATTTTGGGCTTCTTATTGAGGAAAAAATTAATACTCACGCATATGTATCCATTATTAAAGCCAACTGTCAAAAATAAATTAAAATTCACATTAATAAATATAAAATAATGAATTTATATCTGTTAACTAAACCTTTTTAACGGGATTATGAAATTAATAAACAACTATTTAAGATTTACTCTCATACGTTTCCACAAAAGCTTATCAGATGTTATTATTCAATTATAGTTGAGCCTTAACGAATATTATGTCACTTGTGTATAATTTAATTATTTTGACTTGACGTAACTTAAAAATCCGATGGAAAATAACGACAGACGGACCGACAAACAAATACTATAATTGAGAATTATCTAAACATTTTCTGTCGTGTCACTAATAGATATGTTACACCATACGCCTGTCGAGTAAATTAACGTTGGTTGGTAAGGTTACGATGGCATATAGTTCTTTTTGATGTAATATTTATAGCATCACGTAAATGTTATTTTGACATATTTTATGCACAACATGAGTTCATACTTAATGTCCGATATTACAGAAAAATAAATAAAGCCTTTTCGACTATTCTTCAACATATTTAATTGCTTAAGTAAGCGTACTGTTTGCATTGTATTCATATTGTGAAATGGATTCGTAGAAATCTTCGAATTAAGAACATTAATGATAAGGAGCAATTAAATTTCAGAAAGATGATCGTAAATTCAGGGAAATATTCGCAAGTGGAGTCGCGTTCAAGTAACGATTAAAATGTGTTAATGAACTATTATGGGACATTCAAGTAGCCATTATGCCACTTCAACTGAGATATAGACCAAAATTTTGCGTTGTGATCCTACGGAAAAATTCTTCTGTTCATTATTATCGTACCACGCCGTCGAGTAACAATTTCGTCTGATTTCCATTATGTAACTTTAATGTCAACACTAGCACCTGTATGAAGAATTAAATAATAGTAATATCATAATTTTTTTTCTCAGAATCATTGTTAATGCTGGGAATTCCTAGGTGCACTACTTTTCTATCGTCCATTGTTGTGAGATTAGAAGCCAAACACACAAACTTCGTAACGGCGATTTCTAATGCTTCTTCACTGGAGTAAGTTCTCAAAATTGCGGAAAAAAACGGAAAGCGGCAAGTCCAGAGAGTACAAAGGGTAACAGAGGTTTCCTAAGTGTAAGTGCCAAGGTATTTAAACGGTTTCTTGTGCGTTAAGTAATAATGGTAAAGATCTATTCACCAGTCGAGGCTGTTTTCTGATAGTTTTACCATCACTGACCGAAGTTCTTGACTGCAGATCTTATCTGATAATGATGCACCAGATCTGAATACCACGCCACGCTACGTTAACACCATGACTGGGCCACCAAACAGTTATCAATACCTTGCTGTGAATAAAATTCTTTAGGATAATGTTCTAACGTTTTAAATTAGGTTCAACCGTTTTCGTTCGCGGTTATTTCCCGGTTTTCGTAAATAAACCTTCGTCGCACGTTACAATTCGGTCTCAAATCCTCACATCTGTGTAGATATACATTAATCAACACCAAACTTCACCTCTGTACAAGATTAATTAATTTCTGTGGTATCTATTTTCAAATTTTTTTTTATTGTGTAATTTGACGCAAATGGGACAATGTTGTAGGTATAATATAAGTTAGGTGTAACCTCAAATCAAACAGCTAATTCTGCAGCAAGTTTATAAAGACTAGTGGTCCCCAGTTGGCGAAGTCCAACCGTACTCACTTTTTTGAAACCACAAATAATAAATAGACGAGAGTAAGTCAATTCAAACAGCAGACTATTAAACTCGTATGATTGACAGTATTTGTAACGCATATTAAGTATATATAAATTTTAGCTTTTGGTACTCTTTTTCCATATAAACTTTACCTATGTCAAATCTCACACTCCTCCGGACACATAACACGCTTTAAAAGTGGTATAAAGTTTCTCTTCACGTATTTATATGTAGATAATCAAATTAAGTAGTTTGATTCTCTGTTAAAGTAATAAGTTTTTCAAAGAAGTGAATATGCAGTTTTTTTCTCATAAATCGAGCTTATGAATTTTTGAACACTTTTCGCTATTTCTCATAGTTTAGGATTTAGTCATACAGTCCCATTTCAAAAACTCAACCTGTATATAGATTTTAACTTTCTGCACTCCTGCTCAACATAAACTGTAACTTTGCCGAACATCACACTCCTCCGTGCACGTAGTATGTTTAAAAAAAAGGGTTTACAATTTTTCATTCACATATTTATAAATAGAAAAGCTTCCACCATGGTCACAGTTCCGTTGCAAGTCTTTAATATATTTGTTTTTTTTTTTCTTAAATAATGACTGTTTCTCAATAAATAACTAATGTTTTGGTTTTTAACGTTGCACCAAATCTATTCCGTCTATTCGAGATGAAAAAATCGGGACCTTTGTAGAATCACTATCGTGTCTGTCGGTCTGTCTGTTTCGGAGAAACACGAATATGTTTTTCACGAATTCATTTTAAAATGCATTTCAAACGCTATCGCACAATATATCGCAATCGAGCATTCCACCATTATTTCCAAAACTACTAGGTAAACCTAAATTTTTTTTAAATAATACAGAACTGAGCAATGCGTTCAGTTAACAACGGAAAACTTTCATGAAGGAAAAATGCTTACAAAATGTGTTTAATTTCACCGAGAACTATTAAGTTCAATTGTGGTTTACCACACGAAGATGTCGGGTTCAAATTGTAACCAAAATTCAGGTCAGACTGAATAACAAAACGGTAAAGCGATGATTTACAAATACGTAAACTCTTGAGCGTACTACATGTGCTGCCCATATATAAATAAAATATATTATTATTAGATAGTAATCGATTTTTATTTCGATTTGTGTACAGAGGTACACTGGAATCGTATGCGAATATTACCACATAATCTGTAACTATGTTTGTTTGCACATGTGTTTGTTTAGCAAATAAATTTCATTATTATTATTAATAATATAAACGGCATACGTTAACTAATCGTTCATATTAATAAAACCGTTTTTACAATATTACTAGTATAGATTCCAATTCGGACGGCTGCACAGCAACACTGTATTAATTCACTCGGCCTTCTAAATTCTAAAAAAAGGTGTTAGTTTGTGTATCTTGCAACAAAGCCTACATCCCCGGAAGGCTAAAGACGCGGACTGCCCGGTGATTGTGTTTGTTTTGCTGTAAATTCAATGGCCCAAGAAATATCAACGCATTAAGTTTACAAAAATCGTTAATTTTTAAATCCACTGATTACTGATTCATTGACCGGTGACTCACTCCCTGCCATCGGCCCGCATTGCACTCGCTGCTCGTCAGGCCGCCACCACGAGACGCCTCGTCAAACGGTACGTATCGCTTATCTATCTAAAATTGAAAACGGATATCATAATACAGGCCAACATGAAATGCGCTGGCTGTCTACAACCCGTGCTAGAAGTAAATTTTATTTCTTGTACAAACAAAGATTGTGACAGGGTATTTATTCCATTTGCTTTGCGCTAACGCAGTCAATTTGACATCGGAACAAGTGAACGTTTGGGTCTGCCCCGTCTGTCGCACACGTCTTAAAAGACGTGGAGATTATTCTAATACCCCGGCACGGTCAAGCGAGAATGTTACCGTCCGAAAGAAGACCAATGACCCAACCGAACAATTAACAGAAGACGTTAATATACAGTCGCTAGTTTCCGAAATGCGATTACTACGCAAAAGCATGGAAAACTTACAAACCGACTTCCAAAAGCGTTTCGAAATGTTAACAACCAAACTTTTAGATTACGACACCCGTATTGTGAAATTAGAAGAGACAGAAAAACAGAACACACTCCTCAAAGAGCAAGTGGCCCAACTACAGTATCAGATTAATAGACAAGCACAACAAACATTGAAATCTGAGTTGGAAATCTTCGGTTTATCTGAAACACCAAACGAGAATCCTTACCACCTAGTCCTCACGACGGCATTGAAAATTGGAATGAAGTTAGAGGAAACTGACTTGGACTATGTGTTACGCGCTGGTCTACGCCGTAAAAACGACACAAAAAATAACGAGCAGCCGCGCCCCATGATAGTCTCCTTCGTGCGGAGATCCAAACGCGAGGAGTTTCTGAAGCAAGCCAAAGCTCGGCGCTCGCTCGACAGCAAAGACATTGTAGAGACCGGACCAACTAGGAACCTGTACGTAAATGAAAGACTGACTATCGATGGCCGACGCTTATTTCGAGACTCACGAATCTGGGCTCGAGAACGTAGTTTCATACTGCTGGGTCCGAAACGGAAATATATATGTCAGAAAGCACGAGGGCCGTGATGGAAGTCCACCGATCCAGATCCACTCTCATCAAGATTTGCAAAACTTGTCAGAGACATATAGGGACAAAACAGTTTAGAAAAATGACACTAAACTATATAAACATAACTTGTTGTCTTGTCCTTGTATTGCTAGACGCCGTAATTTTAAATTTTTTATTAATGTATTTAATTTTAGATATTTTGATTCAAAGATTCAATGTTTACACACCACATAAATCTAAGCACAAGTATACCCTGAACGATTTCTTGGAATTTATCACCATAAATTGCACAAAATATTACATACCACACAATAATCTACCTCAGATATGCTCATAGGACAAACTAATTATATTATTGAGGCATTACCTAGGAATAAATACCAATTACTTGATGATGTTCTATCACTCTTCATGGCTACCCTAGACTTAATATCTGAGATAGATCAATCATATTATATAAAATGCCATTCAGTCCATGCTCCTGAACAGTGTCGTCCCATAATTTCAAAATACAAACTTACACTCCTACATGTCAATATTAGAAGCATGCAACGTAACTTCGATCAATTTTTGCTGATATTTGCTAGGTTAAACATCATTTTTGACGTAATTATTTTTAGTGAATGTTGGATAGATGATGCATCAACGATTAGGCAAATAGACGGTTATAAGTCCTATAACACAAAAAAATACATTAATAAATCGGGTGGTGTGATAGCTTACATACATAATAAGTGGTCTGCAGACGTCTCCGAACCGGATATAATAGACGCAAATTGTCTTATGATTAAAGTACCGAATGTTTTCACAGCTATAGCTTTATATCGTTCACCATCTTTCCGTAATCTGGAAAACTTTCTCTTGTCTCTAGAACAAACTCTTAACACCGTAAGTCGAAACCCATGCCTTATCATGGCAGGTGATCTTAATATAAATATCTTGGATTTGACCCCTACTGAGAGTATCTCGACTTACCTTGAACTCCTTGCGTCACACGGGCTACTACCATCCATTAATAAACCTACACGCAATAAGTCTTGTCTCGATCATATATTTACCCCAAGCGACACTGAAGCAGAATCAATAGTGTGTTCAACCGATTTAACAGACCATGCTATAACCATGATAGGCATCACGTATGCAAATAAAAAACCCCACCTAAGAGATCCAAGTATGAAATTGATTGTGAAGGCATCAGTAACGATCTTTCAAAGATTGACTGGTCCTTAGTAAAAAATAGCATTTGTGTTGAGAATTCCGTTAGGATCTTTGATTCTATTCTAACAGACATACTTTCTAGAAATTCTAAATTGATCCAACTTAGTCACTCCAAATTTGTTATTCAACCCTGGATGACTCGAGGTCTAATAAGGTGTTCAAGACACAGAGACAAACTTCACTCAATTTCAAGAAAATACCCTAACGATGAAACTAAAAGACTCATATACACCAGGTACCGCAATTTTTATTTTAATCTTCTTAGGAAACTAAAAATCGACTATGAGAAGACAGAACTAACAACAAATCAAAACCAACCCAAAAAGTTATGGAAAACTATCAAAAAAATCTCCCACAGAAACCCCAAAGTCACTACTTCAGCTTGCGAACTAACAGAAATCAAAGCCTGCGTTAAGGATTCTTTAGATTTCTGTAATAATTATTTCTCTACAGTCGGTCAAAATCTTGCGAAATCTATCCTAGTTAAAAATAACGAAACACAGGAGTCTCTTGCTGCCAAAGTAAATATAACCAATTCACCATCGAACTCGCTCTATGTTTCTCCTACTGACAAACAAGAAGTACTTACCCTCATTCAGAAACTTGACCCAGACAGTTCACCGGGCCTCGACATTGTGGGCAATCGACTACTGAAGGCCATTGGTCATTCTATAGTAGAACCTCTAGTAGCAATTTTCAACCAGAGCATCGAATCTGGTGTGTTTCCCTCGGCCTGGAAGGTTGCTGCAGTGGTTCCAATTCACAAGGGAGGTGCTAGAAACGACCCCAACAGCTATCGTCCAATCTCACTCCTGGGGTCAATTTCTAAATTACTAGAGCGAATTATAAACACGAGACTGACTTCTTACCTGGAGTCTAACTCCCTCTTAACTAACCGTCAATTCGGTTTCCGCGTTGGGAGATCGACAGAAGATGCTGTAACTTTATTGACAGAAATTGTTTCTGCACACTTGGACAAGGGGGGGAGATGTATCGGCGTCTTTCTGGATCTGGCAAAAGCGTTCGATACAGTGTCTATTCCAATCCTCCTGAGGAAGCTGGAAATGTGTGGAGTTCGTGGTATGCCATTGAGATGGCTGACAAGCTACTTGACGGATCGAAAACAATGTCTAAAAATTGGAGAACATCAAAGTGGTTTAAAATCCGTATCCTTCGGCGTGCCACAGGGTAGCATTCTGGGCCCAACCCTATTTCTCATATATTTGAATGACATTTGTTCACTTAATATTCCAAACGCTGAAATTCTATGTTACGCTGACGACACTGCTATACTTTTTCACAGCAAGTCATGGCAGAAAGTTTGTCAGCTCGCGGAGAGTGGCATGTCAGTGATATCAGCTTGGTTGGGTTGAAACCTTCTCACCCTCAATACTCTTAAAACCAAATTCTTATGCTTTCATAAGACCTCCTCCTCATCGCCAAAAGATGTAAAAAATATCGCAATACACAATTGCCATGGCATACCGCATTCAAGTTCAAACTGCAACTGCGACCGAATTGAGAGAACGAATGTGCTCAAATATCTCGGGATAACTTTAGATGATAAATTAAGCTTTAAAGAGCACATAGCTACAGTTGCGGGAAGAATCAGAAAACTCATAGGAACCTTTAAATTGCTTCGAGATTCTGCGGACGAACAACTTTTAAAAACAATATACTTGGCCTTGGGTCAGTCTGTTATTAATTACTGTATCCTTGCCTGGGGAGGTGCGGCATCATCTACGTTAATGGTGCTCGAAAGGGCACAAAGAGCGGTTCTTAAAGTAGCCCTGAAAAAACCTTTTAGATATCCTACAGTGGATCTCTTCAGAGATACTCAGGTTCTTAGCGTCAGACGTCTCTATTACTTGAGGGTGGTGGTACATGTACATAAGTCTGTCATTAATTCACCACAGTACAACGACATGCTAAAGCACAGAAATTTTAAAATATCTGCTTCATCCATCAAAACTTCTTTTGCGCAGCGATTCCCAATGTTCTTGTTTCCACAGATTTATAACAAACTAGTCAGTAAATGTCAATTTGAAAAATTTTCGGTACCGGAAGCTAAGAGGATTGTGATGAGGTTTCTGATGCACCAATCATACACCGACACAGAAAACTTGTTAAGAGTGCTTAAATAAATATAAACACACACACACACACACACACACACACACACACACACACACGCACACACCCTCATACGCACACACCTTTACCCATATTTACGCTCCGTTAATTAAATTCTCATTTTTCATTTGTTCAATTGTCATTGTTATTATTATTATTATTATTTTTTTCTCCTTTTATTATCGCTGTTATTGTGTAGTCGTATTTTTCATATGGACAAACGTAATATACCCACCACAGGACAGGCTTTGCCTAGTGTGGGGGTCAGTCTCAATGAAATTTGTAACGAATTATTTGCGAAATAAACGATTTTATTTTTTTATTTATATAAAGTGTTGTGTACCAATCGGAATCGTATGGAAATCGATAAAACTTAATATTTTATCGTAATTGTTTAAAATATATCGATTGTTTTGCGACTTGGTAAGCTCGTGGCAATATTATAAACAGCTCCGAAATTTATTCAATTTATTTTACGCTCATATTCACTCAATACCTTTCAGATTATCTTATATATAAAATTCTCGTGTCACAATGTTAGTTACCATACTCCTCCGAAACGGCTTGACCGATTTTTATCAAATTTTATATGCATATTCTGTAGGTCTGGGAATCGGTTACTATGTATTTTTCATACCCCTAAATGATAAGGGTTGTCCACCCCTAACATTTTATTTTTATTTTTTGGATAAAATTTTAATTTTTTATTTTTTTATAATGTGCCATTAAAAAATACATACAACCCTAAATTTTCACCCTTCTATCACCAACCCCTATTTTTTAATAGTGGCGGGGATAACTTACTCTCAATTAAATGTTAGGCATTCTTTATAAATCTTAAAAACAATCATAATGGGCGGGCTAAATATTTTGATCCTTTTTCGCGTTCTATCACATTATAATATTACGTAGCCATTGAGAGTTTATAAACCTTATATTCTCTATATTAATAAAATTGAAGTGTCTGTCTGTCTGTTCCGGTTAATCTCCGAAACGGCTGAATCGATTTCAATGAAACTTTGCAGACGTGCAGAGGGCATTATCGGGGGTAACATAGGCTACTTTTTGTCTGTCTGTCAGTCCGTCGGTCTGTCTGTGTGTTCGAGCTGATCTCCGAAACGGCGGAACCGATTTCGATGAAACTTCTCAGATCTAATACAAAGATTATCAGGAGTGACATCTGTCTGTCTGTCCATCCGTCTGTTCGTTCGAACTTATCTTCGAAAGGGCTGAACTTATATTTCAATAAAACTTTCAAAGATGTGATTAAAATATGTCAGGAGTAACATACAATACTTTTTGTTTGTCTGTCTGTCTGTCTGTTCGTCTGTTTGTTCAAACTGATCTCCGAAAAGGATGAACTGATTTCAATGAAAATTCACATATGTGATTAAAAGATTGTCAGGATTGACACTGTGACGGGTGACGGGTGTGAGGAGTGACATACGCTTTTTATTTGTCTGCCTGTCTGTCTATATGTATGTTCGAGTTAAACTTTTAAAGATTTTAAAGAAACTATGCAGACATTAAAAATAGGTTGTCAGGAGTGATATAGGTAGGTAACTTTATGTCCGTGTGGTTGTCTGTCTGTCTTTTTGTTGCGTTTAATCTCCAAAACCACTAAACCATTTCAATGAATCTTTGCAGACGAAAAAAGGAGGTTATCAGAAGTGACAGAAGTTGGTTTATGTCTCTGTGTTCGTCTGTCTATTTGTTCGAGCTAATCGCCAAAACAGCTGATCCGATTTCACTGAAATTTTGCAAACATAGAGAGGGCGTTATCAGGAGTGAAAAACATTTTTTTTATATACATATAAAAATCGTAGTGTCTGTTAGTTTGTCTGTCTGTTCCGGTTTATCTCCAAAACGGCTGACTGATTTTGGGCTAAATGGATTTTTATGAGATTAGGTATAGAGATTTCTTAGGTAGTTAAGTTTCAGAATGTTCTAGAAAGTGTCACAATGTTCTGAAGCGTCGCATTTCTTTAACTGTCCCAGTACAACTGTGTAGTCCACGCGAGCGAAGGCGCGGGCGGAAAGCTAGTACATTATATAATTGTTCCGAACTATTACAAAAAATCGCATGTTTAAAAAATTGCCGCAGCGCACAACGCATGCGCAGGTGCACACCGCGATTGTGTGTAGAATGGCATTTGTTTGGATCTTGTTGCACAAAAGAGGTGTATTATGCAGATTTTATTTCGGCCGAATTACTTTTAAAATTTTAACAAAAATCGTTTTGGATGTGTTTACTTATTGTTCGAAATAAATTACAAATGCTTTTTAAAATTTGTTTAATGAATTTGTATGCGAGCACTTTTAGGAAATTGGCTAGATCATGTTGAAAACTTATAATAACCATAATGTAACGTATTAACTTGTAATCAATCATTATCAATCAGTTGTCACTGTCATCCTAATGGATCGTGACCTTGGATCTAACCAAAATGGGTTAATGTGTAGTGCCTCATGAACTACTCGTAGTCAAGCCTAGACAGCCGTGATAATTTTCCTAGTAAGTTCGTATGTACCATTCACGATTATTAATATTCACGTTTCTTGAAAAAGTACTTGAAAAAGAGGACATACAACTCAAGTCTAAAGACCACTTTGTAGCCGAATATGTTGTTGGCGGTACCGAATTTTTAATAATTTTCAAAACCGTATCAAAATCCGTTGCCTGCTTTAGATAGAAGAAATAAACAGAGAAACGGAATTGAGGAACTCCGTAGAGTTGCCTCCCCCTCACACTGCGTACGGCCGCCGGCGACGCGTATAATATCTAATATATAAAATTCTCGTGTCACAGTTTTCGTTGCCATACTCCTCCGAAACGGCTTGACCGATTTCGATGAAATTTTTTGTGCTTATCCGGTATCTATGAGAATCGGCCAACATCTATTTTTCATCCCCCTAAATGTTAGGGGTAGTGCACCCCTAAATTTTATTTTTTATTTTTTAGACAAAATTTTTAATTTCTATTTTTTTATGATACAACATACAAAAATACATACAATCCTCAATTTTCACCCTTCTACGATCAACCCTTATTTTTTAATAGGGGGGGATAATGTCACAGTTTTCGTTGCCATACTCCTCCGAAACGGCTTGACCGATTTCGATGAAATTTTTTGTGCTTATCCGGTATCTATGAGAATCGGCCAACATCTATTTTTCATCCCCCTAAATGTTAGGGGTAGTCCACCCCTAAATTTTTTTTTTTATTTTTTAGACAAAATTTTTAATTTCTATTTTTTTATGATACAACATACAAAAATACATACAATCCTCAATTTTCACCCTTCTACGATCAACCCTTATTTTTTAATAGGGGGGGATAACTTACTCTCTAGGCTGTTGAGCCTAACATTTAATTGAAACTTATTACATAGTAACATTAGTATCAAGACAGTATATTCCTGCTGTAATTAGTGTTACCAGTGCTTGATTTTTTAAATTTTCCGCGCTTTTTCTGGATCAACACTCATTTGCCAGCATTTGTGTCGCGGGAACGAAAACGGGGAAGGGATGAATGGGAATGAGTTAAGATTGGGTTATAAAGTTATTCTTGATGAGAATGGAAACGAAAACGAAACGACACCAGGGCCAAGAACGGAAACAATAAAGTTGGTATTTTTGCGATGGGAACATGGGAAATACGGGAAAGGATGAACGGTAATGAGAAGACTGAGATAAAAAAAGTGATTTTCATGATGAACGAATACTACCCGTGCGAACCCGGACGGGCCGCTAGTAATATATAATAATAATAACACACAATCACAACAATGCCTAAGTCCCAAACTAAGCATTAGCTTGTGTTTTGACCAAGCGAAGACACCACATACATATAACAACCAAGACCCGGTGCCAGTATTAATATTCATCATATAAATACTGACCCGACCTGGGATTCGAACCCGGGACCTCCAGCTTCGCAGGCAGGGTCGCTGCCCACTAGGCTAAGCGGTCGTCGAATGAATGAAAGGAAAGAGTCGCGTCATCATTAAATCACGCACATAGATATATTATATATCGTTTTTTTTTTGCTTTATGCAAAAAATATGGTAAATGTTTAATTAAATTTTAACCCTCATATCCTCCCTTTAAAATATGAAAATCCGAAAACCCTAAAACCCGCCTTTATTTATTTATGATGAGTAGCTACAATTCCAATTTTCTTCACTCCTCGTTTTAAGGGGGTTAAAATGTAAAAACCCAAAAACTCTGAAACTCGCCATCATTTATTTATGATACGTAGCAGTTTCATGTTTCCATCCTTAAAATGTGAAAATCCAAAATTCCTGAAACACATCATTACTTATTTGTGCTCAATAATTGTGCTTTAAATTTTCAAGTTGTTAACTTCAAAGAACAAATACTTTCACACAAAGCCCCATTTCTCCCCTTTGAAGTCATTTCAAGCTTGTCATTTGCGTAATTATATATTTTTACTATATAAAAATTTGCATCAAGATCAGTCAATCGGTTTTGAGCTATAAAATGACATACGAACAAACAGAGAAACAACAATTAAAAAAAACCGGCCAAGTGCGAGTCGGACTCGCACACGAAGGGTACCGTACCACCGTACAATATATGATATTTTTTGTAAATTGTAAAAATTATACCATATCGCGCATACTATTGCTTAACCTCGATGATTGATTAAGTACTTGAAATGAAGACTATATTCTATGATTTAATTACAAATGTATAGTTTTCAGATTTTTCCCTATACTTATAGTATAAGACGGTATTACTTGCCAAATTTCAGAGTTCTAGGTCAATACGAAATTAAATGAAAAATAAAAAGAAAAGCGGGTTAAGGTAAGAATTATAAAACTCCTTTTTTTAAAGTACTTTTAGATAGGACAAACAGTTGAAATTCAGGTAGGTGTTTATTGTATATTTTCATTAACCTGTAAACCTGTTGTAGCACATTCGAAAGCATTAGATCTAGTTGTTTTGAAAAACAATAGTTTGTGTGGGCATTCGGCATGAATACGTTGGATGTAGGATGTTACAGTCGAATATTATGAAGAATGTCATGCAAAACCATTATTTACTTGCACCCAATAGCTGAATAATGAAAATAAAAATTATAAGCATAGACTGACGAGGTCTATAACAAGGCCGTTAGTCTAACCAACACAGACATAATGAAAGCTCGATGCAACTTCGTGAATCACATCTAACCGTTTATCATCAACAATCTCTCTATTATGTTTCACATTGAGGTCAACAGATTAGGGACACAGAATGTGCAATTAAGCTGGTTAAAATTTAATGAAAAACACAACAAAAAACTGATGAAATTTGTATCGTAACCGAATTTCCTAGTCATTCCACAAAACAAACGAAGATTTCCTTGGTTAGTTACTATTAAAGTTTTTTTTTTTAATTTATGTAATAGCCTAATTTTTAAGTTATGCCCGAGCTCGATGCCGAAGTAACACATGACATTTTATTTCATCTCTGCTGAATGTTCCATAATATAGTTTTAATAAACGTGCTTTTTGCGAAACCTCTCTCTACGTTCTTATATGAGTATATGTTCAAAAATTACAGTGGGGATACATATTATAGTAAACTAGTTTAAAACTTAATATTTCGTGAACAAAGCTTTAAATTGAAAAAGCGGTCTAATGGACCTCATATCTAATGACATCCCATTAGATCGAGCAGGCGCCCGAATTCTTTTTTTTTTCGTTTTTTTTTATAACTTTACGACGCGACGTCGTATTATTTGTAGAAATACTAAAATTGCGGACATTGTTCAGAAGTTAATTCGCAAATATTCTCACGTGGCTAAAGAACATGAGGTGAATTCACGTTTCATTCACATATTGGTGACGGTAGTATATTTCTCGATCCTACATTTGCGAGTTGCTTGCGATCGCTAATAATACAAACGATGGTTATGCGAGAACAGACATTTTGAGTTTCAACTCGCTAACTCGACAATGTTTGTTCATTTTCGAGTGATGAAAGTTAGCGAGCGCAATGTGAATCGACATGCTGAACATGAATATTATAACCGTCCGCTACCGTACCGCGAATATACGTAATTTTCCCATAATTTTATAAACTCACTGTTAGTTTCGCAAGAATAAACCCTACATTGTTTATCATTATATTTATATAACAATTTTTTTTTACCATGTTAACGCCCCCAGGTAGTATATAAATAACCACAAAATTTATTGTTTCACGATTCGACGGCCGCAGATCGAGCCGTGGGAACAGTCGCTTTCTAGAGTCAGCACAACCCAAGTTTCTCGTATGCCAACTCACGGTTACGTAAACGTCCCATCTTGGCTCCATCTCTCGCTGGACTTATTCTAATGCAACGCATTATGTAACGACCTACGTCGTCGGCTATAATACACCTCGTGTTTATCTGTAATAGTCTTGAATTAATTCAGTAATCTGTGATGATGGTCATTAATTGACAATTTTTATGAGCTTACATAACGCATTAACGGATGTAAATATTAACTGTCGGGTTACATGATTGGAAAGTACAAGCGGAAATGTAAACACATTTCGGCACCTTTTCGAATATATTTAACCGTTTTAATGAAAATAATGTTTTTAATAGTCTTTCTTGTTTCGGTGTGATGCGTAGAAATCTCAACAGCTGACAAAGACCGCTCACTACTGAGCAAATTCGGAAAGAAACTGTCTCGTATAATTGGCAACATACCGATATGTTGGGTTTTTTTTTTTAAATTTTTGGCAAAAAACGAAAGTTTATTATATAATTATATCTTTTACATACAATAAATAATAATACGTGCAAATTATTTATGTATGCTGAAAAATAATAATTTTTATAAGAAAAAACTTTTACAACAAAAAATTATTTTCATTTACTATGTAAATATATCAACGTATTCTTTTTTCTTCAAAATGGTGTGTATTGCTTCTAAATTGGACATTGTCATGCAAAGACGACCCAACCCACAGACATTAAAAAGTTGGTTATTGTTCCAAACCGTAGAGAATGGATTATGTCATATTATGCAATAATTGTTCAATACGCTCACTTCGTGTATGTTTATGTAGCACTGTGCAACTGTAATTTTTTGTATCAGAAAATTGTTTATGTTTTGAGCTCGAACTGATGCCCTTTAAAAAAAAGTAGATTTCACTTAGTTTAGTTTAATAATTTCAATTTTGTAGATCAGTTTATTAATTTTTAGTACCACAAATTGTTTATGTTTTGAGCTCGAACTGATGCCCTTTAAAAAAAAGTAGATTTCACTTAGTTTAGTTTAATAATTTCAATTTTGTAGATCAGTTTATTAATTTTTTGTACCACAAATTCTTTATGTTTTGAGCTCGAACTGATGCCCTTTAGAAAAAAGTAAATTTTACTTAGTTTAGTTTAATAATTTCAATTTTGTAGATCAGTTTATTAATTTTTAGTACCACAAATTGTTTATGTTTTGAGCTCGAACTGATGCCCTTTAAAAAAAAGTAGATTTCACTTAGTTTAGTTTAATAATTTCAATTTTGTAGATCAGTTTATTAATTTTTTGTACCACAAATTCTTTATGTTTTGAGCTCGAACTGATGCCCTTTAGAAAAAAGTAAATTTTACTTAGTTTAGTTTAATAATTTCAATTTTGTAGATCAGTTTATTAATTTTTAGTACCACAAATTGTTTATGTTTTGAGCTCGAACTGATGCCCTTTAAAAAAAAAAGTAGATTTTACTTAGTTTAGTTTAACAATTTCAATTTTGTAGATCATTTTATTACCACATATAGATAATCACGGGATGAAGCACTTTCACAAAAAGTGAAAAAAATTTCGTACATACTTTCAGCTGTTGTCATTTTAACACAGATGCTATAATAGAAGGTGTACGCAACGCGTTAGAGAGAATCGTGAATGAGTGATATATGTATAGTTAGAACGATGACTCGCAAAATGTCATCTGTGTAATACGTTGATGCAAATCGATAGCTTTCGCTAGTGACGTCATTCTGAAAACCATTATAGGTTTGAATTTAAACCGTATCTACAGTATCTAAAGACGAAGAATTCCAAGTTTAAATACAGCTATCTTTTTGTTGACAAACAAAATATAGGACTATTTTCTTGTTGAAGTTGAGAATGTGGTGTTTACATTACCAAGCAAGAAAGTGAGAAATAATAGGCTAATATATTCGACAAATTCAAAATGTTGGGCATGCTTTTACTAAAGTCAAACATATTTCAAGAAACAACATAGTTCTGTAGAGTAAATACGTCAACGTGTGCCAAATCACGTATTTCCGGAAATTGACTATTCTTATTGCACTATATCCTGTTAAACATGTAATTGGCACTTTCTGGATATTATACAAGTCTATGTATATAATAGGAATTTGCAGTTAAACGAAGACCAAGTTATTCAGCGTAGATTCAAAATCATTAGTGGAGTTTTCATGATTTTATAATTAACGTATATACTTACAAATATTTTTCAAAGTAGTTTATCCTGTACTATATACCAGTATATTAAATTTGACATACATGACACGTTTTTGTGGCATATCAGTCCGGTCCAACTCGAGCAGCCAGTTTGCTTTTCATCTATGGAGATCGATCTCCAAACCTTCGGCTTTGCAGAACAGAATCTAACCTGTTCTGCTACACAGGTCAAAAAGATCATGTATTCGAGAGTAGATATAAATCTGATGTCAAAAATATCAGCAATAAATTATCATATTAACGATCACGTGAACGAGTTTCATTCGATTTAAATATTCATTAAATTACGAATTTAATGACATACACATGTACCTCTCACTCTATGTTCGATTATGGACAAATTCTTCGAGACTTTCGTATTGGATTTTAAGACATCTGTAATATCATATCTTTAGACAAAAGGTTATTATTGCAAAATTTCACAATAGCTACATTATTTGCGATATTCATGTCGCTTGGCATTTAGCGCGCATTTTATTGTTCAGATGCAAGCATGATAATGGTGAATTAATAAACATAAATATCGCAATAGCCAAATTTATAAAAAAAGAAGTTTAGTGAATATAATTATGTTAATTTATTATTCGCTGAAAACTTAAACATTTCGGGTATTATTATTCACGCGAAATAGGCGGATGGCCTGTAAAAATCAAATGTCCGTGTTAATTAAATACATTTTATTGTCACCGTTTTTGCTATAAATAAGACTTACACTATTTAATTAGGCTACTTAAAAATAACGCATCGTTGGTATTATAATATTTACATTGTGTGAAGCGTATACGAATGTCAGTCAGTTGTCCAAGACAAATTGACGGGGCTGTCAATAAGGACCCGAGTCACCGGGAGGTCCGTAGGAGGATGAGGGGCCAGAAGGTCCAGAGCTGCCATGACCACCACCATGACCGCCTCCGGAACCACCGCCGTGTCCACCGCCGCCGCCAAAACCGCCGCCTATACCTCCGCCGAGTCCTCCGCCGATTCCTCCGCCAATGCCACCTCCAAATCCACCGCCAATGCCTCCTCCGCCGCCGCCACCAAATCCGCCACCCTCCTTCTGAGTCTTGTATCGAATAAAGTACACCTCTGGTTTGGAAGGCTGGGTTGGCGCCGCGGTCGGGATTGTAATGTCAGGCTGCTCCTCAGGTTTCTTCACCAACACGTATACTAGAGTTTTCTCCTCGTTTTGCGGTTGAAGAGGGATCACAGGCGCAGTTGGCGCAGGTGGGGCCGGAGCCTTGATGAAAATAATTTTGTAATGCTTTTGCGGAGGGCTCGAAGGGGCGTGCACTCGGGGTCCGTGATGCTCTTCGGGTTCGGGCGGAGGTACGTGAACATATATGTGTTTTTGAACGATGGCTCCTCCACCGAAGCCACCTCCGAAACCGCCGCCGAAGCCACCTCCGCCGCCGCCGCCGAACCCACCTCCGAATCCGCCACCTCCGCCGCCGCCGCCGCCGAATCCACCTCCAAAACCACCTCCGAAGCCACCGCCGCCGCCGTGTCCACCGCCACCGCCATGTCCGCCTCCAAAGCCGCCGCCGCCGCCGCCGCCGAAACCACTGCCACCGAAGCCGCCACCGTGTCCACCTCCAGGAGCACCGTAACTGCTAGACGGTCTTGCCGGAGCCGAATAACTGTATCCAGCTTCCGGGCGCGCCTGCGCCAGCATCACCGTCGTTGCTATCAACTGCACAAAATTAAATTACACGTGTCACTAGTGTTTCAAAGAGAAATATCGCACGTATCTCATTGTTGGTGTCCCGATGCTTACCAGAATTAGCCTCATATCGGACGTGCTTTGCACTCGATTTATAGTGAGTGGCGCCACACAGCGAAGCAGGTGAACTGATGTCTTCGACGACTCGGAAGCATCTTAAATAGTAGTTGAGATGTTCAGTCCGCTCGCCGGCGGGGCGGGTCAACGCAGCGGCGAGAGTGAAAGTTCGCGGGAGGGCACAGGCCGCGCCGCCTCCGAAGCGCCGACAATGTTATGCAATACGCGCCCCGCTCCGTAAGCTCCGACGGGACGGGACGACACGCGCACCGGTAACCGCATAACACGACGCTAAACAAGGCGATGACTCTTATTCACCTTTACACTTTGCACTTCCAACTTGATCGTGTACGCAACAACTTTCAAATTCATGGAAATATGTAATATTAATTTCCAAAACACACAATTTATAAAAAAAATTCAAACTATTGTAAAAATAAACGCTGATTCCCAGACTGTTTATAAGGTCCAATTACATTCAAATTTGAGCACTGTAGATTACCTGACGATGATGTCGAAAGTCAAATCAGAAGACGCAAACCGACACCGCGGATCATCATAACAACCTGAATTACCATTCGATTTGGACGTTACCAAATAACATAATATGCAAGTGGAAACGTTTTTAGTTTGAACAAATATTATGTAATTTAAATTGTGGTTTTTAGCTCACCGATGCAATTTTGAGAATTACTACATATCTATTATTTTAAAACTATAAAATTATTTTCATTAGTATAAATACTAAATAAATAAAATTTGTGTATGTAGGTACACGAGTAAAAGATAACCTATATATTTATTAGCGATTACAAAAGATATTTTCAATAACAGATGATACCAAAGTCCAAAATATTTTTTATTCACAACCGACTGTATTAAAGTTCAGAGGGTTCACACACGGATATCTAGTCCCAAAATAGGCGGAGCAGGCTCATAAATAGTGCTCATACTTTAAAAAAATTATAGTTTATTTAGTAACTATACATTTTTTATGTACGATACACTAGTAATCTCAAAATTGAGATACGTTTCCGATTACTATGTCAATATAAATTATTATTATTATGGACAGGTTGCCCAGTGTGGAAAACATCAAATACCCGTAGTGTAGTTGTTTTTGCTATTTCGTAACACCTAGACACTCGAATTATGACGACCACTCTATATAGCAATAAATATACAGCGTCGCTCGCCGATTGGAGAAATTTCTGTCGTGTCAATATTTACACATCATATCTAAAAATTTGCCTTGGCTTCACACGGAGAAAATTTCAAAGGTAAAAATTCGTATCAACTCAAGTATTTCAAATGTCGACATCTTATTAACTATCCAAGATATTCCCCAGCGATTATTTCTGAGTTTCTCTGAATTTAGTTTGTTTAATAATTATTAAGGAGTAGGACAAACATGAAGTCAGCAGGTACTTATTAGACTAAATTCAATTTCTTCTAAAATACTCGTGGATTGTTCGTATGGCACATTCAAAATCTACTTGTTTTTTTTCCACATACGTGTGATAAATCGTGTAAGACGTTAAAATTTTATGTAAATAAACGTCATAGCCAGTTTAGTATCCCCGCCGATTGTCGTCCGATAAACTCTCACTCAAAACCGTTGGGCATTTCGTATTGCAGTCAACAGTCGCTGTTAAGCTAGTCTGCAGAGCATGTGTACAGAAAAAAATACTATGGGTATTTAACATTTGATCTCAGTGAGTACTATATGTTTTAAAATTCAGCCTAAACAGAAATAATATTTTCATTTGTAATAGATTTAAAACAAAACCAGTGATTGTTGTTAACGCAAAATGCCAAAAGAATAAAATACAACGGTAACGTAGATACAACTAGCGCAGCAACGTGTGAATTGAATTTTGTATCAAACACACCAGTTTATATGTTTGATTTCTAAAAACCGGTCCATTTTACGCCCGTACAATATAGTGCAACGACAAACATTGTCGGAAAATCGGAGAATATTTGGAAGTATTTTAAATTATGTCAAGGCATGTGACTGTAATAAAAGACATTAAACTAATCTCTTTGATTATATGTATAATTATTTCTAAAAGCATAGCGATTTATAGTAGTAATTTTCTAATGTACTCGAATTTATAGCAATCTATTCTACGAGGATGTGAATTGTCGCGCACGACACAATATTGTCATAAAGAAGAGCTAATCCCAGAAATTACCGAGAACCCTTTTGAATCATTGTTAGGCAATATCATTGTGATGATAAATATTTATGTTTGTTACAAATATTATTATGCAGCTACATATAGGAAAAGTAATGAGTTAAAAATAATAGGTAGCGATGTGTCTGAACCAGACGTATGAATATAATGGACGCGGGCGTGATTGAAAATAACGGAAAATGGGCGAAAACTGAGTCTATTTCTATCAATATGTACCCGCAACAATTGTTCTTCCACATGTATTACAAAACACAACGTCTCTCTGTCTGTCCGTTTGTGCGCTTATAACACGAGAGTCACTGGTCCGTTTTAAATGATTTTTTTAAATTCAGAAATGCGTTAAATGGTTAGTTTTTAGAATGTATACATTTGGTTACGATAAGTAATTATTATATGTATTAGCAGTAATTATTTTAGTGCATAATGACAAATGGCGGAATATAGTCGTGATCGCTCGCTGCCCGCATCACTAACTACTACAAATCGAGCAAAACTTAATGCCCCAATAGAACACAGCATCGTGTAGAGTCGCAGCAAGAACTTTAAGGCATTAGTGGATGTGAGAGCAAGGGTGCAACTGCCGCAAACTCGGAACCGCCTCGTGCTCAGAAAGCGGACATAAAGTTTTGCTCGATGTGTATCCGACGCGGCGGCACTCAGTCTAGTAAAGACATCCGTATGAATTCAACGCGATTTTACCACAAATCTGTAATCCACGCGAATAAAGCTAACCAATGAGTGGAAGTACGGTAAGCTAATTTGTTAATAATTTTAATATGACAAAAAAATTATAGTAGGTCGGCGAAATGAGGTTATCAGAAATAAAAAATTCCGTGTTAGGCATCACATGCAAGGCCTTTGTGAGTAGATTATAAAAATAAAACATATTATAACCTTTTCACTACTTATTCAAACAAATTAATTAAGAAAAGTGGAAGAAATCCACAATTAAGAGCTACATTTAAAGTATTGTATGTTGGAATCAACTGAACGGATTTTTGTTAAATATGTATCAAATAGCTCAGAATATCATCTCGATAGCGTCAAAATCAAAGTGTAGCGTCAAATAAATAACCAAAATTTTAAAAATAACAGATACAGTATATTATAAATTTCAATATAATATCGCGCTTTTACAATAATTAATTTGCAACAAATATACCCTACACCGGGTTACTTTACCCATTTTTTACTGCAAACGTCTGTGTTTTTCATTTAATATATTACAACTTAGTCAACGAGGAGATTTTTGTATAGGAGAGCCCAATAATAATTCATCTGTTGATAAAACTTTTTAACGAGATAATGTAGAACGTATACACGACGTGTGACAAATTCCAAAGTAGAAAAAAAAAAACAGAATAGAGCTTCTGGATTTTGTGACATACTGCAAACTTTTACCGACAGAAGAATTATTGTTGGGATCAACCGCTTCATTGATTGGAGTATTTAAAAGAAATAAAACCTTAATGCAAAATTTATTAGTAAAAAGATTTTGATATATTTATTCTTAGGAACACAGTAAACTTTTTAAAGATTTATTACATCAAAGTTACTCCTTAACAATTTTAATAAATCAAACTTTGACCTCATTCTGTCAAATACAAACTTGAAGTAAACTTAAGTTGGTCCTGCCATTTTCAATTTCATAAAAATGATAAGGAACAGGAGATCAACAGCTTAAGGAAACTGTCTATGGATTCAAGTGACAGATCAAACTTCTCGCCTAAGATTGCACCAATGACCAAAATCGGCAAAAACTTCCACATTTGAACGAAATCTGCGCAATTTGATAGTTCTAAAATCAGCTGATGATTTTTATCTCTTTTTATCATCAAAATGTAGAAAGTGACAAGATTCACTAAAATCTTGTTTAGGCTTGTGTCTGTTAGAATCGACACCCTTCAAAAAATAATTGTACTTATATACCGATTTTTTGCATTAAGTAGTGAATGTTGTTTTAATTAATGTACATCTCTTTTTTTAATAATATTTCCGGTTAATTATTTTTTGACGTTATACGAAGGATATTCTGAGTCATTCGATATACCTATATCTCACAAAAATCCATTCAGTCGTTTTCTATCTACCATTCCATACCTATCAGCCTATTACCCCCCACTGCAGGAGTTTAGACCTCGCCTCGGAATGAAGGTGTTTGGAGCTTTAATCCACTACAATGCGTCACTGCAGATTGGTGGATTTTAACGCCTGGTCTTTAACGGACTGCCATCTGATGATGGCAACCGGGACCGACGGTTTTCTATCTACAGCCGTTCACAGTCCACTCTTAAAGGCGTCAAATTTTCATACATCGTGTATCCTTCGTGTCTAGACTGAGATAGCCACTAATATCAAAAAGGAAGTAGATGGTAAGGTCAGTCCTTCGACGGTGTGCCATCTTTTGAGAATTTATTATTATTTAAGAAGTTAGAATTTTGTTTACCTTAATTAGAAATTTTAAGAAATAGTGTGTTGAATTCGAATATAATAAACTCGTCCCACCGAATGATCATATTTTTTTATTTTCAAATCTGCAACCTAAAATAATATTTGCAAGTGAACACAAACAACCAGAGAAGCCACATATAATTGTTAATTATAAGATACTAATTATGCACTATTCTATCATAAGAAAGAATTTCGCTGTACATCACTTTACTACATATTATAAAATAAAGTTCCTCGCCGCATCAGTCTGTCTGTCTGAACGCGATAAACTCAGAAACTACCGAACGGATTTGCATATGGTTGACACCAATGAACGGAGTGATTCAAGAGGAAGGTTTGTGTGTATAATTTATCAATGTTTTGTGCATGTTAGTTGAAATATGACGATTATTGTTGAACATGCCGGAATAAATCAAGCCGACTGGGAGCTTTCATAAAAAACGCTGCCTAATCCCTTTGAGGTAGAACAAAACAATGTATGGAGGAATTGTTTCTCTTTTATAGGGCTAAACAAAAGTCTGAGATGGCATAATAATATATCTATAATTTATGGATAGCTTAATATACCTATTTTTATGTTTACAAAAATGGTGTCCTATGATGTAGTAATTGAAATACAATTTATACGGATACAATATTAATCCTTATTTACTTAAATGCGTCATTTACCTTCAGCATTTCATGCACATTGTGATTGCCTTTTACATCATACAATTTAATTTAGTATCTTAGGAGTAATCGCTAATTAGAAACTATCGCGCGACAAACGGCCTGGCGGCTATATCAAGCGGACCTCACACCGCGCGGCGACGACGACGCGAAGCGACACACGTGATGTAAATAAACTTAAACAGAAGTCATCAATGTTGTACACAATGAAATATTTTAGTTTTTTTTTTATGTATATTCTTTGCTTTTCCAAATATTTACAGAATTGGAAATAAAATACATTAAAAATACTCCAAGTGGGATGAAGTTACGCTACATTTAAAAATAATTAAATCGAATCCACATGTTCGACACCACAATCAGATACAACACTACGACAGAAAAAACACTACCGCATATACGCTCTGCTACGCGTACGAAGCCGAGGCACGTCGCTAGTAATAAATAAATCAATAAACTGATTGAACAAATAATTTTGGATATAACACATCAAAGCCACTAAATAACCTCACAAAAAGTGTCACTTCTGTTACAGAAATTTACTTATCTGTGGCGACTTTCTTATAATTTAAGTATTTTTGGCTAAAAACAATGTATCCCTGTGTATTATATAAACATTTAGAACGGAGGAGGCTGGACATGTGAGCCTGATTCGTAAATAACTCAATAATATGACCATTGCTTACCTAGTTCAGTGATAAGAAGTTCTAAAGGTCTCTTGCCGTCAGCTTCAATGTGTTCAATGGCCAAACAGCTCTCGTACAGAGTCTTTATTTTCCAATCCAAGGAATCAACTCCTGATAATGGCATCAGCGTCGTGATGCAATCGCGAAGTCTTCGTAATTCTGCACATATAGATAAATATTAAATTTATAAAAAAAAATATAGTAGTTTTCACTAATGAAAAGCCATCCTGTAATAACAACAAAGATAGAGAAAGATAGAGAAGTCTCGCAAAAGTCGCAACCAATCTATCAGACAATCCATGACCACGACCACTCCGCCAGGAGTGTACGACTGAGAAGAAGAACAACAACAAAACGTTTAATTTGCGTTTATCTGTAATTACTACCTTTTTGTTGTTTTTTTATTGTTTTCTCAAAAGCATGAATACGTATACTCATACAATAAATAACCGACATAATTTATTTTTTTGTGTAGATATAGATTTATAATATGGAAGGGTTTCATACATTGGGTCCATCACAACATTTCACGCCGAAAGAATATGTTGCACCCGACCTGTATGACAATGGTTCGATGGGTTCATTTCTATGCTTATAGCGATATTACAGAATTTCGTCGTTCATCCTGCACACTTTATATCAATGTTTTATTATGATTTTTGCTGATTTTTCGGATGTTTCGTGAAACATACTACTTTCCTGACCTGAACCTTCTTAATTACTTCTTGATTACGATCCTTAAAGATATCTTTATTTTAGATATTTGAGAGTTGAGCTCTTAGGTGTAACGACCTCAAATATTATACTCAGATCACAGTCGTACGTTCAAGTCCTGAACTCATCATTTGCTATATAATTACGAAGAATAGTGGTATGAATGGAGTCAGGGGCACACGACTAGTTATTTATATAATCGGTTAAATAATGATCGTAAAATTTCGCGCATAAAAAAATACAACGGGATGCTGACAATCACTATTTAAATGTAAAGTTCGGTGTTCGGCTGGACTTAGTCGAAACTTATATATAGAGCGTGTAGAGCTTACTGACCTAATTAAAAGTTAAAAAAAATTAAAGAAGGAAAAATGAATCTTTAACTGTCTTTTTCGGTAATCGTTAGTTTGCCATCCGCTCACTTGAAACATTTTGTTTACTTCCGTAAACTCTACATACTCTATACTATATGCTCTACTTTAAGTCTGGACTACGTCCAGCCGAACAGTCGGTATAGTGCTGCGGGTCGCAAAGGAACGCGCGAGCGAGTATAATTTGTCTTGTGTATCTTTTTTTGTATTACTATAAAAAATTGCTAGAGACTATAGTGGTCGCCAAATATCGCGAAGCGACCGCCATTACCTTTCCGGATCCGACACCCTTATGCAATACAATATATAAATATCAAATATGAAATACGAGAATGAAATATTAATTTATACATTTCCTGACGATTTAAGAATTATGTATATTTTCTTCCGTATTTGTCAGATTTCTGATAACATATTCTCTTCTGTGTCGTTTTAGAAAATTAATTGAAATTAATATAATAATTTACAGTAATTAATTAAGTCAATTAGAACGTTTTGTGTATGTTACGGCAAAACGTTATGTATCTACAAAACTTATACATTATCTTTAAATTGAAATGAGAAAGAACCAACTCGTATTATGACATTTACTACTATGTACTAATAAGAACTTTTTGAAGTGTCGTGATAGCCCGTGCGCAGCGAACCTGTTTCAAATTTACAAGGCTGTGTGACCGTGGTTCGAATCCGGGCGATGAATTTTTCTGACTTAAGTACATAACTATCACTGTCTCAGTGCCTCAAAAGGTTGCTGTCAAAAGATGGCGGTCGTTACAATCCGCCAACCCGCACTGGAGCAGCATAGTAGACTTAAGCTCCAAGCCCCCTCACCCTGAGGGGGGCCTAAGCCCCTGCAATGGGGTATAATGGGCTGATCGCAAGAACTTTTTTATATCATTGGTATCCATTGTTACTCACCACGAGACAGAGACGATACACACAGACAGAGCATTTGGGGTAAGAGATTGTGTGTTTGGGCGTATGTTACCATTTTCTTCAAACACTACTGAACCGATTTCAATACGGTTTTTGGTATAACGTAGGTGTCATTTCAGAGCAGTTACAAAAACACATGATTCGTTGGTGCGTTTAGTAGATATCGCCGTTCGAATATAGTAAAAGATAGCAAAGGATTGTTTAAACTTTCGTTAGGACAGCTGATTTAGTATCAATAGCGTTTAGATCACTTATATGAACAGAATGCCGTCGGCCTGCCGGCATGACCTTGATGCGTTTGGTAGGTACAGCCGTTGAAAGACGTGTTATTTATTGTTTAGTCAACTAAACTATCATTAGTTAGTTAAGTAAGTATATTAGTTAAGCAGATGTAGCCGTTCAAAGGCACGTTTATTTTATTTGTTTACAAAAAAACTAAGCATCACCAGGATCATTTAATTATTTTACGTTATTATTATCTTACAAAAACGTGTCATGCAGAGGAGCATCGCTTATCACAGTACAAAATTTTATGCGATTATCATCATCATCATCATCATCATCATCATCATCATCATCATCATCATCATCATCATCATCATCATCATCATCATCATCATCATCAGCCCGTGTCTCTCCACTGCAGGATATAGGCCTCTCCCAAGGCTCGCCACCACACACGGTCCTCCGCCTTTCGCATTCAACTACCCCCGGTATGGTGCTTCAGGTCATCTGTCCACTTGGCCGGGGAGCGTCTAACGCTTCGCTTCCCGGTACGTGGCCTCCACTCGAGAATTCGTCTACCCCATCAGTTATCGGTTCTACGGCAAATGTGACTGGCCCATTGCCACTTCAGTTTGCTGATTGCTTCGGCTATGTCGGCAACTTTCGTTCTTCGTCGGATTTCAGTGTTTCTGCAATTCGATTATATAAAGCCCATTTCCCAGATAACATTCAATCATTTCTTAATCACATTTGCTTATGAACACCGACCTTATGGAGTATTATAGTATTATATGTCAGTGTCCTCGTCTAATGAACGTACACAGTTCCGTCATAGCACCCATCACCCATATCTAATAACAGACGCGATACTATGACTTCATATGTGAGAACAAATTACTATCGTGAAAACTAACTCGCTCCAGTGTTTTTAACTCAGTTTGAGACTGAAACTGTAGAGCACACTAAGAAAGCTATAGAAAAATAGAATTTTCTTAAATAGATTTAACTATTACTTTCTTCACATTCGTACAATTTTTAGATAACTGATACTATTGCCTAGACACTATTATTAAACGTGTACCAAATAAAAAACATATTGTATCACTAGAAGGAACGCAGCCAGTACTTACGAACATAAGAGAATTTCTACGTTTCCCTGTTTTAGAAACCAACTCTTAGCGATGCTAATGCTTAATATGCATGAATTGTGGGGTTAACTTTTATAAGAAATACACAATAGAAATCAAGAACCACTTAGAGCTACTAATATAAACTTGAGTCGAATCGTTAAAGACGGATTTCTCGGTTTTATGTTATATGCGAATTCGAGGCACAATGGAGCGACCGGGACGAACTTGGTGTTGATTCGTTGCAACGGATAGGCGAAGAAATTCCTCCTCCTCCCTTCACGACGGTGGAAGAGAGTCTCAGCTGTCCGTGGACGAGAGTAATGTAAAATTTTGTATTTCTCACTATCATTTTTTTTAAATATATCAGAAATACACTATATTTCTGATATATTTAAAAAAAAATGATTGATTCGTTTGTGTTTTCAATATTTCAAGAAAAAGTGACGTGATAGAGGCATGAGCGGATCAACAATTATATCATCAAAACGTCACTAAGACAGATAAGCGGTGAAAATTAAATAAGTAAATAAACAGTTGTTATGCTATCGCTCCTCGCAAGACGACAGCTGGGCTCAGCGCGGGACAGCGGGAGGAAAATCGAGCTTCGAGCCAGGTGTCAAGTTAATTCGTCCGTATTGTATGTGTCACGTCATTTAGGTACGCGCCCTAATCTATGGATATAATTACTATTTGCTGGTATTGATTTTCTTTATGAATCTTTTTAAGTGATTAATGTTATCGTGTATATATCAATATTTTTTTAAAGTTACATAATTCTATTCTATACTTATTTGATACGCAGTCGAAACTATTAAAAAAAACTGTAGCATTGGAAACTTAAACTCAGACGGCTATCAAAAAATGGTGTCGAATGGGCAACATTCGCACGGCATATTATCCGAGACCGACACAGATTGCTGCGCGGCACATCCATAGCACACCGTCTTAAATATTGCAACTTTTCTGAGTGCCTAGTCGTGTGATTATTTATAATTAAAAATATGCAAACACTGTTCTGTCTTTACCAATCTATCTATGTACGTTACCTCGCAACCGGATCTCTTCGGCGAGCGACCAGCTGGATCGAGCGGGCAGTTTATGAGCGTTCTCGTCCAACCATTTGCCACAAGCCCAACGACGTGTATCCGAGCAGACGTCTGCATCACGATCCATCCATTTGAGATACTGTAAAAAAAATATGCTATGGAAAAACCCATTTAAGGTAAATTTAATGTAATGTATTAATTATCCATGTATATGTCGTAGGGACACGACATATCCGTAGGATATACACGGATATATTCCTAGACTTTTTCAGTAGGTAAGATGAGGTATTCAGTCGTTATCATTACGGATATCGCTACGACATACGTATTGTATATAATAGAATGGCTCATAGTCGGTATACACTATATATTTATCATAACATATGATTAAAGTTAGAATTAAGTGGTTTTAATAATTTAATAACACAGGTTCCATTTGAAATTAAAGAAGTAATGGCGAAAATCCCATATTAATATGATTGCTGACTTATCGAGATATAAAATTTGACCGATACGACATAGCTTTTTGAGAAATAAAACAACCAAAGATAAAATTACTTCTCACTAAGTAAAGGTAACTTTTCTTGTAAAACATGAGTGCAGCTCCATGTATTTTTATTAATAATGTTAATTTTAAATTCGTATTTATAATAATAATAGCAGTTTTAACGTATTTATAAAATACATATTATAAAATAAAGTTTCCCGCCGCGTCTGTCTGTATATCTGTCTGAACGCGATAAACTCAAAAACTACCAAACGGATTTGTATATGGTTGACACCAATAGATAGAGTGATGTAAGAGGAAAGTTTATGTATATAATTTATTAATGTTTTGTGTAAGTTAGTTGAAATATAACGATTATTGTTGAAGAAGTCGGAAAAAATCAAGCTGACGGGAGCTTTCATCGAAAACGCTGCTTAATCCCTTTGAAATATAAGAAAACAGTGTATGGAAGAATTGTTTCTCTTTTATAGGACTAAAAAAAAGTCCGCGATAGCATATGTCTATCTTTTATGGATAGCTTACTATACCTATTTTTATGTCAAAAAAATGGTGTCATATGATGTGGTAATTGAAAAGCAATTTATACGGATACAATATTAATCCTTATCGAATCATACACATTATATTCCTTCAGCATTCATGATATGCATGAAATGATTCATGATGGTCCTTAATGCCATGGTCCATCCATCCATCCATCCATTAGCCCACATTCGTCCACTGCTGGACATAGTCCTCTCCCAAGTCACGCCACACTTCTCTATCCTCAGCCATTTTCATCCAGCCACTACCGGCAGCTAGTTTTATATCGTCGGTCCAGCGAGCCGGCGGGCGTCCCACACTACATTTGCCAGTTTGTGGTCTCCACTCAAGAACCTTTCTTCCCCATCGTCCATCAGTTCTTCGGCAGATGTAACCAGCCCACTGCCACTTCAGCTTCCTTATCTTGCTGGCAATGTCGATCACCTTTGTTCTCTGACGGATGACTTCATTCCTGATATGATCCATCAGAGATACCCCGAGCATAGCCCGTTCCATAGCTCGCTGAGCAACTTTAAATCGGTGAACTAGTCCTGCTGTGAGTGTCCACGTTTCAGCACCGTAGTTCATGACCGGTAAGACGCACTGGTTATACAATTTTGTCTTTAGGCACTGAGGAATGGCCGAGGTAAATACCCAACGAAATTTTCCGAATGCAGCCCAGCCCAGCTGGATCCTCCTTGCGGCCTCTTTTTCAAAATTGTTACTACCAAGCTGGATAGTCTGCCCTAGGTAAACATATTCTTGAACAACTTCGAGGGCCGCCTCACCAACGAATACCGGATCGGGCACGATGTGATCGTTAAACATGACTTTAGTCTTGTCCAAGACAAGCGGCCGAGCGCGGCGGCCGGCCCCACACCGGCGATGCGACACGCGTGATGTAAAATTAGGCAGAAAATATCAATGTTGTATACAAAGACATATTTTAGTTTGATTTTTTGTAAGTATTTATTGTTTACTTTTTCAAATATTTACAGAATTGGAAATAAAATACATTAAAAATACTCCAAGTAGGATGAACTTACGATACAATTCAAATCTAATTAAATCTATCCACATGTTCGACGCAACAACAACATCAACAACAACAACAACAAGCTAATACGACACTACAACAGAAAAAAACACTATGCCATATATGCTCTGCTACCCGTGCGAGGCCGGGGCGGGTCGTTAGTACGTAATGTTTGTACTTTTAACAGCCAAGTTTTACACAGGTATAACCGTATCCGTTCATTAGGACTTCGAGTGCATTCAAAATGGTATAGCGCCTGACTTCTTTGGACCAGAAAGGCAATAAAATTATTAATAGTTAAGGGCGTTTAAGTATTATTTAAAGGTTTCTAACACATACAAAAAATGCTTTTACGTATGGATTGGAAAGACAAAATTTATAGCAGAAAAATATATAGAATTCTATTAGGCGGGCAGTATTTTTTATCTAGGTATAAAGTTTCCTTGCAAAGTTTTTGAAATTCATATATAGGCAATATAATATACCTTTCGACTGACAGATTATTCTAGTGGTCGGAAACGCCGACTGCAAACCCAAAAGGTCGCGGGTTTGATCTCCTCCCGGGACAAATATAAGTATGCATAAACATGGCTATTTGTTCCGTGGTTGAGTGTAAAATATCTATATAAGAATTATAAATAAAAATATATATATTTAAGCATTATACCAGTTGTCTAGTTTACCCATAGCAAGCTGTGCTTAATTCGGGACTAGATGACCACATTATTATGATATTATATATATATACTATACACTTTTATCTTCATATAATTCAAATTATTTAACAAACTTGTAGCGTGTAGAACTATTAGAAAACGAATAAATCGATTCTAAAAAGTATAATTTCCACTCAATGCTAATTGTTTCTTTAGCACGTCACAGCGTTTGTAAACACTAATGTATTTATATAAACAACGAGATCCGATAGCTTTACAACAACTACAACAAAAAACATTTCTTTGGTACTATAAGGACGTATAAAGGAGTAAACTTAATGTGAAAATGAATGAGCAAACACTCAAGTTATTTATACGGAAAAAGACGCAAGAGTTGAATTCGATTTTGTGGTAAGTATAAAAACATGTACCATTTACTACAGCATAATTTTTTTGTCACTGCGGCTGATGACGACGAAAGCGGTGTAGCGAATATTTCGCGCTCTTTCCCAAGGGGTCTTATGCGGGACAAGTGTGTTGCGTATTACACTATCGATAGACTATTTCTTGTCAAATAGGGTAAAAGCCGGATAGTTACCCCACTTCACAAAAAAAAACTGTATTATAAAAAAATATAATGCAACATGTATATCAAACCATAGACAGTAGCCTATTTTTATAAACATAATTAATATTGGTTTTGAGTAAATTCTGTTTTATTTGACCTCTCAAAAAACTTGCCATCTGACACGAGATAGCTAGAGTATGAGTGGTTAGCCTGTAAACGCAGAAGAGGGCTTCTTGTCATTTCGTACCTTTATGTGGAAAATATACATACATTGTGAATACTCCCAGTGTCTGCACACACGTGGTGGAACATACAAGAACAGAAGAATATTCTTTATGCATCCTATAACCAATTGATAAGATAAACGAAGAACAGTTCTGCTAATTTAAACTGAAAAAAAATTATTCATTACTTTGTTCATAAATTAACTACAAAATTAACTGTTTATTATTTGAGCATAACAGCACCAGTTATTATCAATTAATAATTTGACAACCGTTAAGATAACTCACATTTTACACATTTTAAGGCAGTTACATCACAACGACTTTCCTTGTCTTTAGAAGGTGAATACAATCAGTAATTTTTTTTTACAGACAGAGCTACTTCAATTTATCTATGTCCTTAACCCCGCAGACTAACGCACATGAATCCTAATGTAGGTTGATATGCCTAAGAAATATGGTAGGTGCCTAATACTAAAAATATTATATTCTCAAGAGAATATAAAAATATACTTAAGATGATAAAGTCTAAAATATAAATAAAAATTAATAATTAATAAAAAAAAACTTATAGTCGGAGATCTGTAATCAAAAATGTTCACGAATTTCTAAAATATTTTTTTAGCAGGTATTAATACTTATAGATTCATTTACAAAGCGACCAGTTAGACTGATACTTTAAGGCGCAAAGTTTTTACAAATTATCTGAAAATTCAAGGGAAAAAACACGATTACCTAAGACATAATTTTTTGCACTCTGATAGATTTTATGTAACATTCATAAAAAAAATTGTCAGCCATAGGTGTTAAGCAAGTCAGCAATGGCTTAAAATAAAAAAAATCTAAAATCAAACTTTTTGCATACATAGATTGAATGTAACTCATTTATCGGTGCTAACCTAGTCCAGGAACGACTTAGGTTTTAAGGCGTACAAAAAAAAATTAAAAAACTTTATATATAAAATTCCGGTACAAAATTCGTTATTCTTCTCTTAAACGGCTTTACAAATTTTGATGTTTTTTTTTTATATCTATGGGGTTACCTGAATGATTCTTAACCTCAGTTTATTAGTAGCTTTCTTTTAATAATCAGATTTTTATATTACATTCACAAAAATAATCGTCACTCACTCATTTATAGGTACTAAGCCAAACAGCAACGACCTATAGTGAAAAATTAAAGCAAAAACTAAAATGGACTTTTTTTCGATACTGATAGATTTTTATATAACCTTGATGAAAATAATTTTATCGTCAGTCATTAATTATGTGTTGAATAGTTCTGGATGTCAGACATTTCTATAGACAAATACTTTTCTTTTCCAAAATTAAAGCTGGACCCGGAGGTCTTACATAGTGCCAAATCTTCAATCCTGTTCGAGTCTTCGATAATCCATGGTTCATTTTAGGCTTTCTAAATTTAGCTGCTGTAGAAAGAGTTGGATGTAAAGACGAAGATCGGTCTGGTAGGCCTTTTTACTGCAGTTACCAAAGAAAATGTGAAAAATATTAAGGATTGCTACTACTGAACTCGGTCCTAATAATTCTTTTTTGTTTCCACTATTAAAATAACATATCCGAGGAACTCAATATGAACGACGGTGTCATAGCTATAATAGCGGAGTTTTTCGACACTCAAAAATAAATTTATTTTTTCTGTGGAAAAGAAAAATTTTATATTGTTTGACCGAAACCGCTGCTGTACCGCGCCTTAGGTATGTGCGCGGCGAAGAAGGAAGGCAGCTCCTAAGCGTTGACGACGACGGAGCGGATTGACATAGCAAATCTGCCTCCATCCGCGCCGTGCACATACCTAAGGCGCGGTTTCGGTCAAACTATAAACTGTATAGTAAATATATTAAAAAGAGAAAAATATCACGTTGAGAAGTAAAATATTACTTCCTATAATTTCCTTGTCTTTTATATCATTACCGGTATTAGGGAACGAAATATCAGCATGTGCTGTCTATTTCTTTATTCCGAGAACAGGGAACTATTTGATTGACTTTCGTACACTAGTATTCTCGTGTATGCGTTGCAGGGGCATGCCCCACGTTTCGCCCTTAGTAGTGCATTGCACACGTTGGTGCTCTTTTTTTTTACTCTAAGAATTTCATACACAGACAAGGATAGGACGTTATTTTTTCAACTAACCCGTTCCGTAAATAAAACTCGCATTCTCTTGTCATCACCAAAAAAATTAATATCGAATTGATGGAAGAAAAAGTCTTACTGACGCCGACTCAAAAATCTCACATTTAGATCGTTAAAAGCGACGGTTATACACATACTTGTAATATATTTGGAGGTATTCATAACGCATGATCCACAATAATTTCGGAACGCAAGTCTGTTGTGTCACGTGTTTCAAGCTCGATTAAACATTCGGCTCATTGTTGAACACGAATATATAATGTCGTGGGTCATACGACCCACGCCTATTCTCAGTATTTTTGAATCATATTCTAAGATCACTACGAGTAGGCCGGGAAATGTGTAACGAATCCGAAGTATAGAAGCACTCCAACAGCTTTAGAAGACCGCACGTATTTATATTTTTGGAACGTGAAATGGGCCCTTATCTTAACACGTTGCCCGAACATTTTTAGGGTTCCGTACATACGAGATAAAAAAACCCATAAAGGACCACTCTCGTGTCTGTCTGTCCGTCTGTCACAGCTTATTTTGTTCGAATCTACTGGACGAATAAAGTTGTAATTTGATACATATACATAGTTTAGTGACTTATTGGACGTATAGCGTAACAGAAACAGAAAAAAAGCTTTCGTTTAATGTACCTATCATGTGATAAAATTAAAGGACTCGTTATGAGAAATACTAATACATTTTTTTTATAATTTTAAAATGTATAGCCCAAAAAACACGCGAATTGAGCATTTCCTTCTTATCACCTAAATAACAGTGTCATAAATTTTGATAAACAATAATATTAAAAAAATTATTAACTCAACTGCGTAAAAAATAATTAACTGAAAATAGAAAAACAAGCTCTATATACATATATATACATAGCGTCTTTGCAGCAATATTATTCTGATACTTTTTACAGATTTATACCTACGGATTCTAAATGAAATTTTATATGTTTTTAGTTATACATAGAGACACAACCACATGTACACACATAGGCACATATAAACACACACACACTCTCAAGCATATAAATACACACACACTCATACAACCATCGCACATTAACAACCGTCACACTCGAGAATACAAACTGTATGATTTAGTCCTAAGAACGGAGCGCACTGATGCCTATAATACAGGGTATCCTAGTTTAGGCATCAGCGATCTGTCCAATTTGATTAAATGTTTATGTTTAACTATACACCTGAATTGTACATGTTATAGCTTATTAACCCCCGACGAAAAAAGAGGGGTGTTATAAGTTTGACGTGTGTGTATATCTGTGTATCTATGTGTCTGTGTATCTGTGTATTTGTGTATCTGTGTATCTGTCCGTGGCATCGTAGCTCCCAAACGGATGAACCGATTTAGGGGGTTTCAGGGATAATTAGCGCTTCCAAAGTATGTTATTTTGATCAAATTTTGAGTACGGAAGGCCAACGGCAGGAATAAACCCTCCTAAGCCGTTTTATCACCGACACGCTATTGAATTTTTTTGTATGCTAAGTTAGAAGCGTGAGAGGCAGTGAAATAGATGCCTAACTATTACAACTTTTTAATGTTTAATAACTCGTTAACAACGTGACGCAAACACGATACCCTTTCTCAGCGAATTCGATTTACACTTAATATTTTGTTTTTTTATAATTACTAAACACCGGATGTGGATTTAACTTAATTAAAAAGTAAGTAAGTATTAGAATTTTCATAAATTTGCATGTACTGAGAAAATAGAAAGATTCTAATTTAATTTGAACAGAATTTTAAGAGCTACTAGATCACGAGATAATTAATTCAGAATTCCGACGAATGTACAAACCCTTTGTAGTAACTTTCAGTGAAATTAATCGAAGTGTTTCAGATATAAAGGGAAACTTTGTTTATTTCTTTTTGAGGGCAATCAAAGACTGAGTACTGTGCACTTTGTAAGGATAACTATTGAATTTTATATTAATGGCAATTAAGAGTTCAGGTTAAATTTTAAGGATATCATTGCAAGTTTTACTAAAAATCATGTACTAATTAACCACGTAGGATCGATGTTTCAGCTATAATAAATAATTTCAACAATGCAATGGTGTAACAAAAGAACACTGTTCGTTTTTGTTGCAAGTGCCGAGTTAAGCGCAAAAGTCAGAAATTTAAAAAAACTCGAAAAATTTATTGCTAGTTTGTTACTTAGTAGGTAGTTGCTAAAAAACAGGTTTTGCAAATCAAACCGAGCTCTAGTAATTGGGAATGCTGCTAGATTATTTATAAAAATAGCAGAAAAAATATTAATTAAACGATAATCGAATTAATCATTATCAGATACATAATTTTTTTCTAATTGTCGCTGTGGATGGAACGTGGAACGAACCAAAACAAGAGTTTTTAAGAAAATATTGAAAGTTTTTTCGTATGGCACAGACTTAAGTATTTGATATTAATATTAAGAAATAACCTCTACGCGTTCCTGAGAAAAAATGTTTTGACAGACAGACAAAAGGACAACCAAGTGACCTTATAAGGGTTCCTTTTTTCCTATTGAGGTACGGAACCTAACAATAGTTGTTCTCAACGGTTTCTGGTCTAATTTAACTATTTTTTATTTAAACATACGCACAAAAATTTACACATTTTAGAAGGTAGCTATCAAATTTTAACCAAACAGTTTAGAAAATAAAAATAATATAATATCGTAAATGAACTGGTTACTAGACAAACCAAAAAGTTATAGCAATTCGGTTTTTATTTTAAAGCTTCATACGGTTAAGCCACATTTGTTCAATTCAGGCTACAAATTAAAAAAATATAATAGTCGTTTTTCAGTTGGAGTTTTTTCCTGATAAGATCCTGTTACCTACTGGTATTCACGTATTCAGATGTATCATGCATGTATCTGACACAACCATTGACCATTGACACAACTAGTTCCATGCACCTCAGCCATGGACACAACGCACAGAGTAATATGACATGTGCATGGACCTGACAGTAGAAATGACATTAACACGTCATTTATAAAAATATACATATAAAAATCTATTAACTATGTTAACATAATTTCTCTATTTGTAAACAATTTTAATAATAACAATGGATCGTTGTCGTTGCGATGATTACAGAAACGCTGTGAATAATCTGCGTTTCTTTACAGTGGGAACCAAGAGACCCGACGCAATTGACGATTTCGACGGTTTGTAACCACCGACTTTTTTTAACACTGATCAATAAAATCTAAACATATGTATATCATCGATAGTATCCAAAGTTGATAATATGGGTAGCGCTTTCCATTGTAGCCTGCTGAAAAGTTACAAAATATTTATTCAGGCTTTTGGGGGAGGGGTGTAGGAACCTCGTGCAGTACATATTTTTTTAAGGAAACGAAAAAAAAATATAAGGCTTATTATTGGCTCGTCGCTCCGCTCGGGTCGGCTTTCCAACATAGCCTGGTTCATATCATCCATCTTGTATAGTAATTGTATAGTTTAGGTAATTAGAAACACACTGTAAAAATATGCATTCAAGGAAACACTTTTATTCCAGTTTAAAAAATAGAAATTTGTTTGTATTTACTATGTAAAATTACATTAATATAATGATTTTAGAAGCCATTTTTGCATTCAAGTTTAATGTTGCTTGACAGTTAATTGATATTTAAGTAGATTGAATAGTTTATCGTTTTTATTTTCACAAATCTAGAATTCAATCAATCGATTAATTGAGATTAAAATTTTTGTTAATTACCACATATTTGTCTTGTTTCTGTAATAACCGTCACTCCTTTGTAAAAAATCTCCTAGATATTGGTGTCTTATTTCCTACTAGTTAAAATAAAATGTAAGTTGTTTTGTAAAAAATTTCATTGCCACCTAATTTTTATGAAACGAATAAAAATAACAAGAAAAATTAGCTTAAGTAAACTACAGTAGCTAAATACTCGACACTGGGAATATTTCTATAAACCGAAAGCACCTTAATTAAGTAATAATAATGATAAAAAGGAATTATTGAGACAATTGAGAGAGTTATATTAATATAATACATTTCTTGGAGAAAAAAAAGGTTTTTTTTATTAAAGAACAACTTGGCAAAAAAACATTTAATATAACTCCTAAAACCCGAATAAAATAAAATGAAAATACAATAAAAACCGAATATACGGACACTTCGACTACTATTTAATGCCATTAGGAACATAAAAAACGCGCGAGGCGAGCGAGCGAAGCGAGCGTGCCGCGGTAGCGGCCGCCGAGCGCCATGCAAATCGAATTTTCACCCATTACTAAAGTTACGTATTGAAATATTTAATAATTTGGTTTACTTTTGTTATGTGTTGGTGTATTTTTCGGTTCCTATTGGTATGATATGGTAGATAACTTGATTTTTACTTCGTTTGTCAAGGTAGTGGCGGTATGATTCGTTTAATCAAATCAATCAGTCTCAATCAATCTCAATCAATTTTTTCATGGTTATGGAGATGATTTTGGTTCATTATGCTGGTAAAGTGGATTTATCTGGATATATCGTGCATGACTATTACAGTGTAATTACGTCTTAGATTCTTTTATTTAGATTATTTTTAAAACCCATAAGTTAGTTGGGAATTTAGTTTATAATAATATTAATTTTGTGTTTAGTAATTTACCTACTACGTAATTTTAAGTTTTATAAGTTAAAGAATAGCGGAAAACCTGTGTTGTAAATACGTATTTTAAATTCTTTTTTTTAAATTTTTTTGCATTTTCTGTCAAAAAAAAAGATTGGAGTTTCTTCTTCCTTCCGCCGTCCCCCTAAATGCATATTTCCCAATTTTTCAACGGGCTATGTTGTAAAGCGCTACCCTCCGCTCCGCTTCGCATCTCGCATTATCACAAGCAAACCATAACCTAACCTATTTTTTTAAAATGTTGGACCATCAACCTATCTTAGCCAGATTTCAAATTAATCATTTTTATGAATACAATTTTCATCAGGCAACAATGGAAAGCCGACCCATAATATGTTTATACCAACCGATCGTTAATTGATAACAATTTAAAAGAATATCCTGACCACGCACTGAGCATACACTGAAACACACGCTTGTGACATTGCATATTAGGTTAGATCTCCGCAATAATGTCGTAGATGAGATCGTGAACGGCATCAGGGTAGCGCTTTCCAATATTGCCTGCTGAAAAGTTACAAAATATTTAATCAGGTTTAAAGGGAAGGGGTGAAGGAACCTCATGCAGTAAATATTTTTTTAAGAAAACGCGAAAAAATAAGGCTTATTGGTGGCTTGTCGCTCCGCTCTGCTTCGCTCTTCACATTATCACAAGCAAACCCTAAACTAACTTATTTTTTTGAAATGATGGACCTCGATGGTCCATCATTTCAAAATTGTCTTAGCCGGATTTCAAATTGAACATTGTTATGAACACAGTTTTCATAAGGCAGCATTGGAAAGTCGACCCCTTTTTATCAACACCAAATACATTTCGAAGATCATTTCGGTTTTGTTCGGTTGTATGTAGTGTTAACTCTGATACACGCGATGATGTTTACCGACCAGAGACTTGAGGCTTGTTCTTATTTGCAGTTAATCCATACATCACGCACACGTACCATATAATTTAAAAAATAATCAATTCATATCAATTCCCGTCGTCGTCGCATAGAACTCTGTGGTAGTCGCAGTACGTTTGCAATGCTGGATGACGAGGATGAACGGTTTAGCTATTAGCTTCAACGGAAAATCAAATAAAAGAGAAAATGACATAGTTATTCATTAACATTTGCCCCAAACGAATGATAACGGAACTGATCAAACGCGATCTTTAATTTTACATGATGTTACAAGATTGCTCGAGTTGAACGAATCCAAATTGAATGTCATCAAGTACCTACACATGTCATTCGAACCGACATGCATGCACGCACAAGTAAGTTTCCTTGATCGTCAAACCTCAGGTCACATGCAAAATGGATAGTAAACTTGTGTAATCAGATTTTAGTCTCTGAAACCGACAGCGTCATGTGAGCGGTCACAGACAGCTCAATTATACAGTTATGCAGACACAAATAGAAATTAAGATTGAATTGAGTAGAATGTTTAAGGCAAGGCCTTTAAAAAACGCTTATTCATTACAGGAACCGGTTACATGGTTTATTGGGTCAGACAGAAAGTCGGCCCCCCCGATCTTAAATTCGACAAACCAGTAGCGAAAAGAATTTTGAATGCAAACGAATTGACAAAAACGACGTTGCCGGTGCACTATCAAAAATTACAACACATGTGGTGTCCGTATATGTCCGCAAGAAGAGGAGGCATTTAATATCGCCGAAGGAACCAAATCTAGTGAACTAGTGTGCCTTTATTAACTTAACAGAATGTTGAAAATTATTTATTTTATTCAATCCCATTTCGTAATAGTCCGAAGGTAATATTTATGTTAAATATTTTTAACAAAACGTGTTTTGAGTTCAGAATATTTAGGGTTGTTAGTAATTTAAAACTTATAAAATTAATATTAATACATTGCATTTACTACAGTTCTTATTTTCAATTTAATAACTTGGTGTAGCGATGCTTATTTTATAATGAATACCAATTAATCGGACTATCATGTTTCGCGTGCATTACTAGCTGTACACGCGATGGAGTACACGGCATAGTGTATTGGTTTGAGCATAGAGTAACAAATTGATAGCAGCATCCATCAGAGCAGAGGTAGCATTGCAGTCGTTCCGTCCAACCCTCTAAACACTAGTTTCCTAGTGTATATGCTACCGGTTTATAAGCGAAACATCTGACAATGATCGTATACATACACCCGCGAAACCTCTTTCACACCCTCCACAAGTGTTCACGTTTGATACAAACTGAGAATGCTCACTCGCACTAAACCATATCCTGCTGTCGATTTTGTTGCTTTATGGTTTTTAGACAGACAGACAGACGCGGCGGAGGGACTTTGTTTTATAATACAATATGAATTGATGGAGAATTGTCAACGACTAATACAGAATTTCTAGAAACATTAGGAAACAGTTAATTGTGTAGCCATTTTTCGTAGTTGTCGAATTTCTTCTCATTATGATAGTCCCCTGTTTTAACCGTAGTTTTGTACATTAACATTGGGTCTGGAATAAATCCATTTCTACTGCCTACATGTTTTTTTTAAATACCTTTTATATTTATTTATATAAATCTAAAAAACCTGTATATTTATATTTGTACAGATTTTTTATACCTTTTTCTGTAGCATCAATTCAGTTCTTACCCGTAATATGCGATGCATGTACATAAGATTTATCCATATAAACTACTTATTTACATTTTATTAGATATCTTTCAATCAAATCTAAATACTTTATTCGTTTTAATCTCAATCAACATGAAAAGTTTCCTGATGTTCCTAGTTTTATTGATTCACAAGCCCAGCTGGCGAAAATTTTTATTGCAATGTTTTTTCATATCCTTTGAAACAAATGGCTTCTATTAGTTTCATTTTCAAAGACTTGAGTGCCGACATTTGTTAAACACTAAATGAAAATATAATATATTGGCCACTCTTCTTATAACAGAATAATCAAAATCATCAAAATATAATAAGAATTGTTTCTTCAATCTTCCTTGTTTTCTTCATTTCTGGTAAATATGAACTCTCCTCATGGATTGTTAAAATCTTAGGAACAGTTGGACGTGAAATGCGGGTTGCGTCGCAATCTCTTTGTTGTACTTATCTTATTAAAATACGTCTTTTCGGTTGTATTTTTAATTTCGTTTGTCCCATTAAAAAACAAAAGTGTATAAGTATTATAAATAACATCATTGACTTTTTTATTTAGAGGGTTTCCTGACTTCAAATTTTTTGGCATTTTTATGGGGTTTCCTAATTTAAAATATTTGGGACACAGAAACCAAACTTTAAGCAAAGGCTTCTCCTTGGCTGATAGTTTTAATCCAGTCAAAAATATAAAGAACTTGCAGGGTCAAAAACTGAAATTTTAATTAGGTATTTTACAATAAACGATTTTCTTATGAGTATTGTTCCAATCAAGCTTTATGGCGGATGTGAACATAGGCACGAGTTGCGTCGCAGTAACCAGTTTTAGGTGTAGCGGGACGCAGTAGAGCGAGGGGCACATGACTGAACCTGCGCAAGCACGCTTAAAGCGTTGTATTCCGATCCGCCATAAAGTTTGATTGGAACTATAACAACCTAAAATTGTGATTCTGTATGTAAAGTTAATTTTTAAAGTATTTTTTCTGATATATTAAACTATTTTGAGAAACTTATTTCAATGTTTTTGCCTTACAGCAAGTTATTGTTTTTTAATAATTTCTAGAAAATATCGTAATGAGTAGGCTGAATGGCTTTATCTTTGCGTAAATGTAGTCAAGGATAAAACTCTGAGGATAAAACACAATCTGACGTTTGACGCATGGTTTCATGTGTAAGGATCACAGACTACGCATATTGTTTACGTTTACAATAAATTATTTTTAATAATACCTGTTCATATTACTCTGTGAGAATTGCCATCCTTTGACCGTGACTAAAACACTTTTTTTCAATATTACTTCGATACTATAATAGGTACCTTACCCACTAACTATCATAATATCGATGTGAAACAGAGGTCAAACAGTAAAATTTTTATTTCTTGAAATAATTACCATCTTACTGTTTTAACAGCTCTTAATAGAAAAATGTAGCTAAGAAACAATTTATCTCGAAACCGTTTTGGAATTGGCCTAATCTATTTTTTACTTTACATAGATTGAAACAAAACTAAAAACAATATAATTATTAACGACAACTCAAAACTTATATCACACCATTCACAAACACTAAATTTAATTTAATATATAGTTATATGAAATTAGTTCAAACAACCTTCTTTCACGGTGATGGTTAAGATTACTATAAAGCGTTCAGTTGATGTGCAATTTAACGAGTATTACCGAAGAATCCAAAGATTTTCGATGTAAAAGGTTTTCGTACATAGTCTGTGCCTACTTACTGTTATGTGATATTATACAACTTTATATAAATTCAAGTATGTAATTAAAAAAAAAAACATTTTTTTTAAGTTATAAATAAATCAATCTAAAAAAATACTTTATTAGTTTGTTAGATATGTATATAACCTTCTAATACAGTATCAAAACAGTAATTTCTAAAATTAGTTTGGAGCAATACATTGACATGACACACTCGACAAAAATAGAAGGACCGGGAAGAAAATGCGATAGTAAATTTTTTTTGTTTATTTTTTTTTTGTTTTATTAGTAAAAAAAATACTAAAAGTATATTTGAAGCTATAAATTTAGTTTACTTTAAACCATCATAGGCCGCATTCGTTTTGCTATTGAAAACATATACACTCTCTTCGTGTGACTTAGGTATCTATCGTATATAAATTTTATCGGTACATCCAATATCATTGGTACATCCAGGTAAAATCGTCGATGAAACTCAAAGCTTAAAGTACATAGAAAAATGAATTCTGTTGTCAAGAAAATATAGTCTTCAATATATACAAATACCGCATATTCTTGGACCAATGAAATTTGCATTGATATAAAAATTCTTTTTTTTTCTTTGTACGTACGTACGTATACTTTTTAAAGGTATTTACTAAAATATATATTTCGAGAAATACTGAGCAGCTACTGAAACACGTCATCGCTAACCACCAGGTGGCGCCCATCAAACAGCGCTCCGGCTCAAGTGCCTCTGAGCATCTGGGTCTCAGCAACAATTGAATATAATTTATTACAGCCCACAACGAAAATAGTACAAACGTGCACTTTGATGATGGACAGCGCATAACAAAATGCTTTCCTAACTGACCTAAATAAAACTTGTAATGATAATTTGATTGTTGACCTTGTTGAAAAAACCTATAATTTCAAATTTTGAAACTAAAATAAGCAGCAAAATGACTACGATAATGCCTGAAACTATACCATATTAATTTTTTTGGTTCAATCGGTTTGGTTGGTGGATTTGGATAATTGTCGATACATAGATTCAGTTAAGATTCCTTCTCCGAAACCAAAAACCTGGTTCACCCAACAAAATATCGTAAAAAGCTCAAGATCGAAAATATAATTCAACTAAACAAAATGTTTAAAGGCAATAATATAAATTTTGCGCGCCAATTCACCGTCTATTTACAAGTCATAAAATCTGTCACCGTTGCCGCAACTTCAAACAAGTTTCTAGGTTATAGAAAAATTACATATTAAAGGGAGAAAGTCTTTTCGTATTTTATAGGTATACAAGTTCAAAGCTTTTTTTTTATTTATATACATCTAATTAATGTATATAATATGTGCCGTTTGATTCGATAACTTGTTGCCATCTTGTAGGTAGTGACATGAGCTCGCTGTAGACAATTTTAGGGTTTGCGGTTACAAAAATGCGATAAGTAATAAAATTTTGACAGTCTTCTTTTGATGTGAACCTTACACTACTTAAAGAATTCTGAAGAAGCCAAACCAATTGGAAATCTGAGGATGCAAGGTTAGAGCTATATAGTGGATTCATTAACACGTGTGTGGTCTGCGTAATCATGATGAAAGACTATCGATCAATTCCGGCCGTTCTTTCTCACCTACATGCTTTAGTGCTATCAGCTTGACAGTGAACAACCGAAGCGATGGTTGTGCGCGGCGGTAAAAACTCATAATGAACGATGCCTTTCCAATCTCACCATAAACTCGACATCACTTTGTTGCGCGTGAATCCGGTTTTCGACGCAGTCTGTAGAGCTTGACCGCACTTTGACATGATCTTTTGCGTATGTCTTATCGAAAATGATCCATTTCTCATCACTAGTGATCAATTTTCTGAAAAATGGGTCGCTTTCATAAGATTTTAATAGAGATTCACAAATGAGTACGACGTTCATTAGGTTTCTTTTAGTGAGCTTGTGTGACACCCATATATATGGAGCTTTTTTGTATACCCAGACTTTTCAAATGAGTTAAAACTTGTTTACGATCAATGCCCTGTTTTTCAGCAATGTCGTAATTTCGAATATGCCGATCTTGTTCCACTTTTTCATAAACGGTATCAACTTTATTCGAAGCAAGATGAAGAGCGAACTGCATTTTTAATATTAAAATTTCCTGATTGAAGACCCTCAAACCAACTTTATGCTACTTATACCGCTTAGCTCTACAAATGACAATAATTTTTCATTGCAGCTAGTGTCGCATTTTTTTCAAATTATTTAATTTAAGTAAAATTGATTGTATGGCAATGAGTACTATAAATGTCACAACTCTGTCTCCATGAATTGCACCACCTCAAATTTCAAATTCACAAATTGAAATTCGTTCTCAGGTGAAGCGGACAATGGATACATTGCTACGTTATGCCATTATGCTATAAAACCATATACCTACTGCACAAATACTGAGCATAATTTTAGTGCATGCATCAGAATCTGAAGGCAAACCCTGCACGGTCGCTGAAACTCAACACGCGTGTTTAATGCTTTGTCATTTCTTAGGAGAGTAATACAATTTTTCGAGAAATCTGTAATTATTAAATTCAGGACGATTTTTCGTCGTTCAAAAAATAAGTACAAAACACAAAGAGTAATTATTAACGACTTTTTAAAATTATCATAAATTATAACAATACACTTGGCACACGGTGGCACAAAACGTCACCATAAAGGCGCAGTTCTCACTTTAATTTCTTAATATGTGCAAGTGTATATTCTTATATATAAAATAAATTGGCTAGATGGAAAAAAAAATCACAATGGAAAAATAACATTAACATCTTCGTTTTTAGTTTTTAGGATTTCGGAGCCACAGCACTAAACAAAACTTTATAATTTGGTTATGTATCTATTCAGTAGTTCAATAGTCATCATACCCTTGTAGTTTCTACATTTATAGCCTTATGTGAATGATAATATGCATCTATATTGGACAGGTCATAAAAATCCGAATTGACTAGAAGCCCTCTTCTGGGTTTACCGTCTAACCACTCATACTCTAGCTAGTTGGTGCAAGATAGTGGGTTCAGTCCGCTAGGTCCCGGTCACGGTCACGGCTCGCCGGTCTTCAACCCCACGAAATTACGTTTGACAGTTTTGACACTATATACATTTTTGACTCTATTAAAACCAAACGCTGTAGTCAAATTTATTTACTCTATGGGCCAGGCAGAGTTGACATTCTATTAGTGGTTGTCAAAAAATTTATTTCGTTTATTTTAAACATGTTTCACTGTATTGAGTTTACGGTATGCAATGTAGGGATGGCGTTCATGGTTTCCCTATTAAATGGCAGAAATGCATAGAGAATATGTGTAATGATTTGAATAAGTAATCCTTTTTCCTTATTAATTTCCAGTATTTTTTTTCTATATCAAGAAATACATGTATAGTAGTATAATATTTATTATATTAGGTACTATAGATACATTTATTGTAAGACAAATATATTACATTAAAATATAATGACATTTCATAAACACAGTGGGGTTGACGATGTGAATACCCAAAATAGATATAAACTAGTGATGCAATTTTTTCTGATTTACTAGTAAATTTGTTTATCTATAAGATTATGCATTCTCAGTTTACAAATTTAACAGTGGCTGACGTATCAGCCGTATCTCCTATCACATTATTCACTGTTGATATATAATATATCCTAACTGATAAAAGGAATTGTGTCACAGTAACAAATTGTGCAGGTACCTACTAGGCAGTTTATATTTAAAAATAATCAAAATTATAATATGTTTACTAATGGTTATAGCATTTTTTTTAAATAGGTCTAGGAACCATCCTTTTTGTAAATTTATTAACGCTGCCCATAAATTGTGTTTTATAATTACAGTAAAAATTACTAATATTTTAAAATTTTCTGAATGTGTTAAACAAAAGATAGGTTATTTAATAATAATACATATTATAATAATAACAACTCAGAGTTCCTCAAATGCATAGGACTTTGAATCCAACTTAGTACATCACATCGATCTATAAAAAAATATAATGTGACAATTTAGACACTAGGTTTAGACCATAGACACATAGTCTGTGCATACACACAATAACATTTTGAATGACATCTTGTACTCAAGTTTAATTTGCAGGCAAACATATTATATATAGCCCATCATGTGATGTTAACAATCTAAAATTGAAACATTTGCTCAGCAATCATTGAATAGACGAATTAAATAATGAAATAATATTCTTTTTTTTTAAATTATTTATTGAGGCTTTAATCGATGGGCAATCATATCAGCCTTGTAATGATATTCTTACAATAATCAATAACTTTAGAAAAACAAACAGCCAATGCATATTTCACATATTGTCGTTGCGACATAAAGACCTCCTATCTTATTTAAAGAATTTTTTAAGCTCTTTTAGTTTAGATTTTGGAGCTGGACTTGTTCATCTAAAGTTGGCACTTAAAATATCTAATGTAGTAAATCTGAGTACACATGAGCGTTTTTAGTCATACTACTAACTTACACTTTTGGGAAATCATTATAATAAAATATCTTATGTGTAAAAGCACTAGACACGTAAAAAATATTTTTGAGATTATTTATTATTAATTATTATTATTATATAGTAGTTATTAACGGGACATTCGACCTAATTTTCGGTCCAGCGACTTTAAGTAAATTCTATTTTATAACACAAAAGTTGTTATTAAAAAAATTCCAATTCAGAACATTTAACAAATGTGACCATTTATTTCTGGCACGAAGGAAATGGCAATGTTAATGCTAATGAATTGACATCTTGTTTAATAGATTACTGTGAAAATTTGCCAACTACAATTAAACGCATTATTATTTCTGATGGATCAAAATAGAAATCCAATTTTGTCGAGTGCCATAAGTGATTTGGCGCAACGAAGGAAAATTACTATCGAACAACTCTATCTAGAGAAAGGACACACCATGATGGAGGTGGACATTGTTCACTCCACAATTGAACAATACATAAAACCACCAATATACGCTCCCAGCGATTACATAACCCGTATAAGACAAGCTCGACTGCAAAATCCCTATGATGTCAAAGTGCTTCATTATGATTATTTTCTTTTTGATTGCATGTTTTTAATATTTCTTTTGTTTTCTTATGTATGTTCAACCATTGTAATAAGTGATAATAAAAAAAATTTAAATAATGTGTTTTTAATCTAAATTTATAAATGTCTTTTACATCAAAAGCTCTAATGTGACACAAAACGTGCAACCAAAACCTCTTATATGTTGCTTTGATTAGTTTTAAATTTTTGATTACCATATTACTTTTTAATTAAAATGACAATGGCTACGTAAAAAGCATAAAACCCTCTAGTTTTCACTTGCATTTTTTGTTCTAGTCCATTTTTTTTAATTTATTTAAATAAACGGTTTTTATCGATTATCTCGAAAAGATGAATTTTAACATGGGAGGTCTTAAAGTCACAACGACGATATGTACCTTATCCAGAGAAAATGCTTTAAACCCAGTTTAGGTTAATTGAGCAACAAACCTGACCACATGAGGTATTCTATATTTTTTTATCATGAGCGTAAAGAATGATTCTAAATTGGAATCCTAAGCATATTGAGGGATTCAAAAGCAAGAGACACAAAATAATTTGCACTTGTGTGACATATACAACCAATAAATTTATTTTAGAGGTCATCTGCGTCCGCATGTTTTTGCACCTTTAGCAAGTCTCCAAAGATGAATTACACTATTTAACAAAAAAAGGTGTGTGCTTATGACCAGGCGATAGAAAATGACCAGGTGATAGAAATGTAACATTATATATATATATAATAATCACTGAAAGAAGAATTATTAAAGAATAGTTAATTAATATTATCAATACATATAAAAATATGCAATATTTTTTAATTGTAGCTTCTTAATTAATTACCCATAACAATATTTTACTTTTGCATTTCAATAAATGAACACACAAAAATAGTTCATGCAGATTTATCAATGTCTATAAATTTATGGGAAAATGGGTTTTCCATTATAGTTTTTTTTTTTTGAATATTACCTAGTTCTTCAAATTGTTCTGGTAACTCAAGTGAAAAAATCATGAGCAGTTCAACTTTTTGTAGTAGGTATCTAAAATCAGTATTTTACAACATATCTCAAATTACATTATATAAAAGTAGAGGGATTATGGGAGGTCCAAAAACAATGTTTTATATTTTATTTAAGGAACTTTTGTTGTTCATTTTGGGATCCAAAATTAGTCATTAATTCTATTAACTCAATGTTCAAAATCATTAGGCTGCAGCCACGTTTGCTCATAATCAGTTAGTTGTCAATTAAAGTAATTCATATAAATAAAATAAATAATGAAATTCACTTACTGTTACGCTGAGAGACAAGCAATCAGGGGTAGTGCATCGTTCCTTTTCAAAATATCGTGCTTGTGGCCAGCTGACAGCCATAGCTATGATCACAATCAATAGAATGATACAAAAGACCATTAACATAATAAACATTATTTTGACAGCAGGACTGAGGACAGTATTCCCCTTGAAGCGCCCAAACATTACCCAAAAACACTCTTTGTGATCAGAGTCGCCAGTGCCTCGATCCAAACATTTACTCTCCTCTTCAGAGCCGTTTTCCATTTTCCAATTTGAGTTCTTAGCTTCCAAATCTCTTTCGCTCGACATAATCAAAATAAAAACTTCAGTTTATTAAACTAACAACTGAACAATTTGAATTTCAGTTTATAAATTTTAATAATATAAATATTCCAAGAATTAAATGATGCAAACACAACATTAAACATTAATTGAAAATTAAAGCACGATGCCGGTAAAACAAGTGTTTATAATTTTCAAACATCAATGCACTCAACACAGAAGCACTCAAACTGAAGACTGGCGAGTTAATGGTGTGGAAGTCCTGCAATTGGCAATTAAAATGCGAAGATGTCTGAATATTGCAACAAGTTTTATAATTACCGCGTAAGGACAATAACGAACACAATATAATTCACTAATAATTAACGATTAATTACCCTACTCCCTACTCGCACTATACTTTGACTAGGGTTGTTCCGATACTACTGATACTAGCAAACATGAGTACGTACTCGATACTTGTGTTCCGATACCGCACTTGCAGCATCGAATCATTTTTTCGATACTATTTGCATGGAAAGAAATTAGTACTTGTATCGGATCGAATCAAACCAAATACTGTTTTAATTGTTATCAAATAAAAATTTCTAAACGCATCTCGCCTCACCGCACCATCGATATATTTTTAACTTTTTAACAACTGTTACGAAATATATTGCCTTGAATATTGAAATTTTAATTTAATTTTAATATCGAAGAGTATTATTCTGCGCAACAGTTGTTTTAATTTAACTACATAAAACAAAAATATATATACTTTTCAAGTTGACTGTCCTGTAACTATTTAGTAATTCCTAGTCAATTTGCATTTCCATATTTTTATGTTTTGTAGTCCAAATCTGCGTACAGTATTAAGCACGATTCTTTGCCGTCGTGAAGTTATTTACATAAATCGTTGCAGTAGCATAAAAAAGAAGCACGAAGGAGAAGGAGAGGTCGAATAGATCACCCACTCACTTGCACGCGCCGCGTCTGCCTCCCACTACTACCCCTCCCTTTCGCAGACAATTCAGAGTGGCAAAGATCCGTGCGTAGTACTGTAACTGTTACCTATAATAACTCTCTTTGGCACTAAAAGGTGTATTGAAAAACTGTTTTGTCCACATTACAGTTTAGTAGACACAGTGAAGTGTATTGAATTAAAAGTCAGTTTTTTTTTTCATTTGATACAACAAAAAACACCGATATGAGTAGGTATCGACAGTTTTAAACCACTTATATAATGAGAAGAAAGAAATGGATTCAAGCACTAGTTATATGAATTGGTATCGATAAAAGATGTTCCGATACTGTAAGTATCGGACATCTCTAATATTAACTGATAACTGAATGGGTTACTGATACTGAGTTACCACAGAATTTAAAGGGTAGTTATAAGTTACTGACACTTCACAAGAAGGACGTTCCATGATGTATTCCACGACGTTTTAAAATGGGAAGCGTTAGAAAGAAACAAAGAACCTCAAACCTTTAAACCCATGAACATCGCTTTTTTACACATCTCATTTCACCACCTTACAGTTTACTGTTTAAGTGAACCTTACATAACCATACCTTAACATAAAAATAATAAAAAATCTCGACGTAATCCCGTAATGGACGTAATAAAATGAATTTGGTTTGGATTGCCAGTAAATAAAAAGTACAACCTGTCCTTTCGTCTGTCCTTGTCATTTCAGTACAATCGATCGCAACTGAAATGACAATCAAAAATGTAGGTGGCATAGCATGGACGTATCCAACATATTATTGTAGGTAGTCATCACGGTAGTCATTTCCTTAACTATACCATAAAATCAGAATATAGAGTCGTTAAATGATCCACATTAATTTTTAAGAATAATAATAGGTCATAATAATTGTTTATTTATTTTCTCACCACAATAAAATTATTTTTAGGACCAAAAGACAGTAAATAATAATCAAAGTAATTGTGGAAGACTGAAGACTAAACTATGTCGAACCTGATCTTACAGGTCTCAATCATACGATAAATTAATAATATTTGTTTTAACAATAAGATATTTATGTATAAGTATATTAGTTTAACCTATTCGCTATTCACTAACCATATTTGGTCAGATTAAAGTTCACGACCCATTTAATTAAAGAGATAATTAATGGGTAATGATTGATGACTTAAACTATTGGGAACCTAATGAACAATAATAAAAGTAAAAACTACTAAAGTAAGAGTTTAGGTGTATTTGGGAGTGTAGTGTAATGTGGTATGAGCTTCTGAATCTGTGGTCTGAATGGTCTGAAAATAAAGTTATAGTTTGTGTGCGTGAAACGTGATGTTATATATAACTTTGTTGTATAGAAAAGGGGGACCGAGAAATAAAAAGAATCTCTGAGCAAAAGAAGTAGAAAAAAACTGTATTTTATGGACAGATATTTTTGCGTTTACTAGATACAAAAAAAAGATTAAAAGAAAGTTTTGTGTGTTGTTTGAGGATTGTAAATAAGATAAATAGTTGTCGCTACACATTACATTTTCTGTAAAGTTCAATAATGGGAAAAAATAAAGGTAGAAAAAATAAAGTACTACTATACGAATTGCTCTTTAAAATCTTTCAAGTCTGATCAGATTAGTTTTACAAGTGCCACCCCAGGCATAGATACAATACATTAGAAGCGATTGCCAATAAAGAGAAGTAAACAGATATAAGCTACGAATACAAGTATACATAAGTTTAAACTGTGTACACGTCGCCTCAAACTTTATGGCGGATCCGAAAGTAGGCACAAGTCGCGTTGCAGTGACCAGTTAAAGGTGTCAGTATTGCGTTCCTTCCGCTAACCCCGCGGCGCCGGCGTATAAAGCGGGGCGTTTCTCCCGCAAACCTCGCGATGGCTTATACCATTTAGCGTTTTATTTAGATCTGCCATAAAGTTTGAGACGAACTATATTTGTGGTAAAATACAGTATTGAAATTTGAAAACGGTCACACTGTCTATGGAATGCTCAGGTAGTGTTTCCAGGTTCAACGTACTTACGGTAGATGTACTTCTCTCTACGACTATAATATTGACCATAAAAGCCATACCATACAAACATACAAAACCATAAAAAATAATTGACTAGAAGCCCTCTCCTGCGTTAACCGTCTAACCACTTATACTTTATCTAGCCAGTGTATGATGAGGAGCTTTAGTCTGAGTTTCAGTGCAATAAGGTCCCCGCGCAGCTCTCTTCACCCCAAAGAAATCCTCGCACACCGGTTTCAACCCCCCAAAAATGTGAAATGTCACTTCGATACTGTGGACTGACATTTATGACTCTATTTAAACCAAACGTTGCTGTCCAATTAATTTAGTCTATGATATTCACTGATCTATTGTTTATAACGATAAAAATACAGTGTATGGATCTAGGTACCGGATTTAATTCACAGCAATAAAATCTAATACACAAAACGGAACGTAACTTTGTTTGCTTGAAGGCAATTTCCCAATCCCCAAAGAATATCAACACGCATAATAAGCGGAACTATCTGAAATAAATAAATGAACAAACTAATAAAACTAGTTGCTTTTGTCTGGCAAAGGGACAATAGGTACGATACATTTTTCTTGTAGTCGTTACTTAGATCTACAATTCATTCATTCATTCAAGCCAGGATCACATTCCGAACAAACTGTCAAAATAGTGCTGCCTACGTTATGTGAAAGAAAAAAGTAGGTTTAACATATGTCTCACGTGTGAAAGAGATAAAAGGTACGACTATGGAATGTTGTATCTTTCATCACTTTTACCCATAACACATATGAAATATACCTGTCTCTTTCTTTAACAAAACGTAGACAGGGTCAACTCGCCAATTTATTCGGTTTGGGTCTTCTCACAACAAATTCTTATCTAATAACAAATACGATTAAACGAAACATGTTTTTCCTGCACGCCATTGGTAGAAATTCGGAAAATTGTATTAATTTTAAGCCTAACAAAAATTGCTAGAATGGCTGAGAAAAATTACAGAGAAGAAATTATTTTGGAATGAAAATTAATAAACAATTAAATAAGACAGCCCTGAAGTTTTTACTGTAGTTTTACAGTAATAAAAATTGAAATATACCATAAAGGTATATATACTAGCGTAAGAGAGGAACACAGTGTGCGAATGACATCCAGCTCCATTCCAGCTCTTTGCGGAAATCCTACATGCGAGAAAGAAATGCAAGAAAATCTGACGTAAAACCTCTTTGAACACATTTAGTCTTCTTTACTCACTTGTCAAAATAAGGTCCAGCGTTGTTTTCTATTTTGTGTTATAATCGTTTTGAATTCTACAAAAATTAATTCTTGTGATAAAAATGGTGTAGTGTTCAGTTTTAAATTGCACTGTAACATATGTTAATAATCCAAATAAAGAGACATTTCACCGGTAAGTACTGCCAATAACATATTGTTATCTTAATGCTTATTTTTATAAAAAGCGATCCTAAATTTACTTGGTTATACATCAGTAGTATACGGTAAATACTTTATTTTGTAAATAATTTGTTATTTTAAACAATTATGTGTACGATACAAAAATATTGTGTAAAATTACAATCAAACAATGAAGCATAGGGATTGCACAAAATGTATCGATATGTCGATATTTTCAAATATAAATATTTTGTAAATTTGATATTACCTAATTGCACCTGTTCCACTGGAATGATGTCGTTAACTGTTTTTAAACATATTGTGAGTGTACAGAAATCGGTTTCACTTGGAGGAGGGTCCACTTTTCCCTGTTACGTATCTCGTCTTCCCCAAATAAACTTAAAATAATAAAATAATGGAAACGATACTATATTTCTTAATAATGGAAAAATGAAGACAGATGTCAAACATGACATCTTATTTTTATACACTTTTTATAGGTACATATTTATGAAACCTTCAAAGGAGGTTCCATAACAGTGAGGTTTATTTAGCCTGGCAGCACATTGTAAGGGAAAGTATGACATCTATACATATATACTACACATAGGGTATATATGTAAATACAAGACTTTTTCAAATGAATATATAAGATATATATACAATTAATTTTAATCGTTATTTATTTATGATTTAAAATCTGATGCTCTATTTAATTTTAATCGTTATTTATTTATGATTTCAAGTCTGACGTTCTATCTGCTCTCTGATTATGAACGTCGTAAATAATTAAACTTTGAATGACAAAACTACTGTATACAATAGTTTAACCTCATTTTCCTCAAGAAACTGCGGTGTTAAAAAATGCTTCCTGATAATGATGACTATTTCATAATATCCAGGTTTCCTGTAAACACGGTTAGCATTGAACAATGGAAAAAAATGTTAAATAGAACAGGTGGGACTCCTCGAAAACATTCTTTGGTTTGCAGTAGACATTTTACGGATAACTGTTTTGTCTAACTAAATCACCGACGACTTTTGAAGAAAGGATCTATACCTACTGAATTTGTGCCGTTAGGGGTTTCTTTTTTTTCATATGTGCTTACTAAGTATATTAAGTAATATACTAATAATACTTAATATCTAAAGTCAGAGCATTTATGCCAACTGTAATTTCTGTACAGGTCAATCTGAAGACCAAGCGATCGGTGTCAGCGTACGTTTACCGGGATATATCACCAGAACCTTCAACTTTGGAGCCTAAACCTTTATTTCAGCACTAATATAAAATGGATTTGAAGAAAAGTCCATCACAGTGAAAATATCAATTTTAGGCAAATTATCACTTTGTCTTTTACAAAAACTTGTTCCTTTATATTCAAATAAAACTTAATTACCTATTACACAAAGAAACAAAAGATCCGGAAAGAGTCAGAAAAACTCATTGGTACACGCCCGGATTCGAACCATGGCCCTATGGGGCCTTATAGATTTGAGACAGGTTCGTTGCGCTTTGGGCTATCACGACATTGCGTTGCGTGTGCTTACACTTGAAATGTATTATAGTTCCAATCAAACTTTATGACGGATCGGAATACAACGCTATATGCGTGATTGAGCAGGTTCGACTGAACCTGTTGAATATGCCCTTCGCTCCACTGCGTCCCGCTACACCTAAAACTGGTTACTGCGACGTGACTTGTACCTATGTTCACATCCGCCATACATGTTGCCAAGGCATCCAAGGCATAATTTGTGGTGTAGTGAGACGACGCGACACTCAATCGAGTAGACAATGTGACGTCATGGGCAGTAAGAATCCACCAGTCAAACCGCACGAAAATACATAATAATAATAATAACGTGCACATTACAACGTCGTGGCCCCAAACTATGCATTAGCTTGTGTTTTGGGTACCAAGACGAATTTAAAAAAAAAAAAAACTTTCACTGTTTTATTAGTTTTGGTTTATCTTTCAATTCTATCGAGTTAAATTGTATATTTTGAACATCATGAACTTCTCCATTGTAAATGTTTGTGTTTTGTACATTCTCATTTTTTTGTTTACAAAGAGTTAAAATTTTGTTGTTATGCGTTGCAACGTGACGTATTGTAATTAAAAATAAAAATCGTTTATTTATATTGTTTTATTTATTACTTGGCTTGTATTCAACTAAATATTAAAATTTCCATAATGATGTTAACGCTTTCTTTACTTCTGCAAATTTTTTATTATCAACTGTTAACAAAAAAAAAATATTTATTGGAGTAAAGGAAATGGCATTTGAATTGACTGATTGATGATTTGTCATTTTAAAAAACTAAAAGTTAGGAAAAGTAACTCAAAACAAAAATTATGTAGTATAGCAGATTCAAAATAATAAATAGGATTGCCGATTTCGACTTATGATAACGCGGTAATTTCAACGACACATTATCATGAAAGTACTACGTGCTATCGATAATATAAAAAACACCTATGCACATCACTAAAACTGGCTCAACCACATGTGAATTTTGCACACATACTCATTTCCGTTTCGGTCATGCGATGTTTAGATGTCAGTTGGTCTCCTACGCTAGTATATATATGTCTATGAAATATACTGTATTTTAAGCTGAAAACACTGTAATTTGATTTCCATTCATTGATTGATCAATAAAGTCTGTTTATAAAAGGCAAAGCTCCCAGAACCATAAACCAAATAAACAAAAAAAACTTCCATTCATTCACTTCTCACCTGTCAGTCAGTGTCAGTCAGCATCAGCAATGTCAGCATAATGTCAGAGCTTAAGTCTGAGTCAGTCAGTACCTCCGTGCAGTATAGTTCTGTTCGTTCATTCACAAGAGGTTTCTGTCAATTTCTGTGATATGAAAGATCAGCTTACATTTTACAAACCATTCGTGCACCCGTGTTTCTTTGGACACCTTTGGAATTTTTGCTGAATTTAATTTAATAAGCCGATTCTGATAAATCATTAATTTCATTACATACAACATTGTTTTTGACGAAGAAGTCCTCAAAAGGCAAGTGTTAAATTAACATCAATATTTTTTTAAAGCAATTTTCTGTTTTAGTGTTAACATATGTTTTACCACAGTAATAAGTAGGTATATCTAAATTATTTATTTTTCATATTTACCAACTTACTGTCGTTCACGTAACAAAATAGTTTTTGTGTGTTTTTAGATAGGCACTATAAAAAAAATATATATATATATTTAAGGAAGAAAGAAATCTGCAAGCCAGTCAAATCCATATGGGTGAATTTAGAAGATCTTTAATAAGCAATATTACCAATTACATTTGAAAGTCCATAAAAGAATTTAATGGACTTCTATGTTCTTGTATCTTGAAATATTTTCAAATGCTTAAAACTAATTATTATAGGTCCATGGGGATGCTGATTCGTTCTCGCGCGAAATTAGAACAATGCTCCAATTAGTGTCCGGTGACCATCTGAGCAAAGAATATTTTGTTCAGTGGATCAGCCTAGCCATTCAGCGTGGGAACGCTGCTAGCATTCTCGGCACTTTGCGCTTATAATTAAATATTAATTATTTTTTTTATTGTAAACATGTTATATTGAATAAATTACTATTTTAATTTCCGTAATTTTATGGGGCTGATAATTATGTTTTTAAATTTACTGTTATTACTATAGAACCTTGTGCAGTGCTAATCTATGATAAATTTAAATTTTAACAACATATGTTTAGAAATTGTTTTTGTAGACCATAGGTCTTATACTAACATGAGTAATAATTGAGTATGGTTCTAAGGGTATACTTTTGCAAGTTTTTAATGTTTATTATCAAAATTAAACTGTGCAGTCACGATCACAAGCACTGGTTTTTTGCTCAAACTAAAAAACTGATTCAACGCATACAGAATGTCTATCCCTAACTGAATCAAGATAATTTGATGAATATGCAATCTCACAGAAGAACTTTGCACTTTGCCAATTTTCTGTTCAGGGTTGTAGGAAAACAAGACCCACCATATTTATATGAAAATTGCAAGTCACAATACAGCCAAATATGGCAGTTTTCAATACCCCACTATAAAGTGCTGAAAGAATGTCCCACCAGAGAAAAGGAAGTCCCTCAAACTTCGCTCCTTTGAACTAAGTACAAGCTACATTTAATATTTCAAACTATGTTGTCATAACAAATAGGTTGTGAGAAAACAATTTCTAAATTTATTAGTAAAATAGATTAGTGATCATGAAGGATCGACGAAGACACAATTTTCGTTCATGGCCGTAACCGAGATCGAGAATAGGTAATTCATTTTAAAAAAATGGATTTATTTTTCATCATATTGTATTTTTAACGCCTCGTCCTCCCGCCGCCCACCCGTCGTGATTTTGACCAATCACAATCGAGAGTTTACTCACACACTGACACTGAACAACAAACGTAGACGTGCGACACAAATTTGAATCCCATACCTTATAGCAGTCGCGGTTATAACCGAGATTCTCGGCGATTTTTATTTAGGCGAGAACAAAGGCAGAAATCTTGCATTTGTAGTCGAGAATGCCGAGACCCAGATTGAGACTCGAGATTGATCTCGGTCGAGCCTTAGTGATTTTGTTACTGTGTACCACAAAATAAATAAATTCCTACTTTTATAATTAATAATTTTTCCGTCTTTTTATCTGGTCTGTTGGTCGAAGCGTTGGAAACCTTGACCACTAAACCAAAGATCATCAGTTCGATCCCCGAGGACAAACATTTGTGAATAAACCTATGTTCTGTATGTGTATGTAAAATATCTATACAACTATGTATGTTATTTTTATATAGAAATATCAAGTATAGACTAGTTACCATTTAAAAAAAACCTATTTAAATACTGATAATATAACTCACATTATCACTATTTAAATAGGATAATGTGAGCTATGAGTCGATCAAGGGCTCATTTGACTTGGGAAAAAGGTGGTAAAATTTTTTTTTGGGGTATTTGCATTGTGGTATTGTTTTCATATTAGTAGGGAATTTAGTGCGATACACCCCAACATTTAGGCATATCATAAGTACCAAATTCTGTTTGTGTCTTAAAATTAGAGATTCAAAATTATAATTTTACAATATACCTACCTACTCTACTTCACTATTGACCATAAAGTAAAGCAATTGTACCTTCAAACCACCTTCAAATGCAGTTATAAATTTTTACAAAACTACTTGAGCGATTAAATGTCAAAATGGCCATCATACCGTGCTGTTAGAATAATTAAATTTTAGGTATAGTAATTTTCTTCTAAGTTAAAAAATTATAAACACATTCAGTGGTTGCTTATGAATTTTTTTTTGTCTTTTGGTCATATAAGTGAATGATTACTTGAATGTGAATAGGAAAAGATTAATTTAGAAAAAAATACCAGTATATTATTTGAACACCAAAAAAAAAATAAAAAGGAGGTCTTTCAAGAAGACTAAAATAATTAAATAAATTAATATGTATTTGTTTATTTTACTATTTATTATTAATTTATGATTAAATAACTGTATTTAACCTTATAATCGACCTAAATCAAATAAATATAAAAATTATTATTATTAATAATAAAATTTACTAACCGTGCGTGGCGTAAACTAAAGTTTATGTATGCTGTCTACGGGCCACGCACAACGGTATTTAAAATCTTGCGTTTTATTGTTTTTGGTTAATTATAAAGTACAATACAGTTATGCCATTATTTGAACTTTATCAAAAGACCACCTTTTCATATTTAAAATGTTTTTATTTGTTGTAAGTTTTTTAAAATTATTAAATTAAATTTTTTTTATTATTTTTTAAAAATAAGTAGGTCTGTCCAACAAAGAAGTATTAATAACCAAATGTCGATGACAATTGAAAAGCCATATTTAACATATGCTGTAACACATGTCTAAAATTCTCGCTTCAGACCCGCTGTACCCCTGACCATACTGGTGGTTCTGTGGCGTGGGTCTTTTAAAATTAAATGATACCACCAGCTAATAGTGCTGTACAACTAGTTCAAACTACTTAACATTACAACAGTTTAAATTTATATCCCTAATTTTTCTACTTTGCTACCAATTGAAATTTCTTTACTTGTATAATTTGTAATTGTGTGTCAGTAATGAAGTTATCATTGATAATTTGACCCCTTGAACCACTATAAATATCACATATTTTTTTAAAAACTGAATAGCGCCATAAAATAGACTGAATTTCTCATTTTAAATTTTCGCGCGGAAACATAGCCACCATGCTGTTTTGGTTCGTGATGTCACTGCGTTAGTAAGTAGAACGCCAGCAACACACAACACAATAACTATCTTATTAACAGTCGAAATGACGTTTTTTTTTGTTTTACCCTTCGCGGTGGGAAGGCTGATTTAACTCTACAGTTTCCGCGCGCCCGTGCGTGCGAGGTATGTGGGAGTTGCACCCAATAAACAACCGCTCGAAGCAGAAAAAGGACGCATGTCGTTAGCCCGAAAGCTCCAACGACTTAAAAATGACGTTTCGTCGTTCCCAATAAGGCGAATAGTGTTTTTGACATTTGAAGAATAGACAAAAAAATATATATTCATAAAATTTAGAATTTTTTTATTGCATCTTTAGAATAAAAATCTACATGTCTCGTTTGCTTTTTACAAACTTTTTACAAAAAATCTATCGTAAAAGCGTAATTTCAGATTTTTTCTTACGTTGTCCAAAACGACCTATTTGGTACTTACTTAAAATGTAAAATTGCCACTTCGATACATATTAAAATTATACTAAACCTACAGAGTGAGTCAATGACATACGAGAGATAACTGTTTGTAATTACATATCCGCGTAGTACCTACGCCAGCACAATACTATCTTCACTTCATCAGCCCATTTTTACTCCACTGCAGGGGCTTAAATCCACCACGCTGCTCCACTGCGGGTTGGGAACTGTAACGATCGCCATCTATTGACAGCGTCCAGGACCGACTGCTTAACGTGCTCTCCGAAGCACGGAGTCAGTGATAGTTATGTACTTAAGTCAGAAAAACTCATTGGTTCACGCCCGGATTCGAACCATGGCCCCATGGGGCCTTATAAATTTGAAACAGGTTCGTTGCGGTTTGGGCTATCACGACACTATATGGTCACTCATACATGGTACCGTTTAATTTTAATATACCCTCCGTACCGCCAGGGGCACGGTTAGGGGTACAGAGGTCTGAAGCGAAAGTTCTGGTCTGAAATGACACTATGTGCGAAAATAACTTATGTTTTTTGTTTTTCTAGAAAACTAAGTCAGTTCTGGTGCAGTCATAAAATGGGAAATAACAAGCAACAGTCAAAATTGAAGAAGAAGCAGAAATGCAAACACAAAAGATGTCTAAAGGAGAGGATTCTACGACTTTGTCAATACCGTTGTCAATACTGTTTCAAGGGGCAACATGACCTAAATCATTTCGTATTCAAATGTGCCAAATTTAACATTCAACGCTTGATATTGATATGTAGACTTCAAACCATTGTCAGCGATAATGTCTTGCAAACGCAAAATATCGATTTGATTTTAAAATTCACAGGATCATACGGTTTCATTCTTAAGTTTTTGAAATACACCATTGGATTAGACAAACGCAGCCTCCGTGACTAATCTTGTAATCAAACCGAACTGATAAATAATGGTATATTATGGTTTAATAAAAATAATTTGTCATCCGTTCTATATGTTTACAATTCTATTAAAATACATCTAAATTTGTTACGACTATCTGGTTGTTTTTAAACGTTTTCAGATATTTTTCATCTTATTAAAATAAGTAGCTGTATAGCACTGTGTATGCACGTAGAACGATGGCGTAAACATAGTATGTACTGTAATCCATGTTAAATGTTATATAACGAAAAATCTGTAACTTGCTAAATCTACATGTTTTCAGTAGGTCTTCAAGAAAATCATGTATACAAAGTTTGATGATATAATTTCAAGTATTGGTGAGGTATGAGAAATATGAGGATGATATAAGATCCAAATTCTCGATTTATTAAATCTCAACATACATATCCAAATATAATAGTTAGCTCATTTTGTCCCCAATTTTGAATATAAATGTATTTCATTTAGCTTTGGATTACTCTTAAAATTAGATATGATAAAAATATTAACAATTATTCTGAACTGATAATTACTAACAGATCGAATTTAATATATTAAAATATTTATGGCTATAATTTTAATTTAGAATACATGTTCGGCTGTACATTGTTCAAACTTAAAGAGTACGTAGAGCTTATCGGTAACGGTTAGCTCAAACTAACTGTTATCGATAAAAAAATTTATTAATAGTCACATTTTTGTTATCACGTATTTTTTATGGCAACCTATAAAAATAGAAATTATGATTTTTTTAATAAATTAGGCTCACTCGCAAACTCAATAAGACACCACAAGACTGTCTCAATCATTAAGTTGAACAAACACCACTTGTGAAACAGATGTTGCAGTCAGTGGCCAACAATTATCTAAAATGAAATCTTTTGTACTGTATCCAAAGATAATCGAAAATGTCAAACAGACGAGACATACGGCTGAAATTTAGAGGCGTCAATAGAAAATTAAAATTGATATTCAATGACAAACTAAACTAATTCGCGCCCATGGATCATTTCATAATCCAATAACTAATTTGAATCTAAATGATATTTATTTTTTGGTGTTCATTTATAAATAAATGTTGACTTTCTTCTTTTTAATTATGGTGATTTTAAATTAATACAGGCTATTAACTATTAAAATATTGACTGACTTTTCAGCTATTCAATCTAATGCGGTCATCAATAAGTACTGTAGTCGTAATGCACTCTTAGGTAAAGATTAATGTTTGGTAATTTCCTTGTCGGTTCTAGTATTGTGTTGCTATCTATTAACACTAACGGCGGTGATCAAACAAAAACCGCCCGCGTGCGTATAACTAAAGAAACGGCCGGCGTACACGCCGTCCATCGTTAACCCATATAAAATGCCGTTGTTAATCTCAGCCTTTAATATATAAATACAGAAAGAATTGAAATTAAATTATATTCTGTATTATACGAATTGAAATGTTTGTTAGTCGAATCGTCGATTCCGTTTCATCTGGTCGAGTGGTCGGTTTTCCGTGTAGGCTTCCGCTTTCTGTTTCGAAGTATTTTATTGGGATTTTGTTTGGGTTTATGTATGTTGTCGTAATGTGAATTATTAAATAAGTGTTTTGTTTCCTTGCTTTTGTGGATCAATGATGGAGTACTCTTTTGAAGTATATACGAAAATGATGTTGTATGGGTATGGCGAAATACGCGGTAATGTTAGAAGTGCTCGTGAAATTTACGACAAAAGGTATGGTTTGAGTCGAGCTGATCTAGACTGTCGCTCACACTTTTATAAAGTTTAACGTCCACACTTCGAACACGGAGTTCATCGTTTTAATTTTGATCTCTATTTGATATTTGAAATTTTTTTGTGGTCGACCACCTGTCTCGAAATTTTTTTATTTAAACATTTTTTATTATCTTAACAGTAGGGTGACCGTGCATTTAGTTAGACCGTGTTGTGTCAATTCTTTTCTTTGTGGCGGTAAGATTACGTGGTCACCTACTTGAATCTTTCCTTTTCATTCGATAAGCTCTACGCGCTCTTTGAGTTTGGATTATATTCAGCTGAACACTAACCTCTTGAGGTTATGCGCTCCTAGTCAGTAATGTACGAGAAGATTTTTTCAACACAATTCAAATTTTTCTCGCCTTTGTAATCTTCGCGTTTTTAATATAATAAATCTATTTACCATTAATAAATATGTGGGCGGAGATTGTCGGAAACCAAATACTGTATTACTTTATTGGTAAGATTCCGTTTATTGCATAAATGCTTTTGATCAGATTAACATGTAATGAGAAGCGAACAAATTGTATTTTATTTTTTTACAATTAATTATGAATTGAGGACACTAAAAAAAACCAACATGATTTTATTGTTATATTGCGTTATTTCTGATTATAAAGCCGACGAGTACCACTTGCGCTCATTAACTTTTGCTATTTTTATTATAATATTAGGACGGTGTCCGCCTCAATTCCTGAATTCAAAAAGTATTGATGGTCTGGATTTATTTCTGCACCGTATTTATTGTATTTGATTAATTTTATCCTTACAGAGAAGAGCACAGACCTTTTGCACTTTGACGGTCCTAAAGCTCGTGAATGTATGAAAGAAAAATTTGCCACTTATGTTTGTGAACAATGAAATGCGGAGTCGGACGGTGGGGGAAGCTTAGCTGCCTACCGCATACCTACTGCGCGCAGGGTGTCAACAAACGTTGACTTTATTAGATTAATTTGTTGCGCCATATCTCAATATTTTAGTACTGAGTGAAATAAAATAAAAAATATACGTGTTTTATTATTTTCACCAAAGATTAAGGCATTAAATTTCGAACATAATTTGGAAAGTGATGAAAAAATCTTTCTGTATGTGTTCTTAACTATTTGTTAATAAGTATGATAGCATTCCGCCTAACTATTTGTATTTGTAGATAAGTAAGCTTTTAAACCGGTTTATATTATTGTAATGGATAGTATCATATATCTGATAGTAAGTTAGTTAAATGTCTGTCTATGATGAATGTGATTTTTACAACTCTAACAGAGAGTTGCACCAAAAGTGATTACGTCAAAGTATATAGCATGAAGTGAAAATTGACATATATACTTTGATCAGAACTACGATGACTTCCTTGACCGCACTTGATTATACCAGACATGGAAATTGTCCTGGTTCTAATCAAAGTGGTACTGTCAGTTTTTACTTCATGCGATATACGTTTACGTAATCTCTTGTGCAACTCGTAGTTAGGGTTTTAATTTTGTCACTTATACCTATTGAGGTATAGTTTACTCGAAATCGAAGGCTATTCTATCGACAGCCTAAAGTGTAATTGAGTGACAAATGTCTAATTTTGTGTAATTAATATTGACTAATTGTATACTTATATAATATTTTTCAAATTTTCTTAATCGTAAGTATTAAACAAACTATTGTGCCATTCCATTTCTGCATAGGTTCGATTCTGTTATTTTTTCATGTTGTGGTATGTCTGGCAAAATTATAATGTAATGCATGTTTTTATATGTAAGATCCTGCTGCCACTGATGCATGTGATTCCACTTCCTGTATTGACTCCGAATACTACTATCGTATATCCTGATTTCCATTTCTTCACGCCTCTTTTGTCTCTAATTAGTACTTAAACTTTCACATATTCCCACTCCCAATATTTTCACGGGTTCCCACATATCAAAACGTAAAACAGACTGCAGCCATTCCTGGATAGCTTAAAAATGGAATTTAAAATAATCATAAAACGCGTTTGACCACGCATTTGCCCATTCTATCTCGTATAATAAATAAGGATCTCAAAACATGCATCTTTTTAGTGTTCCGTACATTGAAAAAAAAAACCAAACCCTTATAGGATCACTCTGTTGTCTGTCTGTCTACGGTCAAAAGGTCAAAATGTGAGAAAGAAACCACGCTCAAAATGTGAGAAAAACAACTGGCATTTAGATTTTTTCCAAATATAAATTGTTAAATGCACCTGTCCACCTACTTACAGACGATGCATAATTCATTATGTTATATGTTTGTTACACTCCAAAAAGGCATTGTGGGGCTTGTCCTCAATGTTTTTGACATGTTCAAGAGGTGTTCATTATTGTCATTCATATCTAATTGTTAATCTTGAAATTAGAAAATATTTGGCTAAGTATATATTAATGTCAGTATTCATCGCTGTTAGGTGTAATGAACTGTATTTAGAAAATGTTGTGAATAAACAATAAAATATAATTGTTTGTTTATTTATTCTAAAACCTTACAAAGTTTATCCGACAAACAATACTTTTTTTTAACATCCGCTTTTTCAGTGAGGTTTATTAAATACACAATGAAAAAGTTACCGTAATTTAGGGCTATAACAGATTTTTCTACATAGTAATATTATACTTAATGAATTTATGTGGCTTTAATTATTGCGTGGTTTATTTTATTAGGGTTCCGAACCCCCAAAAAAAAAACAAAACCCTTAAGGGATCACTTTGTTGTCCGTCTGTCTGTCTGTTAAGACCCTTTTTCTCAGGAACGCGTGGACGTATCAAAGCTGAAATTCATATCAAATACTCAGGTCTACTGTCCCTTGGAGCTGTGAAAAAATCAAACTTCTAAGCCAACGCAATCAAAAGATACAGTCGTTTATGCTGCAAATTTTCTATACTCGCAAAGGAATCAAACCTATAGGGTATTTCCCGTAAACTCAGAATCTTGAAATTTGGTACGAAGCAACGTCTAGCACAGATTCTTTTTTTATTTTACATATTTATTTTAATATTTACATTATTATCTTTTACAATAACATTACAAAGATAAAATGCATCTACTTTTCGCTTAGCTGTCATTTTCTATGGAATTTTTACAAAATTTTTACTTTACTCTCTATTTACTCTATTACTCGTCAAATAATACAGTTTAGCTAGCTGTGATAGTTTTCCTTTTAACAAAGTTATATATACTCCTGTCATAAATTTTTTCCACATACCCAAAACGGTTTAGCTGGTAGCGGAGGAAACACATGACTCTAACGAAAAATTATACTTTAGGAGTGAGGAAATAAAGAAAATTGTTTCAAGGCATATAATTATCTAAGACCTATCGTTTGGTACCTCTCGCGTCAATATACGATGAATTTTTTTTTTTCGTACTTCAGTTAAATATATGACGACCTATCCCAAAAAAAAATTTTTCTTAATTTCACTAAATCGTTGTGTGGTTCATAGGTTACACCTACCTTTCAAATCTCATCTATATATTGGCAATAGTTTCCGAGAAAAACCACAGACAGACGGACGACGGACATGGCGAAACTATAAGGATTCCTTTTTTGCCATTTGGCTACGGAACCCCAATAAATATTAATTTCTATCTATTTATTTCAACGTCGATTTGATATTAGATTTATTATAATTACACGCACCGCAGCTGATACCGTTTTCGCGACAGCATTTTAATTAAATTACTTTTTGCCTTGTTTGCATTGTAAATAAGTTCGACTTGATTCCCTAAATTATTAAAGTATTTTAGTTTTACTAAACTTTATGTGAAGTTTAACTTTAAAATTTTCCAATGCAAATTTTCAATTGTTTGTTTCCCTCCACGCTATTTCTAGGATTAGTGAGAACTGAAATACCAGCCCTAAGTCTTTTCATGACGACTGACTGGTACTTCTACGAAATATATGAAACGTGTAAACAGGTGCAAAATAAGTACAATTAATTTTTCATTAAATTCTGTAAGTACTCATTCTTGTAATTGTAATTTTTTAGCCTAACTTGGTATAATTAGTTACTTAGTTACTAGTTACTAGAGATCTATCCCAAAAATTTTTTTTTCTAATTTCACTACGTCGTTGTGTACAACTTTCATCTATATATTACCAATAGTTTTCGACAAAAACCACAGACATACGGACGGACGGACATGACAAAACTATAAGGGGTCCTTTTTTGCCATTTGGTTATGGAACCCTAAAAAAACAGTGCGTAATATGATTATTTATAGTGCGAAACCCTCTCTCTTATTCGTCTTACAAGTTTACGTAAATATATCAGTAAGTATACATGTGAATTTATGAGCTTTCTGACAAACCCAATGCTTATACAAATCCCCTAGGAAACTTATATAGCATTATCATATAGCATATTTCAACTATCTTATGAAATATATAGATCTGAACAGAAAATATATAGGGCTGCTATAACAAGGTAGAGCAAGAGCTACGTAAGCAAGATATAAAATAAAAGTGATTAACTGCGAAGCCAGCGCGCTCGTTGCTGGACCGAGCCTCTAATTATTTATTAAAGGGAACGGCTTAATACGTATATTGCGCTGATCTGGGGACGTCACAGAAGCAAATTTAATATCAATACGGTGCGGTAGTCGATCGCCACAGGAATACGATATATTAATGGTCCGGTTCGGTTCGGCTAGTTCGGTACCCCTGAGAAATTAATAAAAAACAAATTAAAACATCTTCGTAAATAATATAGACAGTCAGAGACAATTCTAATCTAGAATGTCAATCTTCGGAAAATTATCGAGAGTGAATTATTGGGCTAAAAACACGCTTGCTTGTACCCAGTATTAAGTGAGCCATGGGATCTGTGAAAAAAGTGAAAGTAAATATGTATAAATTGTGAGTGACTAGAAGATTTAAAATTAAGAAAATGTTCAGTCTATACGCGCATTCTGATTTCCGACATGTAAGCCATAATATAATTTTATGGAACGTCATAATAATATGTGGCATATCCACAGCATTCTAACCTACCCTTTCACTCAACCTCTAAATATCTGTACAGTACAACACAGAGTTCGTTTCATTACATGTTTATAGAGCGATTAGACAACTCGCTTTCTTTAAAATCACAGGTGAGGTTTTGTCCCACTGGACACCACTGAACCATAACTTCTCAACTGTCTTAATAATTTTCTACGAGGTTAGAATTATAGGCCGGTAATGTAAGAGTACCATATAAAATTCTCACCATAAATATATATTTAAAAAAAAAACATTCTAATCCTTGATACATCGGCACGGCCTTATACGAAGCAGATACATACTGGTGGCAGTTGAAATTAGTTACCTACAGTTTATATATTTACTTATACCTACGTTAATTAGAAAGTTGTCCAAATAAAATAAAATCGATACTTCAACACTAATTGTGTATCTAATGATTGTTCTGTGCTGTTGCGGTAAAACTTATTAAATCATTTCATTGTCTGTTTGTCTGTCTGTCTGTCTGAGTCCTTGTGAAATCCTAAACGTTGCTCTAATTCCTTTTGTTATCTACTGTATTCGACTAAAAACTCCTAGGTAGGTACCTACACGTAGTAATTAACAAATGTACCGCTTATATTGTAGCGCCGCGCCGCGGGCCGCGGCACAGCACAGACAGAATGCCGCGGGCGGAGCTGAGTGAACTATTTTATGATTATTACGTAACGTCCTAATTTTTTTTCAGTTCAGTAATACCGAATAATACACTTAACATTTGTTGAAATCGTACATCTAATCTCTATCCACATCATTTTATTATTATAGATAATACCCTAATATCAAGAAATAGGTATAATATCCTAATACCGGTAAAGCAATGTATTTAATAAAAGGAATGGTTATAATAATATATGTAGGTGCCTAAAACACCATCTCTGCTGAAGCGAGCGCGCGGAACAGACAGGGAGACGTCACTCACATCCGTGAATGATCTGTTTAGGGTGATATAGGAAATGTTATTACAAAAAAGCTGACAACAATAAAAAAAATTAAACCCTTATAAAAGGATTCTCATAGCGCTCAGCGCGCGCAACGATTCTCGGTGCTGTAATTCCTTCTACCATAAAGGTATATATATGCCTTCCACAAAATCAAAACAGATCGAACTATTTTGTAACTGGCCACATATAAAAATACAAGTCAGATAAGCCAGTAGTTTAAAAAAAATGTCATTTAGAAAAGTGTTGTCACGGATTTGTACGGATTATTTTGCAATGAATGAAATCGAGGAGCGTGCTGTCATTAAGTTTTTGTATATGAAAAGGATTGAAGGGCAGTGCAATTTCCGAAGATATGAAAAATGTTTTAGGTCATAGTGCACCATCATATGTAACAGTAAAAAACTGGATAGCTGAATTTAAACGAGACCGTACAAGCCTTCAAGATGAAAACCGACCTGGGCGTCCAAAAAGTGTTACGATTTCCGAAATGGTATTTAAAGTACATGACATGGTTTTAGCAGATCGACATTTGAAATTATCAGAGATAGCTGACGCAGTAGGTATTGCCAAGGAACGGGTATAATACATTTTAAGTTTGAATTGGGTATGTAAAAATTATCTGCGAGATGGGTGTCGCGTTTGCTTAGTATTGACCAGAAACGTTTACGAATGAAAATATCACAGCAAAATTTGGTTCGTTTTATGAAAAATACAACAGATTTTATACGAAGATTAGTGACTACAGATAAGACATAAGTCCACTACTATACACCGGAATCAAAAATACAAACAAAACAGTGGACAGAATCAGAAACTTCAGCCCCAAAAAAAGCGAAGGTGAGAAAATCTGCAGGCAAAGTCATGGCATCAGTTGTTTTGTGATGCGAAAGGAATTTTATTGATGGATTATCTTCTAATAGGCCAAACCATGAGCAGTACATATCACGCTATAAATTACAAGATTGTATTACAGGTGTTGTCGCCGTGGCGAAAATCAACGAACTGCGCTATGATTTGCTTTCTCACCCACTTTATTCACCTGATTTGGCACCGTCCGACTTTCATTTGTTCCCCTACCTAAAAAAATTTTTGAGTGGGTAGAGGTTTAGGGACGGAGACGAGGTCAAAGCTGCTGTAGACGACTATTTTTCGGGACTCAATAAAAGCCATTTTAGGAGAGGTATTGAAACTTTAGAAGATCGTTGGACTAAGGCTAAAGCTCAACGGAGACTACATCGAAAAATAAAAATAGTTTTAAAACGATAAAATAAGTATTTCATTGTTAGGCTAAGTAGTTATCAACCTACCCTCGTAGTTACATAGCGGCCACCGACAACGACAAGCGGAAACCAGACGCGATTAATATTTTTACACCACATACATTTTTCTAATGGGCATAATTTTCTAAATTTCCATATGCGGACAGAAAGACGGGAAAATTTATTGAGAGGGAGCTTCTCATGTCGGCCTCATCGGATTACGATATGCCGTTAGGTGCGTTATGATACATCAAAGAAACTGCATCGGTGGACGGTCTAATTCAATTCGTACATTGCAGCGCTTAGGCTTAAGACTAGTACTAGACCAAAGAGCTGAAAGTTAAATTAGTTCTAGTCGTTCGGTCTAGCTTAGTCTTATCAATCGAATACAGGCTTTCCGTACGAAAGAAACATTCCGAATAGTAGGGATCTTTTTGGAAGTAAAACCAGAAGAAAAAAATAGTTCTCGAGTCTGTTTCTGCGAGGAATCAAATGATACCTAGTCAGGACACACATACTATAATAATGTCAGATGAATAAAATTATATCATACATATCGTTCTTATGTCATCCTTGATGGACAAAATCAGGAATACTGAAATCCTCACCGGCGGCCTCAATGCGTATAATAGGATTGTTTGCTCACACCGTGGCTTTTTTTTAAATTTTTATACCTGGCGTAACATCTAAACGAAATGTCCTAATTGAATAATAAAAAAAATTATATATATGTTATGTACATATATATATATATATTTTATTATTCAATTCATCAATAGTTTGATTATGAAACTATTTAGTTGGATAAGGATTAATATCATGATCCGAATGTAATCACCTATCGATTCTACCCGTGTTTTATTCACTAAATTGAACAAAAAACCGTTGTTGTGACTAGCTATAATAGTTAGACACACAGCCTTGTTTTTTTTTTGAGGGTAGGGGTGGGTGGTAGGTACTGTCAACATGTAGTATTTTCTGTATCAATAGTTTTCGGAGCCCATGCCAAATTGGTTTCCCTCTTTTCTCATATTTAAAATCGTCTATCTCAGATATGTTCCAATTCCTATTTCTTCGATTTCACATAAAAAATAGGTGAAAACTTTTTACTCAAACCGTTTTATTATGAAAGACCAGCTTACCAAAAACAAAATAATGATTGGGACACGAACCTGAACCTTATTGAGATTCTGATGTCTGGTATAAAATCGTGCGATATTAGTAGTGCTATGTTCTGTTATCGGATGCCAAGGCAAGGGGTACTTTGTGTCACTGGCATATCGGAATAAGTACTAATCTGGCACTTTTAACATTTATTTATTTATTTATTTATTTATTTATTAGGAGAAAAAACAGTTACAGGTGTGGTTTAAAATATGCAACAGTACAGTATGAGAAATAAAAATGTTACGACTATAACCTAATAAATTTCTCACTGCAAAATTAAATTTAGAATTAAAAACAATGAAACTAAAGTAAACGTGCACCACGCAAATAAAACTGTAGAAATAACAGTATCAACACAAAAGACTAACAATAATAATAACTTGAATTTACCTATCATGCATAGTTAATTGCCTTTTTAACTCACGCTTAAATTATTCTTTGTTAGTATTGAACAAATCCATATTGTTAAAATTACTATCGAAATCTTTGCACATTCTATAGAGAGGAGCCCTTTGTCCAGAATTAGTTCTCCATGTTGGCAGGGAGAATACTTGCGATGATCTAGAAGTAAGACGCTGAACACGAAAATTTATTTGTGAAAGTAGATCGGGACAGCCAAACTCAGAAGTACAAATGTTTCTTAGAGCCATTGCATCAAGAAAAACTCTTCTATCTTCGAGTGATGATGGCATATTCAATTTTATTAATCGATCATGGTACGGTTGTTGTTTAATCCTTAATCGATAGAATAACTTTTTTGTAAATTTACGCTGAATAGATTCTAGATTACCTTTATGCACTTCATAGAAAGGATTCTAAATAGTTGACGCATACTATTATATTATATAACATATTATAATAAAAGCGTGGGGCGCACGTGTGCGAGGGGAATCAGACGACGCCAAACTTTTGAATTAAATGACACATGTTGCCAACATTGATTACAGACTCGGTGATCGTACCTCAAGAGGAACCGCGAGATCGGTCGGCAAGACAAAACAATTATTTTCAAGTTTTGGAATTAATTTGCAAAACGTATAAACGAAGCGATGAGTATAAATAAACATACTAACCTTGTGGTTTAAAAAATATGACAAATATGTACCTAATTCAAATTTCTTAATAGAAATGTGCGAATGAGGAAAGAAATATGTAAACATTGTGGCATTTTGTAGTAAATAGTATTCTGATAGTGCCCGTAAGATACCATACACTCATAGAAGTCATTCATAGTAATTTATTAGGAACATAGTGTCGTAAACAAACGGAGTAGTTCCTCGCTTTGGAGGTTTGCTGATGGCCAAGCACCTTTCTCTTCTATGAGACCAGCATCCTATGGGATCGATGAATGGTTCAAAGACGGGACATACCAATGGATTAACGGAGATACAGATTTTAACATTCAACATACTAATTGAAAATAGAAAATCAAATTCTGAGCTGGCAGATCACTAGGTCTAGAAAAATACCTTGGCACCGATTATTTTAGTGTAAATATCAAATATTGTCAAAAACTCATTTAAGTTATTATTGATTTTTACAGCTGTAAAAAATTCGTGAACATGTTTTTATAATTAATTGATACTCAACTTGACTTGTAATTATAAAAGTAATCATAGCCTTCTTTTCATCTTTCTTGTATCCAACGAACAGTATATCTAACGATTAATGTAATAATATTGCCCTTTAAAGGACTAGAGTGGTGTCTAATAATAACTATTTGGTTTTGTATATGTATTTATTATAATAAGTTCAACATAATACCTAAGAATTCATTGAAATATGTTGTTTTTTTCCATTTCAAATTACTTACCTGAGGAATTTTCTCGGAGAGATTGTTTACGCATACATTCTGCTGGGTTACGCATTTTGCCATTTTTGAATGATCCATGTAGTATTCAGAAAAACTGAATCTGACTAGAAAGTCTGTTAAAGCCTTATTAAATAAATAAATAAACATTTATTTCAGACTAGGGTCCACAGGGTTTGTTACCGTGTATTCAAATTATTCTTTGACCTCTCCCCGCGCAAACAATTAAAACAAATTTTTAACGGCCAAACAACTATGAATATGTGTTTCTGTTTAACGTATTCGCAATATTATTCACATTTGAAAAAAAAAATTCCGTCAATTGATTTCAACTGTCCATTGTCCATATATACACTTATTTATGATTTACGACAATGGTACTTAGTTCGTATGACATGACACGGCTCTTGACCGATATTTTTCAAGCAATCGTCCTAACAAACATAATGAGGGCTCGGGGCTACAAAAAGACAGTTACAAAGACATTGTGACCTTTCTGGAAGTATTTATTATTTCTATTTTTAGAAGAGGACCCTAAAGACACACGAGATATAAATAATACATATATAACTTCGAATAAATATTTCTACGACGACTTATACGTTACTTCAGTTGTAAACTTTAGTAAACGTCGTTAGAATCCGTACTACTAGCACGAAAGCGTGCGATTTCAAATGTATGTGTTATTATTTATCTTACGAGGGCTTGTTATGCAAAATAATGTTTATGTGACGGTGAAATGTTACGATTACTGATATAGTAACACAATTTTGTCTCCTGACACGGATTTCGATTGATTAAAGTCGCGAACGTCTGAAACGTGTAGATATAAGTATTTGGGCGGCATTGTAGGTGAAAGAGCAGTGAGGGGCGGGCGGGCAGTCTCAACGCCTTAGAGATGTTCCTAATTCAAGTGCAACCGATACGTTATCCAAAAATACTGTTGTACATATACGATTCATATTATTTATTTTGGGCAAAATTTTATTACTTTAATACGAATACCAACGATTTCATTATAAATATGCAAATATTTTTTTGCCATAGAAACCTAGATCTCCAATGAAAAATTCAGTAAGTGGTAAAAACGAAATTTGTATATTTTTCATCGAAAGTGAATTGCAAATAATTCAAGTTCGATGAAATTAAATTTTACAGTAAAATTTATGTTGTTTCGAAAAAAATACATTTTCATTGTAATTTATTATAATATATTGGGACACCACGATTATGCTAACAAAAATATATGTATGGAAAATATACCGTCACTACGTTTATTATATCGAATAATCAAACGTTTTTTATTCAAATATAATGGAACGACTCTAGAGCACTAGCCATATGAAAAATAATGATAGTATAATACGTTTGTGTAACTAAATAATTACACTAAAACAAAATATCAATTAGATTCCCACGAATAACTTCCGAGTCGATAATATTAGAAGATAGCTGGGATAAAAGGTGGCGTTTGTTTGGGCGGACATCACTATCCGCCCTCGGCAGTGGTAGTAAGCCGCCTGGATAGGGACGCGAGGACGTGTTTGAACGGCGGCTCTGACACGACCACGTATTCACTTAACTCGCAACGTGAACCGCCCACTTATTTTATTACCGTAAATTGTTTCATATTATATTTTTTAGGAACCCATTTTTCCTTAAAAAAAACTTTACGCGCCCTTGAAACATGTTGCAACTCTACGACTAAACAAGCCCAATTCCACCCAATGTGAAAACAAATTTCTTAAATTATATATGATCCAAAACGCTAGAGAAATATAAAAACCATATTGGCTACGGGATATTCACCACCTACACTCTTTCCTGAATTCAGAAGGTAAGAAATATGAAAAGTAAATTTGTGATTTTTGGCAATTGATCACATGGCATTTCATAATGTATTATATACTTTTGTTCTGGTCGGCTATAATTCTTATTTATTGTTATACATATTGAAAAAGTGTGAACATGTTCGGAATAATTTTTTAAAGTGGCTTCTTCTCTTGCTCTGTATCTTTGATTTGTTAGTTAATCTTTGAAAGTTTGTGAAACTATATTTCCAACGTGCAAAACTTACTTGAAATTAGATTTGCAATCAGTTGAAAAAAGGACTTGAGCACTTCCTATCAGAAACTTAATGTGTATTATATAGTGGTCGCTTCTAATACAAGAGCGCGAAATAAATATTATAAAAATTTCGAATCAAATAAAATAAAATACTTATTTTGACTCTGTAATTTTGTTATTCGTTTAAGGTGTTAGGTTTTCAAAAGTTATCTTTAAATATACAGTAAGTGCTTAAATTTCGCTTAAAAAAAACAGAGTATTTTAATAGGCTTAGATTACTTCCAAGAAATTAATTTTTGTATTGTCACGGTTCATGTTTTGCCACTGGTTTACCACCATTAAGCGGACACGATTTACGCTCCATACACATAGTATAGTTGAATACCTCCGACTGATTATAGTTAAATTATATACGCCTGTACAACTTTTGAGGTGATTAATTGTCAAGACGTATATTGCCTTTTAGATTGTAAATAAAATGGTAATTTATTTCAGTTCCATTATTGGTTTTCCTTGTTACTTTATTTACGAATTTTTTCTGTTTTATTGTGTTGTGACCTTGGCTAAGTCTCTCGAAACTATATAAATCATGAAGCATTTAAAATCGTTTCTGGTATCATTTTTATATTCGAATTTTACTAAATTAATACCTAGAATGAGACCCTCCAACCTTACCCTTTTGGGAAAAGTAAACCGTAACGTAGTTAAGCTACGATGATGAGCTTTTTCTCAAAGAGAGGTTTTGAACAGAATATGAAATGAAAACAAATTAATGTAAAACTAAGCAAAAAGTTTTTTTAGAATAAAAATAACAGACTATATTTTCATATCATATCATGTGTGCGCAATTTTTGGATTCCATCCATGGTGCACATTCTATTTACGTTAAATATAGGTCATAATTATTAATGAGAAAAAATAAGACATTCTGTTAGTGGCTCACATTTTTTTACACGTGTTTCATATAATATGCTCCTCACGCAAGATTGCTCATTTAGCCCTAAACCGGCTGCCCTAAACATGTATATTGTACTCGTATATACACAACCACACGTGATGACGTCATCACAAGGGTACTAGGTGTGCCTCCACTCCTCGATCCCTTCATACCCTCTCACTTTGCTTATATCTGTAGAATTAATTAAATTATGAATTTAGCTCGTTTCTCGTATATAGATTTAGCATGTTTTTAGGCTTAAAGTATTCGGACTGACTTGGTTTATTGAAGAATGATAATAATTCAAAAAAGAGCACGCATGTGACGCCGTCACCAACATCTGAAATTACAATAAAACTTGATGATTTCGAAATATTAGTAAAACACCTCTCTTGCGTAGGAAGCCCCAAAATTATTAAGTGAACATGTCAAAAGGGAAAGGTATTGAAAAACAATTATTAAAGATTACTTTGTAGTTGTAAGGATCATAAAAAGCCACTTTGAATATAATCGGTTGTGTGTACTTTTTGTACATTTGTACTTGTACTTTTTTATAATTACTCGAACTTTTATGTTACAATTTCAGGAAATATATCCTGAAATTAACGAAAAAAGGTAACGATTTATTTACTGTTTTCATTTATAGAGTACTTTAGGTATACTAAAAGATCAATCAGAATTGCCGTGACACATAACATTGACTACATAAAGCTACTATTTAATGCAATATTGTTATTCGTTAATTTTATCACTACATATTATAACATAAAGTCCCCCGCCGCGTCTATCTGTTTGAACGCGATAAACTCAAAAACTACCGAACATATTGGCATATTATTGACACCGATGGACAGAGTAACTTAAGAGGTCAGTTTACGTATATAATTTATTAATGTTTGTTGAAATTTGTTGAAATATGACCATTATTGTTGAAGTAATCGGAAAAAAATCAAGCCGGCTGGGAACTTTCATCGAAAACGCAGCCTTATCCTTTTGAGATATAACAAAATAATGTATGGAGGAATTGTATTTCTTTTATAGGACTAAAGAAAAGTCCGCGATGGCATATGTCGATCTTTTATGGATAGCTTACTATATCTATTTTTATTTTTGAAAAAATGGTGTCATATGATGAGATGATTAAAAAGCTATTTATACAAATACAGTATTAATCCTTATCAAATTTAATACGTTATTTATCTTTAACATTTCATGCAGATTATGATTGCCCTTTACACCATACAAATTAAATTAATATCTTAGGAATTATCACGAAATAAAAACTATCGCGCGAAAAGAGGTCGGATGCGGCGCATAGAAACATAGAAATAATATTACATGTAAAAGACGGCGCGAACAGTGCACACGTACGTGTGCAACAGTGAGCATGCGGGGTGCACGCGAGGCGGCTAAATGAGCTGTACTAATGAGTCATAGATATACGATGTCGTTGTCGTAGAGCAGAAACGACATGCAGAATTTAGTTTATATTCTGCCTATTGGGTTGAGTAATGTAAGGTAACATGGTAAAATAAACTGAAAGAGGCAGAACTGAAGGTTTTAATTATAATGTCTATTTTAATTAATACTGTGTATACCTACTTATTTCCTAATATAAGTAAAACAATTACACATTAAACTGTAATTGGTAGGTACTGAATGTTAATACTAGAATATGCGCTTGCACTAACTACACCCGACACTTTATCTCACTTTGCCTTGTCGGTAAAGAAATGAACGAAGTGCAATGAAAATCATCGTTGCAATGTTGAATTGGAAATAAAATACATTAAAAATACTCCAAGTGGGATGACATTATGTTACATATAAATCTAATTAAATCTAATTCACATGTTCGACGCAACAAGCTGATATGACACTATGACAGAAAAAAAAACACTACGGCTTATATGCTCTGCTATCCGTGCGAAGCCGGGGCGGGTCGCTAGTTATGAAATAATTGTATTTGGAGATTTTCATACGAGTCTGGCGTATACCTATAACATTGTATGAACGGTAAAAATAATACAAAAATATCATAACAATAGTGAATTATTCATAAGCGGGTGCGTTATGAAATAATATTAATACACAAAAAACAAGAATTCTGTAAAAAATCCGCAACAGTACAACGAAAATTTGTTTTTAAAGTTGTTTTACATAGTTGAATTTAACTTCTTCAAGGGCGCCGTGGCAGAAATTGTCTACGGAAAAGTTTCTTTTGAGAACACGTGTATAACGAAGTGGGAACTTAAGAAGGACACAAGAAGTTTTCCTAAAGAGAGAAAAAAAAATGATGAAACGGTATAAAACTGTAGAAATGGTAGGAATGGAAATGACAGGAGATGGTAAAAATTTTGTATAATGGTCCAAAATGGGATGAGATGAGAGAAATCGTAGGAAATGTTACGGCATGGTATTAAATTCAATGAAATTATTAAATTGTCATGGTACTCGTTTTTTAGATTTGAGAGGGTACAGTTTGCAGGGTGTGGTGAGCAGTGCAATATTCAAAATTTACACATCCAAACTAACACGAACGGCTTTCAACGCTGAAATTGTCATTTAGCTAGATTTCTGCGTTTTAAAAGATGCTGATTACAGAACTGATATTATTGTTTACTGTCTTCATACACTTCTCTTATTGTTTGCATTCAAACCTTAGTTATTCAATCGCGACAAAAAAGATAAACTATAATGCTTACACATACGTATAGTTCGCCTAAAACTTTATGGGGCATCGGACTACAACGCTTTAAGCGTTCTTGCGCAGGTACAGTCATATATTCTCGCTCCACTGCGTCCCGCTACACCTAAAACTGGTTACTGCGACGCGACTTGTGCCTATGTTCGGATCCGCTATAAAGCTTGACTGAAACTATACATATGCTTGCGTTAATTAAATATTTCGTTGAAATAATTAAAATTTGTCGCCGCCACGCGACGGTTTTGTCGTGATGGTGGTTGGATGTTCATAATGTTCATATTCGTCGTACGTAAGAAGCTTTACATTCATTACCAACAGATTCGCGCGCGCCACAATATGTGCAGCCATGTCGTATTTTTCCAACTCGCCGCGTCGAGTCCGAAAAATTAGTTTTTTTTATCCCTATGGCGTTTTGATCGCCCACGTGGATTCAGCTTAACATTGAATGAATTATTACAAAAGAAAAAGCTGAAAGCTCGTCATATAAGTATATATAAGATTTATAGCGCAAGGAAATAATACGGCCATTGCAATATTTTCATGCTATTTTTATCAACTACATATTATTATGCTACGTGTATGTGAATAAAATATTTATAAGGTTCTAATCTGTAGCTATTATGAAAGGCATAGGTTAAATTAAATCGGTTAAAATTATTGAAAAATTTTTGGTGTATTATTCTGTTGGTATGAAGTGTCGTTTAAATTTTAATCGAATACAAATCGTTAAATCGTGTTACGTTATTATAAATCTTACGAAAGCCAAATTCTATACGTTTGTTAATTTTTTTAAATGCATCTATTAATGTCTGATTTTTTCATTGCATGCCTAATGTACGCTAAAAATATTTTTATGCATTTTTAAAATAAAAATAAATGCAATTATTTTTTTCCATGTATTCACTCAACATACCTTAAACACAATCCAATGGTTTTATATTATATAATGGCGTCGAGTTATTAGGTAAAAAGCGCACCATTAAAATATCATTACGGCGTAAGTGTACGCCACGATTTTACGCAAAGTAGCCTTTCCTGGTCATTTTAATAAACATAATCCTGCGAAAAAGTAAACATTTGGTAATTGTTTTTCAAAGCCTTTTGCTTTTTACATATTAATAATTTCGAGTTTTCTATGAAAGGGAGACGTATACCAGAGAACGTATACCTACCGATATTTGTCGGGTTGTTTTTTTGAATTTTAACAATCCAAAAATCACTTGGTCTGCTTTTACTAATCGTTGGATATCGTCTATTTTCAGTAATTTCGAATTCGGTTGGTGACGCCACTGCAGCTTATATTACGATTATTTATATTACGATTTATTTATTATTATTTTATATATTATATATATAATATAATCTAAACAGTAGATTAAGTATGTTGAAAACGTGTAATAATTAGAATTTAAAATGTGCATGCATTAAAAACGTTACATCAAATCTATTACTATCGCCCAATCTAGTTAATAAATGTTTGAAATCTTAAGATTCTCTAGAGTTTGCATTAACATGGTCACGGATTGAGCTTTTTTCAAAAGCATGGCTACAGTTGACTAAACTTTGCGTATAACAAAGCTGGTACATTTGTACACCTTCGCCAAATTGTTAACATTTAGATGAAACCCACTAAATATATTTTCAAAGTAATAAAAATAAGGTTTTAAGAATGATCGCGTAAAAGAAATTCAGAGTGTAGCAAAGATTCAATGCCATCTGCGAGGAAAATGATTTTTCAGCCGAGGTGCCTACGTTCAACAACCGCTACGAGAAAAAAAAATTATAATGATTTAAAGTACGTATTGGCATTTCTTATAGTGCTGTTTTCAATTAGTTATATTCACAAGATACTAAACATATTGTATATTGAATTTCGCCAGTCAATTTATTTTTCCAAGAATCTTCATTGTAGCTTTCATTTCACTCGTAATGCTACTAATTGGGGTGAAATGGAACCCTATTACTGAGTCTACAATGTATGTCCCCCTATCTATTGTATACCTCTGTCTCGGTGAGGTAAGAGGTATTCAGCTGAAATTTTCACATATTATGTATTGTGGTTAAATATAAAAATAACTAATAAAAATAGATTTATATCCAAGGGGGCCCCATGAATTGGTATCATTAAAATTTGTCTGATGAAGGCATTCTAAGTTACAGCAAATCCAACACGAACTCGACCATTTATTCGGTTTTATATACACATAGAAAGTAGGTAGTACCAACTAGATACCGTGTCTTTTTCTTGAATAAGTAATGCATGAGTCCGTCTAACACTTTGTCGGTTTTTTTACCTGTTAAGAGCAAACAAACGCAACTCGCAATGTGCTTGGACCAAAATATTATACATATTTTTTATTTTTTATTTTTTTTTAGAAATATATAAACCTATTATACTATTATGGTAATAACAAATACCAAATACCACACCACACCACACCACACCACACCACACCACATCATACCATACCATACCAGATTATATATATATACCTCTCTCTCTAAAAAAAATAGGTCTGTCATTTCCTTAGATTGCTTTTTCAAAATTAATAAATAAAATATCCCATTTGGATAAATGTTCATCACCTAAGACCAAATAAAGTCATAATATTTTGATTAATTCATGAGGATAACAATTTTATTTGACATAGTGACAAATCTAAATATTTTATGTTTTTTTATGGTTTTGTTTTTACTGTAGAAAGCAGCGAAATAAGTTCAAATATCTCTATGAGTTCAACTGCCCACATGACGTCACAGGGATATTTTCAACCTCAGATGAATTTTCATAAATATTTGGCTAATTCATAAAGAGAAAAAAAATTGAGAGGTATTATATACTATAATCCTATTCCTTTCAATTTTGATAATCATCAGCGCATCTTTAAAATTTTGGTCCAACCTATTGCTTACTATAAATGTTACAACATTAATCAATTTATTATATGTTTTCTATAATTTTCAATTTGTTTTATTTCGCAGTCTCATAAAGTCAGTTCATACAAAAAAATAAAATAATAATATAAAATAATAATGATAATTCAAACCAATCGGGGTCGGGAATGTAGTCGTCAGTGCAACTCTGGGAAGTAAAATCCTAGTATTCCCTTCACGGGACGACCGTAGTAGGACTAGTGGGAGGGAAATAATACATGCATGATGGAAATACACGAATTACGCATACAATCTTTTTGGTCTCACAATCCAATTCTTTTGAGTTTCAAACATTTATTCACATTTTCAATTTCAGAATTTTTTTACCTTTAAAAACGAATTTTACTCCCGCTTCGCAAGGTCATTTTGATATTTTTCCGAGTAAGTGGAATGAAAAGTAATTTTGCGGCAAATAAATATACGATGAATTTAAATTTCAACGCAATTTTCAATACTCTAACGACCGAGGAAAACGTTCAATGAATTTTCTGTTTGCACATTCTTTCGATGTTCAATATATTAGTAATTATTTCATGTCAAACACACTCTACTTAATTGGGAAAACCGCGAACTCGCTATTTTTCGCATCGTGCTACGACAACGGTCATTGACATCTATTTTGTTACACAGGGCTTGGAACATTTTAAAAAGAAATTCAGAGATAGTTGTATTGCGAAGTGTTCGGGCTTATTTTATTTTATTAGCAATAGAAAATGCTTTTCTAATCGTTCTAGGCTAAGACACGGTTTTACGGGATAGTGAAACATCGCACTTATGGTGCCAATTTTAAGGATAGGAGGTTCGAAGAGGGCTTAAATGACGCGGAATTGCAAAAGTTATCGATTGACATCGAAATTTTGAAGAGGTTGGGTAGTTTTCGAAATTTATTCGAAAAACAAAAAATTGTCTAAAATTTGCTCAAATCTCAAACTTCGAAATCGATTATCTCAAATTTTAGTTGGCTGTCGAATAAGTCCAAAATTTTAGAAATCGGTCGAGCGGTTGAGGCTGTAGAGCCGTCAACGTGAAAAGATGTAACTTTTTTTGCGCGCGGCGTCTATGAGTCGTGCTCTTCGACGAGTCATTTACCTCGCCTGCTCTACCTCTACTATACTAAGAGCCGTGTTCACCGATAAATAAACTAAGATTAACAATCTATTGCTGAATTGTATTTGTGACAAGGAATAATTTTTTTTTATTTACATATTCATTTCCTTCTTCTCAAGTTTTAGTATTTCTAAATTCATTTTCCAATGCCAATAGATAGTTACGCGTAGTGTAAATTTGTAGATTTTTTGAAAACTTATGGCACATACAATTATATACTTTCTATCGAAATTTTCACAAATATCTTGAATATATTTTAGAGTGATAAAATTTTCACATTTAAATAGATACAGTTAGGGTTCAATGTATGTATATATAGAAGAAGAAATTTTAACAATCATCCAAAAAAATTCTAAATGTTAGGTATCGTCTATACGTCATTACGTCAGTAAAAATATAGGTAACATTTTCATAATAAATTATTTCATCTACAGTGTTATTTTATAACGTTTGGTTGCCTTCTTGGTGACGACACACCAGAGACCTTGAGACCTGGACGGGGCGGAGCGTGCGACAGCAAGGTCCTTTTAGTCACATCTTAATATTTTTCTATTGAACGATACAACAAGGAAACAAAACGATCCTCGGTTTTTTACCAAAGATAATGTTAAAATTTGGATGGTTGTTAAAATTTAACCTTGTATATGTATTTCACCACGATGCTATTTTTAGGGCAAAGCATTAAAAAAATCACAGCGGAGTTTCACAAAATAAATCAAATGTGCAAAGACAGTTTTTCCTAAATCTTGTTCGACTTACAACGACAGCTCAGTTACTGAAACGGGAAAAGTTGCATTTAAATAATAACTAACTCATAAGTTTTGCTAATCAGGTAGATTAATAAAAATAATAAATATTCACATTCTATTCCACATCGAACAGTGCAATAGTAACAATACAATAGTAAAATTAAATACTATGCATTATGATATATTTTTTTGTATTTTTTTTAATCATAGGTTATTTTCTAAAACTACGTAAAATCATATTTTTTTTCAGTAAATTCTGAGTCAACAAACGTATCTTTAAACGTAACATGTCCGTGAGGATATTATTCGGAACCAATAAAAATAACCTTTGAACAATGCAGTGTGAACACAATGTAACTTCCGATATCTTAAAATACCTAGGTGGCTTGCCCCGGGGCTGAGCGGAGAATGGTGACTACATATATAGGTTTTTTTTTTCGGGAAAGGTTTGTGTAGTCATATCTCAATATTTTTCTATTGAACAATACTAACAGGAAACAAGACGGGCATCGGTTTTTTACCAAAGATCATTACATAAAAATTTGGATGGTTGTTAAAATTTCATCTTGTATATGTCTATACTACTATCGGCCCATTAATTCCCTACTGCATTGACTTAGGCCTCCTCTTGGGATGAGGGGGCTTAGAACTTAATCCACCACGCTGCTTCAATGCGGGTTGGTGGTATATCTATATCACCGGGGCGGGGTGGGATATATCCATTATTTCTAAAAATATATATTTTTCTATCAAAGTAGTTTACTTCACACAAATTACTCCTGTTTATTGACATAAGAATTGAAAATTCTCAAACTATCCTATTTTAGCCGAGATTTGTTTCTTTTTACGAGAATCCGATAAGTTCAATTTGAGTATACATTCAGTTCTTGATCTTATCATTACGAAAATTACTTGCCTTAAAATGTTTGACTCTAGTACGGAACATCGATATTAAACCAAGATTTTTTTGGTTCTCTATCTCGTATCTAAGAACAAGAAAGCGAGGAATGCACTTTCTTGTTTACGTAATGAGGAATATTCGTTTTAAGTATAGAATAAGAAATAGCACGTCGATCATTTAATAACACGCAAATAACTTGTCAGATGTTAGTATCATGAATCTTTACAGGGAAGTAGTTGAAATAAGACTTAAAGACTTCGGCCAAGCAAGACAGGGTGGCAAAATAGCGACGTCAGCTCAGCATAGGTAGGTGATAGTAAGGCTTAGTTCAGATGGTAGCGCGACAACGCGCGTTGGCTCTGTCCACATGTAGCGACGACAGAACATGAACAGTCGCGCGTAATCGCGCGTCGGCGCGCGATCATTTGAACGGTTTATGGATGGATATTGCATGTATCTTGTATAAGCGCGTAGGACAATCGCGCGACCATCTGAACTAAGCCTTATAGGTAGTGGGTGGATGAAAATAATTCCACTCTACCTAACTATGGACCTGTGAGTGATGCCCTATCCTGTTTTGGCTGAGCATCAGTCAGACAGACTATTGCGGTACGGGCCTACGGCGACAGGTATCTAAGGATGTTCAGATTGACGAGTTTTTTTTTTGCTTTTTTACAATAAGACACATAGTTATTTCAACCAAAAATTTATGTTTGTTTGAAAGATAATAATATAATAGTCATTATAGAATAGAATTGCCATTTGTTCGATAAAATGCGACACTTACTTTTTGTGAACTGTTCACGTGTATCTTGAGAAATAACATTTTCTCTCGTGAATAAATTTCGTTTTTCCTTTTACAAGAAACAGAATATATCTTGAATGAAATAAACTCATTTGGTTGAAATAGTTATTTTTATCTGTGTAGGCTTGCTTTCAATCTAACTCAAAAGCCCACACTGAACATACAGTAAGACATAAAAGCAGAAAAGAGTAACGCGACAGAAATAAAATATGATGAAAAGGCGTACGATGATATGAAGCCAAATTAATGTCGCCACACTAATGAATCGGCTTTGAGCTATTATAAAATTGTGAAAAGAGTATGGGAAACAGCAAAAGAAAAAAAAAATCACATAATTAGAAGGAAAAGAACCGCCAAGAGACTCGTTGTTTATTTTAATTTAGCATCTTGAAGTATTTTTTTAATGTACGTAACATTATGAATGTTAAATCTTTGAACGAGGAAATAAACAATTAACTGAAAAGAGATACCTACTGCCAAAGTATTCGTACTGACTGGAAAATATATTGTTACGAGACCGCGTTCTATGTGACACGCTCAATAAAACGTGCGATGAGTTCTTTACGTTTATATAAACGAATACACAACTAATGACACGTCCCTTTGACATTCATAGACAATTTATTTATTCATTCTCTATACTTGACCTTCGTTACTTTCATTCGAGTGTCACTTCCTGACTATCAGAGCGACGACGTTGCCGTATGTGCCGCTTCATCAAATTAAATTAATAATATGTTACAATTATTTCACAAATGCCATGCGATAAATAGACTTCAAAAGATTGCACTCTCCTTTCGCTATGAAAGAATCTTAGCTATAGTTTTTTTTTGAAGATTACATTTTGGCTTCCAAATTGTTGCACATATTTATGCAAATGAAACCTTCATCGTAGTAATCTCACTCGTGCCTGAACGTTTATGATATGATACGGTATAAACTGTTTGATATAGGTTTTTTTTATTAGTTTCTATTGTATTTATTATATTTACAAGCGCAGATACAGGATTTTTTTTTAAATATCAGTACCCCATTTGGGAGGGGGATATTTTTGTGTAAGAGCCCAAGAGCAAATTTTTAACTCATTCAATCCAACTTCGCTATTCCAACTTCGGATTTCGAGTAACAAACACTTAGAAACAATTAATTAACAACAATTCTTATAAAGAAGTAGTGATGTCCATATGAAGATTTCAACATTCTAAAACTTTTCAAAATAAAATATTTCGGGTCGGTAGTCAGCGAGGGTAATTATATTCATTGTCGGCATTGTATCCGTGCCTGTACTCATACATTAAACATTGAGACAATATTCGTTGTTTGTTCAATTCTCGTGTATGTCACTCGTTTTTCCCTTTTCCTTCCCTCATACGCCTCTGCAAGATTACTGCTATGCTCGCCGAACTATTGGGTAACGATTGATATCTTTATTGTACTACATGAAAAGGCTTCCTCCGACAAGGCCAAAGTGGAGTCTAGTGTCGCCACAGTTATATTTTCTTTCTAACAAACAGAAGACTCTCTATTAATGGAATTTGTAGTTTATGAGCAATCAGTCTTAGATAATCGCTTTATCATACGCTCGTCAGTCTATCCATTTATATTACTCATCATTAAGTCATATAAAATTGTGTCTGTCTTTACGTCTACCTACGTCTAGCCTACCTTCGAAAATCTAATAACGTATTTACCGATCCAGCTCAAGTAAAAAAAGGAAAGTATAGGTAAAGTAAATGAACGCATTAAAGTACCTATTCTTACCCGAAAACCTGCTAACGCGTCACGACTTGCGTCTACAATGAGCAGGAAAAAAACAATACGAGATAAATGTGGGGTGAAGTAGAGACTGCGTCAGGCCCCTGCGAACAGCGGATGTATATTCAAGGAGCGGGTAAGACCTTATACAGTCGCGAGGCCTGTTTATTTCTCAATTTCAATTGATTTTTCTATGCATAGTTGAAATAAATATCAGTCGTGAAATTTTTTTAACAAACCAGTGAATTGACCTCTAAACTGGTAAAACAAGCATGTAAACAATAAAAAAAAATTAAGATTATTAAAAATTATAAACTTGCCGAAAAAACCCTTCTAAACAGGAAAGTGTCAATTTGGATAAATTATAGTGTAGTGCCTTAATATGGTACACACGGCGATTCACACGACTTTCGCTAGATCCATAGAGTAAATTAATTTGACAGCAGGGTTTGGTTTTAATAATGTTTTAATAGAGCCATAAATATCAATTCACAGTCATAAATATCAATTCACAGTATCAAAGTGACATTACTCAATTTTGCGGGGATGAAGACCGACGCAGAAGAGAGCTTCTAGTCCATTCGTACTTTTATGACTAGATCAGATGCTAATAGACCAGGGTCGATACCTTTGCAAACGAAAAAAAATTAAAAAAGGAAGAAACCTATTGGAAAAGGAAGGGAATACCACTTAAATGAAAGAGAAAATAAATTACGGGCGATCTGAGGTTGGGAAGGGGTAGGGGGTGGGTTTTTAAGGGTAAAAATCGGTAAATCTCGATTTCCGGCAAAACTACACGTCCTATCGAAAAAAATTAAATGACAAAGTTGTAGATAATAAAAAGATCTACAACTTTTGTATTTACATTTTTTCTCCATAACCTCAAAATTCATGTGAAAAATCCAAAAAACCACTTTTTTGATTTTTTATTTTTATCTTTTACAAAAAAAAATTTTTTTTAATGATATTTAGTGAAAAGTTACCTCGTTATGTCCCGGACACACTGGAATTTTGAAGATTTAAAATATTAATTTTTTCACCCTATTTTGACTCCATATCGAAAAAGCACCCTAATTTTCAATCGAAAATTCTCACGTCAAAATATCTGATTTTTCAAAAAAGTCGGTGAGCTTTTTGTTCGTTGAAATCTCTATTTTCAGATGGTGTAAAAAAAATATACATTACTATGGTAAAATTTTTCAGAAAATGCAAAAAAAAACGAAAAATACTAAAATTCGAAATTTTTTTTTAATCTCTATGTACAATTTTGAGGTATTCATTAAAATTTTTACTTTAATTACTCGAAAAACGTTAGGTTCCATGTTAGATTAATAAACAAAAAAATTACAAACCAATTAAACATAAATATCGCAAAAAACATAGTTATTGTAAATATTAAAAATACGATTTAAAGGGGATTTTATTAAAAAAATGTCGCTACTGCTATTTTTTTCAGTAATAAAAGTTGATTTATTAAATTTTCATTACATTTATGTATTATAAAATCTCATTAGATAGAAATATACACGTAAATCGTACTATTGAGTAGATATTTTTTTAATGATTACATTATACATTATATTATTTTTAAAAGCATTAATCTTTGTATTTATCAAAACATTGTATTCCATTCGAATCACTTATTCATCAGTTTCTGTCTTTTTGATGGAATTTCTTGATCGTTAGATTCGACAGGCCTTTCTGATTCTAGTAGATCTTCGACATCTTCAAGACCATCACCGTCTTCGTCTCCAACATTATTTTCGGTCTGCATTGGTTCTTCATCCCCAATTTCATCTGAATCATTAACTTCCTCGTAGATTTTCTCCACATTGGCGCATTGTTCAGAACCATGACAATTTGAGCATAAATTTGTGCATTTTAAACCATGTTTTCGGCAGCCACATTTAAAACTATTACATCCAGTTTCACAGCTGCAGCAAATAGTTTTCAGCAAATTTTCCGGAATTAATTCCATTTCTGTAAATTTGGGCATAATTCCATGTTGATGTTGCTTCCAGCCCCAATCTGTTGCTGTCAATTCATTACCCAGCCACGTTTGAAGCTGATAATATGCCCTGTAACAATGTTCTGCTGCACCTTCTGTGGGTGGGAGATTTGCCAATATGAATGATGATACTGATTAAAATTCAGGTAGTATTTACCTTGCTATGTAGATTCCAGAACTTTTTTTTTAAAGTAAATTATCACAATTCTTGTAAAGTAACTTAGCCTGCACGTGTATTTATATGAACAATGTTATTCACTGTACTGTTTCTTGAATACTGGCTAACGGTTTTTACAGCTGCTACGAAATAACAGGTACTAAGGGCCAGACCCTCCAAGCCCCTTACCCACTTCTCTATGAAATACCTTTTGATGGGCTACAATTTTCCGAAGGTCACTCAGGTATATAGGTATAATTTTAAAATAGCAATAAATAGGCATCTACGCATATAATATAAAGAAAATTCGACAAGTTTCTCAAAATTTTGTAGATGTCATATTAAATATTAACCTTATTAACTTATTTAGTTGTTAATAACAGTAGTACATTTCAACTTGCAATTTTTTGTTTATTAATCTAACATGGAACCTAACGTTTTTCGAGTAATTAAAGTAAAAATTTTAATGAATACCTCAAAATTGTACATAGAGATTAAAAAAAAATATTCGAATTTTAGTATTTTTCGTTTTTTTGCATTTTCTGAAAAAAATTTCCATTGTAAAGTATATTTTTTTTACACCATCAGAAAATAGAGATTTCAACGAACAAAAAGCCCACCCGTGAGGATTTTCGATTGAAAATTAGGGTGCTTTTTCGATATGGAGTCAAAATAGGGTGAAAAAATTAATATTTTAAATCTTCAAAATTCCAGTGTGTCCGGGACATAACGAGGTAACTTTTCACTAAATATCATTAAAAAAAATTTTTTTTTGTAAAAGATAAAAATAAAAAATCAAAAAAGTGGTTTTTTGGATTTTTCACATGAATTTTGAGGTTATGGAGAAAAAATGTAAATACAAAAGTTGTAGATCTTTTTATTATCTACAACTTTGTCATTTAATTTTTTTCGATAGGACGTGTAGTTTTGCCGGAAATCGAGATTTACCGATTTTTACCCTTAAAAACCCACCCCCTACCCCTTCCCAACCTCAGATCGCCCGTAATTTATTTTTCCTTTCATTTTAGTGGTATTCCCTTCCTTTTCCAATAGGTTTCATCCTACTTTAATTTTTTTTCGTTTTTTATCATTTTGGACGGTATCGACACTGGTCTGTAAATGCGTTTTCGCTCCCTAGAGAGGAAAAGTATTTGGATTTCGAACCTGAATAAATGTATGAAACACATTGCGAGATGAAAGATGTATGCAAAATTTTAACTGGCTTCAATTACCAATAATAAATTTTAAATTATTAGGTGCAGATTGAAAAAAAAAACGAAAACCATGTAAGCGAAATCCTAAGAAAAAGCTAGTAATCAATGTGTGTTTGCTACATAGCAAAAGAAAAATAACCGATAATATATACGGAAATTCTGCCGTGAAGCAGATGAAACAAAAAAATACACACTCCAAAGAATACGGGCTACCCTTTTTGCAGAGTAATCAAATACGATTCGTCGCCGCTGAAACGAGATCGGTTCATAAACTACGTCTGTCTACAGATTCCTAGATATATCGGAACGACAAGAGCCAATCTACACTAATATTATAAAGATGTACAGTTTATAAGTTTGTTTGGACATACGGGGTAGTCTATGTATGTTTACTCATCCGATTTCAATTTTATCTATCTCAATTTATTAATATTCTTTCATTGAGGTTAATTTTAGGGTTCCGTACCCAAAGGGTACCAAAGAAAATATGTATTTATATCGCCGCTATGACGATAAATAATAAAAATAAAATAATTATTTGTTGTTATTGGTAGCCGCCGTATAAATACATTTTTTGTGTTAAACTTAAGAATGGAAGGGATATACAAGAAACGTGTTTTTTTTTTCGACGTCTTTGGTGATTCGTGGTTGTGTTGCTTGCACTTGAAATTTTCATGCAGTGTGTACTGACCCGCCATGACAGCAAATATTAAAAATAAAATAAAGTCAAAAATTAAATAAAAAAAGACGTGTTTTTTTATATTGGTATTGGTGGTACGGAACCTTTCGTGTGCGAGTCGGACTTGAACTTAGCCGAATTTCAGGAATTATGTTACTGCGACATTTTTTAGTTTTTACTTATTAGTTGACATAAAAATACAGCCAGCATTTTTATTTCTACTAATTCTTAAATGTATTAAAACGGTTTTTTCGAAATTTAACTAATTTCCAGTGTTTAGTTTTATTGATCCCATAGAATGATTTGTTCCCGGTATAAAAAAGAAGTAAAGTTGTAAGAAAGTTCACTAATTTAACGAAATAACTTTTTAAGATCGCACATGACCAAAATATTAAAAATGCAAATTACATTTTTATTTAAAAATAGCTAAAGTTTTTAAATACAGTTTTCTCGTATTTCTTACAGTTAATACATGTATATGCCCATTCTGTCCCCACTTAGAAAAACTGTTTAACAACTTGCATGCAAGGTCTTTCATAACAACCGTTACATTATCTCACATTTTTTACATTATATGACAATTACAGAACCATGAATTTTCTTGTTTTGCTCCACTGCAGGGGCTTAGGTCTCCCCTCAAGATGAAGGAGCTTGAAGGTTAAATCCACCACGCTGCTCCAATGCGGGTTAGCAGATTGTAACGACCGCCATCTATTGACAGCAACCAGAGGATGAATATACTCAGTCAATTCTTTACAGATCTACAATTCATCTAAGTACCTATGTCCTTGAATCAGAGTCCGTATATAGAATAGCGCACACGAATCCGGTCTACGGCTTTATTTGATATGCTTCTCAAATTTACCGAATGAACCCACCAGATTTAACATTGGTTGAAAGCTCAAGCTTTACCTGGTTAGTTATACATACATTTAAAATTTTATCTTTACTGATGTGAATGTGACGTAAAATATGAAATCTTAATTTTTTTTGCACCCTGCCGCTGCACGGGTTTTTAAGGTTCATCTACATTAATATATTGTGCAACTAGGGGGGGATCTACTGAGAGATCTCTGTGCACGAACTAAGCGAGCGCGTTAACTGCTATCGTGAACAATTAGCTAGATTCCGCCCTAATTACACAATTTAAGTATAGTGGGCATCATTAGCTTTCCGTTTGTAAAGCCGTGCGATAATGCACTAGTTTATAATAATATATTCTCAAACCGGTAACGGCTATTCGATGTGGTGTCGTCATGACAACGGGTTGCAAGTTTTCAGACCTCTCATAACAAAAATCACAAGGCTTTTAGGATAAAAAAGATAATTCATTTAGAAGCTTTCGGGGATGACATCTTTTGGGCCGCGCTTTCACTTAGTACGAGAAGCGAGCCTTCTCCAAACGTTGTCCCACCAATAATTGCCATGAATGAAAAGCTTTCACGCAAAATGTTTCGAAATCATTACTCGTAGATATATTTGAGGTTGAAATACGCACATAACTCTCGTTTGTCATAAAATATTGTTTAAAAAAACAAGGAAGGGGCGGAGAGCAAATTTTTATGTTTTGTATCTTGTACTATTAAAAGATCAATTCTTGTACTATGGTTTTTCGAAAACATTTTGAGTGGGGATGAAATTTTGTATTTAGCTGTCATTTTAGTTCACACCACTTTCCTATGTAGGTATATTCAGGTCACCAAGAGTGCTGCAATAAAAGTTTTTCGTAAATGGCTGAGCTGATTATAAAGCGGTTTTTGCAGTACACATATATTACCTGAAAGCCTATTATAAGACAGGTTTAACGTTTATAAAGACGTCATACAACCAGGGGATGCTTCAGTAGATGTCTCTTTGAAATGGCTTAACCAATTTTGGTATAGTTTTCGTATTACATATAGGTATCGCTTGCGAACGAAATTATTAGAAGTTATACTGGTCATACGCCTCCGGGGGGCGCATTATATATACAGCGTTGTGTTACCACTAGTAATGCCTGATACTACATACACTGATAGCGTTTCTTTGTGTTATGAAAATTTTATTTCTCACATAAAATTCTTACGTTTTCCGTCATACACCATACAGTAACTCACTTGCACTCATATACACACATTTATCCGAATCTCCTTGCCATATATAAGCAGTTTATAATAAAATAATTTTGTGTAATATTTTAATTGTACTAATATTTAATGAATATTATTTAATTGGTCATACTAAATGTTTGGTTAGTTTAATTTACTTCTTATTTTCTTGTTCTTGTTTCCAGCGTGACAGGCTTTGCCTAGTCTTGGGAACAGTGCTACAATGTGTTGCATTATGTGAATTTTATGTAAAATAAATGATATGATATGATAAAACATGTTATTTCACTTACAAAGTAATAAAACAGTAAAAAAATATTAAGTTTACTATTTGGTTTCATCAACTAGGGGACAATTTTCGACAAAAGTTTCAACAAAATATAGAATTTGCAACAACTTTTAGGTCGTATAGCTTCGAGTGACTCGTCAAAGAACGAAATACCTACGCGAAAAATGAACGAAAGAGTGTCTGGCGATATCAAGGCAAAACAGTATGTTTCGAATGTATGTACTCTGCTATTTTGGGAACCAAAATCGTGAACAATTAATACATAAAAGAGAAATAATTTAATAACCATTAATTAAATGATAATGATGTTATTTAATACATAATGGGAGATAGCATGAAGAATAGCTATCCCACAGGTCAGTCTCAAAATCGGTCAGCCGTCTTGGAAGTTAATCGGAACAGACAAGCAGACTAACAGACACAAAAAATTTTTTAAATACAAAAAAAATGCTTGTCACTACTAACAACGCCCTTTTTACGTTTGCGAAATTTCAATAAAACCGGATCAGCCGTTTGGGCGATCAAACCGAACAAACAGACAGACAAAAACCAACTTTGGTCACTCCTGGTAACCTCCTTTTTATGCCTGCGAACATTCATTGAAATGGTTTAGTCATTTTGCAGATTAGCCGGGACAAACAGACAGACAGAGAAACACACGGAGAAAAAGTTACCTATATCACTCCTAACAACGTATTTTTAAAGTCTGCAAAGTTTCATTAAAATAGGTTTAACCTTTTAGGAATCCAGCTCAAACAGACAAACAAACAAAAAGTAGCGCATGTCACTCCTCACACCTTTTTTTTCACGTCTGCGAAGTTTCATTATTTTATTTTATTTGTATGGAAAACCAACAGCACAAATTAACTTATTGACACACATAATAGCTACAAAAGGCCAAAAACAGGTTCTCACTTATTAAAATCGATTTAGCTGTTTTAAACAGTTAGACAGATGGACAGACAGACAAACAGAATGTGTTGTATGTCACTTCTGACCACTTCCTTATTGTACCTGTGAAGTTTAGTCAAAATCGGTTCAGCCGATTTTGATGAAACTTCAGACAGAAAAACAAAAAGTAGCCTATGTCACCCCCGATAATGTCTTCTGTATGTGTGCAAAGTTCTATATCACTATACTGTATAATCTATATCACCCCTGACAACCTATTTTTAATGTCTGCATAGTTTCATTAAAATCTTTTAAAGTTTAGCTCGAACATACATATAGACAGACAGACAGACAAACAAAAAGTAGCATATGTCATCCCTTACAGCCGTATTTTCACCACCAAAATTGGTTTAAATGTTTTAGTTTAGCTCGAACGAACGGAGAGACGGCCAGACAGACAAACAAAAAGTAAGTATTGTATGTCATTTCTGACAATCTTCTAAGCACATCTGTAAAGTTTCATTGAAATCAGTTCATCGTTTTTGGAGATCAGTTTGAACAAACAGACGAACCGACAGACAGACAAACAACATGTATTGTATGTCATTCTTGACAATCTTTTATTCACATCTTTGAAAGTTTCATCGATATAAGTTCAGGCCTTACGGAGATCAGTTCGAATAAACAGACGGACGGACGGACAGACAGACAAAAAATAGTCTGTGTCACCCCCGACAATGCTCTCTGCACGTCTGCAAAGTTTCATTGAAATCGGTTCAGCCATTTTGGAAATTAGCCGGAACAGACAGACAGACGGACAGACAGACAGACAAAAAGTAGCCTATGTCATCCTCGATAATGCCCTCTGCACGTCTGCAAAGTTTCATTGAAATCGGTTTAGCCGTTTCGGAGATTAGGCAGAACAGACACTTCAATTTTATTAATATAGAAGATAATATCAATTTAGATATTTAGACACCATTTTTTGGAATCGTTGTATGTCTGTCTGTGCGCGCATTGCGCTAAAACTACTGGACGGATATTGTGACTATAATTTAGTACCTACCTGAGTCAATATAGCATCCTTAAAACGAACATAGGCTACTTTCTACTGCGAAAATGTCTGTTTGTCTTTTTTCCCAGCTAAACTTTAGAATCGATTTTGATGAAATTTGATACATAGGCAGCTTGAATCTTGAGGAACTAGAAAGAAGTTACTTTACAAGCAGAAAAGGTGTCTATGCCTTTATTACGCTTTCACGGTTAATTCGGAGATTACCCGGAACAGACAGACACTACAATTTTATTAATATAGAAGATTGTACTGTTTCATTATGGATGACTTAAGGAAGGTTAAGTTTGTTTTGTTTTTGTTATACTTGTTTAGATACTATTATCTTACGTCGTTTACGCTAAGTAGTCTGTGTATATGTAGATATAAAAATAGCGTAGGTACGATGAACGAATAGTGCCTAAAAACCACTATAGGTTTACTGATACAGTAAATACCAAATTGTTACCTAATAGTTAGTTTATGGCAATAAAAAAAATATAATGAATAAAAAAAAATTTAGATACCAAAGGGATATACCTATGTAGATTGCATAAAAAATTATTCGATAAATCGCGTTTAAAATAATGTGCAATACACAAATTACAAAGTGGTTACATTATCATTTCAAGTTGACGCTCTATTACCTACTGTTAAATTGACGAATAAAACGAAAGCAGTGGGGTTATATTTATATTGACGCCGGAAAGAATTTAAATTCCTGTAATGTTAAAACGCAGTTAATTATTTAAATGAAACGAGGGTGGGTCTTTAGTCATTAATAATTTTGCGAAAGCTTTGAATAAAATGTTTTATATAATTTTTATTCCAATTCCATACTTACCAACAGGCTTTATACGTATGCGAATGATGAATAATTGATGAGACCACAAATATTTACAGGAATACAAATTTTTGGTAGTATATTTATGATTTGAATTCGCTTATCGAAGAGTTTACGGAATATGAAGTCAGTAAAACTTTTCTATGGAAGTGTTCACAGATTTTCAAATTTCTTTTTAAATTATACAAAATCTTACTGTGCCTCTCAATGTCTCTAACTTTTCAATGACCCTACAAATACTAAATAAACTACAAATATATGTAAACTAATGATGTGAAAATCAAGTAATGTGCAACAAACTCGATACACGGCAGGTAGAATAAGTAAGTAATAGAATGTACTCTCATGCATTGGCTATAACATTTGAAATATTAATAATATCCTATAATTTCGAAGCCAACATAGAATAAAAAAGAGATCACACATAATAAGATCACGTTTGTTTCCCTCAGAGGGGTAGGCATTAGATTTCCATTTGGTATGGTCTTTATATCGCTTTATCGACAATAGGAAAAAAAAGTATTAGGTATACCTATTAATAGATACACGGAGAGGTTGATACATTTCTATGGTATAAAAATATAAATGTGAAAAAATTAATATCGACACCATATTTTTTTTTAATACGGAAGAAAACCTGTCTCAAAACATCACAAAATTTTATTTTTACTTTAAAGGAATTTTATCGAATTAAGACAACAGGGTCGTTGTGTTATAAGTAGCAGAACTCTGAAACCCTTTAATCACTCAGAAAAGGAATTTGAGAGGAAATTGCCGCAAAACGGGTCGGACGATGCGGTGAAGGTAGTATAAAAAATAAAGCAAAGGTAATTTGAATGACCGAAAAAACTTAATAAAAAATTCCAAATCGGTCAATTTCTTTCAAGTGCTCCCTTTGATTTCAAGTTACAATAATCACGATGGATTGAAACATAGTTATTGTAATTTGTGTTTATTGTGTTTTTTGAGGTACGTACAAGTAAGTACCCAATGGAGGTGCGGGCGACAAACCAGTGTAATAAAAAACTACGTGTCACATGTACATCAACTAACTTTTGTTTCCGTAGTATGGCAACCATCTTATTATCACCAAACACACAATTTTTGTTAGTAAATCAAAATTGCGTATATCTGGAAAACTTGTCAAAGTTTGAATTAATTTTATTTAAAACCTCACCGAATGAGGTGCGCAAAAAATCGTTCAATGTATAAAGAGTCCTACCTAATTATTGTAATTTAGTTGTCATAATTTCTCTACATAAGATGGCGGGGATATACCTACGCGTTATGACACACAAACAGACGGACGGATGTACAGACAGAACAAAATTGTAAGGGTTCCGGTTACTGTTTGGATACTGAACCCTAAAAAAGATACGTCAACGTGGCTGCTCGGTTAATAGAAAATACTCGCTGAGCGACTATTTAAGTTCGTTGATAATTCACTTAGTATGTTTTCTCGCTTGTTATGAGTCTGCTACATATTACTTTACCAAGGTATTCCGGACTTATTCAATTTGTGTAGATATACTTTTAATAATATAATCTAATTGCGATTTAGTACCTACATAATTGTTACTGAGATACGAACATCGTTTTCGCACCCCGGGTCTTATTGGGAAACCTTAAAACAATTTATGATAGATAAGGATACGTCTATGCGATAAGGTTCAAGGAGTGTCAAATCAGACTTTCAGTCACGACGTTTTATGACAGTTGTCTCCTATTATTGCATGACGCTGTCTAGTTTTGTCGCACCTGAAAGCATTCTTTACTTCGATCTCCTTGAACATGAGAGCACATATTTTTTCATATAAAAATTGTTTAAGCTTGCTTCCACGTTTATACTTCCGTGACAATTTATACTAATAAAATATTATTTCCGTACAAAGATATTATACTGGTAATAGCGAATAAAAAATTGTCATCGTTACATAAACACTATGTAATGAAATAATAACTGTTTTTTGTACGATGAACTCCCAAAAGCTTTCCAACATTTTATACATTAAATGAATGTTTTTGTCCATTGGACATTTAAGTAAATAATATTTTTTAAATATTTTCTTAATTTTTGAGATTTGATACGCTATTAGTAGGTATACATCGGCCGTCGAGAGTTTGCAATCCTGACACATGAGTTTTGTAGCCATGTTTGTTGTGAATTGACATAGTAATATAATTATTAATTTAATTTTGTGTCATTCGTCCATGTGAACGACAATAATATTTGAAAACGGGAATCGTCCGACGGTACAAATTCACATCAACCATCCTAATACGACCTGTCAAGAAAGCAAATTCTCGACGGCCGATGTATAGTTCATGAAGTGTTTAGAAACTCGTTAAATTCATTTTATTTCACAAGCAATATTTTTATATACTAGTATTACTTATTTAAAATAAGCTATTATTTTTTCATTATTACCGATTAATTTGTTTTTTTTTTAAACCCAATACTTTCGAAAATATCCTTTACTCAGTTAAAACTCGTTAATACGGCTCGACAGAAATATGTGACCACAAGAAAGGAATCATATGCGTGGTTGGGCTGGAAGTAAGATGGTGCACTGGATTAAGACTGACCTTGAGTTCCTGTATTCGTGATAGCGAGAGTCCCGTCCCGATCTGCACCGGTTCCGTGTATGAGCTGACGAGATCAGGGCTAGATTAAGTTCTCACTCTACACTGATACTTATTTGTTTGATTTGCACGTTTACTTCACAAACTTTGTGTGACGCACTGACATACTTTACGCGTACCGTTCGCGATGCTTACTCCGCGAGACCTTCTTGGAAAGTATATGATCCGGCCGTTGGGTACTGTTGTTATGGAACGAGTTTTCCCTTTAATGTAATAACTGTCGCCGATTCGTTGTGTTCGGCGGTTATGTCGTGAGTGACACCGGCGTGAATTGAATGAATATGAAAACTTCAAGTCATGAATGAATGGCTTGAACAAACAACATCAAACTGATTTATATTATTTGGGATTTACAGTTTTATGTATTGTCGCGCTTTCCGAATGGATCCAAAAAAAATAATTATGATATTAAGTGGTGGAAAAAAGAAACAAAAATCCATAAATTTATTTTCCATTAATTTTACAAAATGGTACCTAATCAATTAATATATACATATATATATTTTTAAATCTTATTCTGATTTTCAATGGTCTTAAGATTGATTTCAAACTTGAGTATTATTTATTAATACGGGCATACGTCTATTACATAGAAGATTCGTTGGAACGAATAGAAAAAAAAAAAATAGAAACTTCCTTTAGATACTTTTTATATTTTTCGTTAAAATTTTTTGTTTCTTGGAAGATGAAACCCACGACTGCCACAAACGTATGTACCCCCCAACGGTGGTCGACTGCCAGGGCCTCGCGCGGCCTTCTCGAGCTGAGAATAGACTTCATCGCGTTATCTGTTAGGAACCGATCACTTACTGGCTGGTTTCTTCCTTTCCATAGATGGTATGAGTCCTATCTCTCCGTATCTGTTAGTTTTGTTCCTCAGATTGTATTTCAGGTTTATTGAAAATGATATTCAATGTCTTACACACTACCCACACACACAGGTACACAATAATTACAATAATTTCTTACGACATAATGAATATAAAATGTATTTGAGCTCATCACCATAGAAAATACTTTTATTTTTATTCATTACCTATTTATTTTCCTAGTAGGAGTAATGAAAAGAAAACTGTTTACCTCAAGTGCAAAATTGTTTCCCTCAACGCATATATATACCTACTTATTATTTTACCTCCATTTATATTTTACCTTAACAATTAACATAAGTATTTTATTTTTTAAACAGTATTTTAAATAAAAACTGGTCACTTTTATCATTATCGTATCAACTATACTCTTGTATTTTATGTATAGTGTATACCATTATTAGGTTCATATATTTTCATTTTTAACTTTGATGTTTTTTTATTGGTCGACATGTTTTGAAACGTTCAGGCATATTTTTCTGAATTTTCGTATTTCACGTGAACATAATGAAAATGGATTTGTATGGAACATTATAAACATATTTACGAAATGCCGAGCTCTTTCTTTCAGACTCGATATTTCTCGTATTTCCGGGACATTTGTTACGTGGGGATATTAAATGTAGGAAGCCTCCGGACACTTCAATTTGTAAATCGTAACAGCCGTGCTCAAAGTTATTTTCCAACGAACAGTCAACGTAACCCGCGCTTGGGTCGGACGAAAACGTATTCTAAACTTTATGTTTTATATTTTCTTTTGTGCCGCAGGGGTTATTAGCGCCCCTACGTTCTATATATTTTAAATTCGACATATATCAAGGAATGAACTACACTTAAACTTTATTTTGTGTGTTTCTGACTATATTATTCCTGAATGAGAAACACGAGTAAATTTCTGAATAAGTGCATTTGCTTTCAATAAATTTCTTAATGTAAGGTAAATATTTTTTGAGACGTTTTCCTCGTATTTTCTTTTCAAAGACCTTCCACGAACCTGATATAAAAGGGGCGATTGGTTAATGTCGCTAGAAACGGCGAATCGACGAGTTTGAGCAGTTGCCTGTAGTGTGCGATAACATAAAAAAAATGTCGTCTTGTGTCATACGCAAGAATAATTAATTAATAATGTAATGTAAGTAATGTAAGTAATGTAATAATTAATAATGTAATTGATATTTGTAATTATGTATTGTAATTAGTGTAGTTGTGACCTCTACAACTAAGTCGAATTAGGAGAGTTTTGTATGGTGTTTATTTTATCGTTTTGTAAAACAATTTTATTGTAAGCTATAATAAATAAAAAACCTAATTTGTAAGGCTACAATTTGTTAACTTAATACTTACAAAAAAATAGCTTCGCATTGAACTATTTTTAATACTTAACCTATGTTTAATAAAGTGACCGCACTTAACAGTGTGAGCAGTGTAATATTGGAGAGTCTGGCTCACTTGTTAGTGAATCAGACTCCCCAATATTTTTTGAGGGGAACACAATTTCACTAAATGTCAAGTGTCTAGAATATTTATTTATTTATTGAAATTAACGTAAAAAAGGTTTACAAGAAGTAAAATAAATTATTGAATGTAACAGGTTTATTTTTCATTTAAAATATAAAAGACGGTATGACAGCACCCTAGAAGCGAAAACATGATTATTCTTCATTTAACAGAGTGAATCGTATGCGTCGTGTAGTTACTCTGACTTGTAGTAAAATATTCTAGACACTTGACATTTAGTGAAATTGTGTTCCCCTCCCCAATATTACACTACTGACGCTGATACAGATCGCGTCAAACTTTATGGCGGATCTGAATACAACGCTATAAGCGGACTTGCGTAGGTACAGTCAGACATCCCTCACTCCACTGTGTCCCGCTACACTTAAAACTGGTTACTGCGACGCGACTTGTGCTTACTTTCCAATCCGCCGTAAAGTTTGATTGTGACTGTACGAAGCAAATAAAAACATATATACTCGTATTAAAGAATTAATTTTATAGTGTCACCATAAGTTGTAAAAGAACACAAAAATATTAATTTGCCAACTACTATTATTAAAATATTTTATTTCTTCATGAGTAGGTACGCATAAAATTAATTTTATTTATTTATTTTATATTGCTGCATTTTTGCCGTTTCTTGTTCGTCTTTTCTAGAAAGTTTTCAGCTGTAATGTGGCAAAGCCAGAATATTAAAGACAAAAAGATAATAGCAATCTTAATCATAATAATTATAATAAAATCAGGAAGAATAAATTTTGATATTTTCCGCTTCATTCTAAAATAGAATTGCACTGAATAATATTTTTCTGCATTTGAAGCTGTTCCATTATAAATACATAAAATAATCTAGAACACGACATTATTGACTAAAATCAAATACTTTCAATTTGTGAATTCAGGCAACTCATGGCTTCTTTGCATAATTAGTTTGCGTTTAATTAAAAAAACGTATTTATGTCTAGCTAGCAATCACTGCCGTCAGATATTAAACATTTTATTCACTGACAATAAAAAAAACCTTGAAGAATACTCATGGTCTATAAATATACTAAAGTTTACATTATTACCGTACGTAATTGCAAATAGCTTTTTAAACTTTATTCTTGGAGTCTTACATCATTCAAAGGTGTATATTTATTTTATCGCATAAAGAATTATAAATTTCCCGTGTACGGCACCATTCTGTCAACATTATGAAGGAATTATGATCAAAATATTACTATACAATGGGATTCGAGCTCGTAACGTAATCAAGTATATGTTCGATAAATGTAAAAGCTGGAAAGGAAGACGCGAGCTTGAAATCATGTTACAATATCTCCAAGCCGTGTTTACATGGAGACATTGCCTATAGAGTAACGACTCATACTCGACTCGAACTCGTTTCAGTTTTATAAGTACACATTTAATTTTAAATTCGCGCTCAGAGTTAGGTTTTAAGTTCATGCAATCAACCAGGACGGTCTTTGCGTTACTTTGAAAAATCGTCTTAAGTACTTGATAGGATTTCGTGAAAAGTTATTACTTTTTCCCAGTGAATGTATAATACCTTTGAGCGAAATTTGAATTAGCTTCATTTATTGGCTTGGAATATTACTTAGCGACAAACATTTTCCTTTAAGAAGAAGATTTCATATTGCCTATTCAACTATATATCTGCATTTATACCTATAGGATATGCCGTTAAGTAAACTGCCTTTCTCGGCGGCACAGTAAATTTTCTCAAATCGAATTAGTTCGGATGGAAAAGCCGCTAATCAAAGCCCGAATGTACGAATGTTAAATTTAATTTTTGTAAATTGCATTCAGTGTCATCCAATTCACGGCAGATTAACCCGTATAAATTAGTGTTTTATGAATATAAGACGTAGATAAATCTTATTAAATAAGCACAAAAACAATATAAAAGCTCTCGTATACGCACTTAAATAGAAATTTAATAGAATTATTCGTGTATACGTGAAAACATCAATATTGTTTCATGTTTAGCGAATATATTCAATAAAAGGGCTTAAATTAAAAAGCAGGGGAATAATGCTGTCTGGTGTTTTTAAACATTGTAAAAATTGTTCCCAAAAACAAAATTTTCTTTGAGAACACTATTGATTTGTAACTAATATTTCCGAAAATAATAACTTTAAAAATTTGGCTACATTAGTGATAACCTTGAAGAAACGTAACGAGGTCATTCGATCACAAAATTGTACTCTTCACATTTTTCTACCGGGCCCTTTTATGAAAATCGATTCTTAAGGAGCGAACTTCAAAAAAACTATTATCGTTCTAAAACCGGCCTAGACGTCGTTGGGACGTATATGTCATTATTATTATTATTATTATTATTATTATTATTATTATTATTATTATTATTATTATTATTATTATTATTATTATTATTATTATTATTATTATTATTATTATTATTATTATTATTATTATTATTATTATTATTATTATTATTATTATTATTATTATTATTAAAAGGAAGTCGTTTGTGTCTATTTTAGGAAATCGTTTATGCCTTTAGTTGATACGTTTATTGTATGCTTATTTCACTGCTAACACGATACACCAATATAGTATCCGTGAAAATAGCTTTCTAATATTACATCACATGTGACCATTTTTAATCATTAAAATAGTAAGCTATCCTTAAAAGATGGACATATATGCCTTTGCAAACATTTCTTCAGACCTATAAAAAAAGAACATTTCTTCCATACCAGTCCATACTCTAAGGGAATTTGAATAATACGGCGCATCAAGTTGCGGGCGCTGTACCGCCGCCGCCGCCGCGCCGAACCGCCTGCGTCGAAAGACACCGGCCGCAACTTGATGTGCCGCATTATTCAAATCCCCTTACCAGTACATTGTTCTGTTATATCTCAAAGGGATTAGACAGCGTTTTCGATGAAAACTCCAGTGGCCTTGATTTTTCCCGGCATCTTCGATAACCATCGTCATATTTCTACTATAGGGGTGAGAAAGTAAATGGGGATGATTTCCTATGACAATTGACATCTGTCTGACTCTTGTACTTGTATTAAGAAGGGAAGGTTTTCGTGTCCTCAGCCGCGCTTCGCCGACCAGTAGACGTTGCGTTGTAGTAAAACAAAAATGAATTTACTAATAAAACAAATTTAATGAACTTTCTTACAAAACTATTCACAATATTATAGAACACAAGTCTGGATAGGAATTTGCGTACCTGAGTGCAGTGGTCTTTCTACTGGTAACAATTCATATTGTTGCTAGGTATTTTATACGTTTTGTGTTTTGTATTTGGCCAGTCAGAAAACGTTTGGTGTCATCCGAGAGTCCAAAGTATTTGGGGCGTACGATGTCAGGTGTACTGAGCTAGCAGAAATATTGTTTTTCAATAAAAATAAATGACGGTGAAAAATGATCGGAAAATGTTTCGACATTGGGGTCACTGGTTTGGACTTTAGTGTAAGCGGTCAATACCCTTATACAACCAATTTACATAAAACATTAATGAATTATACACATAGCGTAAATTAATTTGACAGCAGCGTTTATAAATCTTTCTCTTGAATCAGTCCGTCCTTTCTTGTTCTTCTTTAATTTTCTTATTTTAAATTGCGTAGCTTTTCGCCTTTGCGTGACGTCAGTTAAGTCATTGAACCATCGGTATATAATATGCTAATAAATATTATCTTTTAGTTTTTTTCCGAGAGGGCCTAATGTAAGTAAGTTATTTACGTAACTCACACTATAATATTCGTTGAAAATACGCACGCGAGTCGTTATAAATATTTACTTATTTGCATAAATTTCACACCTGTCAACATATGCTCTTAAATGAGCTAAAGTAAATTCTATGAAAGGAATATACTCGTTGCTTTGTTTTCAGTTTCACCTCTTCAAGTTGTTACTGACAAATACATCCTTTATAATACTTTCGTACGTAGAGGTGAAGTAAAGAGGAAATTACTTATTTTGTTACTTTAGGCTTAAGGTTTGTTATGCACATTATAGGACATTCCTAACAGTATATAGCCAGCAGCTACAAAACAAAGGGTTTATAATTCACAATTCTGTACCCACGAAAATGTTGCTTGTTGTTACCCGATTGCGGAGAATAATGTTTTTTATCCAATTCCTAAAAATATTCTATGTACAATTAGAAGTTTTAGAATAGCAGAAACCGAGGCTGTCGTGCTTTCTTAGATCTACTTTGGAATATTTTCTGACCTGAAGACTTGTATTCCCAGAGTTCTATCGCAAAAGCATTATTTATACTATCTCTGATGGACGATAGAAATTCCTAAAAAATTATGGATAGCTATTTCAATTAAATAACACCTTTTTAGTAATTCCTAACGTATTTATTTTTTCACATACGAGTATCAAACGTTATATCATATATCGATTTCATACTTCAACCTCCTAATACTACATTTTTTGTCCCAGTTCCTTTTCTTCGCCAACATGGCAGGATTCAATTTCGCTGGAGGCACTTTGTAGTCCGTTAGTAAAACACTTCTCAGTGTATGTAATAGAAAAGGCGAAGTCAAAGAGCTATCTTCGCCAATGACTAAACGTTATCCTGTGATTTTCAAGTTTATGTTTATTACTTCAATGCATAAAATACTTTATTTCCCAAAAATTTAATACTATAAAATATTTCATGATTATTAGAAAATCAAACAGTGCTTAAAAAATTGTTTTCCTTTCGTTATAGTCAAACATTGCAATTTGATTAAAAAAAAACAAATGTTTTGCGACATTTAGTTAATATTCCTTGAAAAAATATACTAGGAGAAATTAATTTAGGTACATAACGCTCACAATATCCGTTAACGTCGTCGTGGAAGCAATTTTAAAGAAATATCGGTTTTCACGCAAATGGACCTCGGATTGAATTTCAATTAATGAGAGCTGCGTGTTTATCTAAGAATAAAAGAATATTCACTGACAAATATTTACATCGACCGTCATATCATAATTATGAAGAGATTACACACAATATGCTTAATATAAACGAAAGCGGTCGGTATTCCTTTTATACATATTTATACCTATTTATTGCACATTTCATTCTTGGTCGTTTGTTGACCTCAAGGTTGAGGATTGTGACCCTGCCGACGCATTCTATCCACAATCCTCCTCCACTCGTTTCGGTCTACCGCGTAGTGGAGGGCTGTGCTGATCGGAACATCCAGATGTTCGGTGACCTAATCCGACCACCGTTTCGGAATGCGCCCCCTCGGCCTTTTCCCTTCCATTCTTCAGGTTACAACCAGCTTCTCCAGGTTAGGTTATTGCATATTAATGTAATGAAAACAATTTTGGTATCAACAATATTATTTTAATTAACTTAAAATAAAATCACTTTCGACAAAAAATAGGCGCATAACTGCACTTAAACCGAATCACAAAAGAAAAGAAAATTTAATATAATGGATACGTACGGTAACAAACTCATTACAATGTAACACAGCAATGTAATGTAAAAATAAAAACCGGTCAACTGTAAGTCAGACCCACAATAAGACGGGTCAAGTCAGCTAGTAAGTTTTTTTTATCTGAATCATATTTAGGTTAGAAGTTAGAACAAGATTCCTTCGTACGTATAAGTAGGCTACCGTATAGTAACCACAAAATCAAATTTAAGCAAAATATATTACATGTATGCATTTTTCATCACGAATATTTTTCCTGGGGAAATTTGAAAACTTACATTTATATTTTCCTATATACTATGCATAAGACCCTATATTCCATATTTATTTTTTAATTTTATATATCCTGCAGTTTCGGACTAAAAGGGAGAGAATGATAAATTTTAGAATATTTCCTTTAATGTGTTTTATATCGGGCGTTGTAAAATTATAAATAAAACATATTAGTACTTTTCGTATTATTTACTATATCATCCCTTATCCCATTATACATATCGTATTATACACTATATATGTATATAAATACGTATATCCGTGGTTCACCAATTCTGTATAAGAATATCTACGAATTCCAACTATTTTTCGGCCAGTGGATTCGGAGGAAATGGGCTATGACACACGGACAGAGAGACAGACACCAAATTGAGCTTATAAGGGTTCTTTTTGCTTCCCTAAAAAACCTAAAAAGCACAAAAACTTTTAAATAAGACTTCAAGATATGATTTTTCTTCAAAGGTACCCCTTGATAAAACAAACTATTGAAGCATTACAATATAGACATAGCTCCGTCCAACAAATAAACTAATTTACTGGTTTGTAAATTAAATTAAATTTAGCAATCATATCCAACGATTTTTTTATATTGTCAACCTACCCCACATAGTGTGTCAACCAACCCCGACAGAGGGGTTGGTTGACTAATTAGACTTATTTTCAAAAAAACGAAAGTTAATCGTCTTCTTATTTAGTAAGAAACTTCAAACTAGCTGCATTAATAATCAATAAAATGCTCTATTTAGAACTGTTCTATATCATTTTATATCTAATTTAGTTTTGCAGTTATTTGCCAAAATATAAAAAAACTAGTCAACCAACCCCGGTCTCCCGTACCTAGTAATACAATGTAGTTTGCATCATGAAAAGTTTTTTTTTTTTAAATTGTCTTTTACAATAACATCACAAAGATAAAATGCATCTAGTTTTCACTTATTGACTAAACGCTATCTGTCACTGTCTATGGAATTTTTACAAAATTTTTACTTTTAAAAGTACGTTTTATAAGTTAATAATAATACAGTCTAGTCAGCTGTGATAGTTTTCTTTTTAACTACGTAATATATACTCCCGTCATAAATTTTTTCCACATATCCAAAAACGACGGTCTAGCTGGTAGGGGGAGGGACACATGACTCTAACAAAAATTAGGATTTTAAGAGTGCATATCTCAACAACTGTTAATTTAAATAAAAAAATGTTTGAAACTTTGATATCATTTTTTAAGACCTATCGTTTGGTACGTATCGTTTAATAAACGATGAATTATTTTTTTCGTACTTCAGTTGCATGTATGGCGACCTATCCCCAAAAAAAATTCTTAATTTCACTGCGTCGTTGTGTAGCGGTTCAGAGATTACACCTACTTTCCAAATTTCATCTATATATTGCCAATAGTTTCCGAGAAAAACCACAGACAGACGGACGGACGGACGGACATGGCGAAAGGGTTCCTTTTTTGCCTATTGGCTACAGAACCCTAAAAATAGGATCTTTACGGAAATTGACCAAACAGACACCTGTAAACCCTATTTTAAAAGAACTTCATATACTCACACCTACTGTTATTTATATCTGAGTTATGTAAATTTATTAAAAACATCCAGATATACACCAATTAAAAAAAATAAATGACAGTAGTTTCAAAAAACTCAGGTTTTTCTAAATCACAATCAGTTTCATGTTGATCCCAATCAGTGGTAACTAAAATGTATAATATTAAACTATGCTATTTTATGAGTAAAACTTTGATAACTATTTTTTTTAATAAAGAATAATTGAAAGCATCGCTTTTCATGAAATTTATCATCCAAGATTTTGTTTAGATTAAAAAAAATCTAAAAGTATTTTTTCCTTGACAAATTTTAGTATTTAAGTACCATAACACTGTCATGTGAACGTTCCATAATCTAAAAGTTATATTGTTGTTGTGCTCTTCAATGTATTGTCAAAAAGAAAACAGCAGTTATTTTGTAAGTAGTTTTATGTTGTGCCCTCCAGAGCGTCACATTAATCTGTAGTCTACGGGCCACGCACGTAAAATGTATTTATTTTTATGTCACTCTTTTCAAAGATCACCTTTTTAATTGATTTTTTTTTATACTTGAAGGCTTTTCGTATTTATTATAAAGATGAATTAACATGACACCCGGCTCAGATGACGTTTGTGTAATGTATAGTGTCCAAAAAAATTGATTTTTTTTAGAAATTTATGGATTTAAATTTGGTACCTACTTAAGTCCATGTGATATCATATGTTAAATAAATTGAACAATACTGAACAATTAATTTCTGATAAAAACAAAACAAAAAGAAATAATTTGTTAAGAAAAACTCAACAGTTTCAACAAAAATGTTCAAACGTGGTTATTAAAATTAAAAGGTTCTAGAATAACCTCTCAAAAAAATTATTGATGAATTTCCCAGATGTTTTTGAAAATACATCTGACGATAAAATTGTCTCTGTGAAGGCGGTTTATCTTATTGCGCTGCGTAGCACAGTAGAAAATCGAAGTTACAACTAAACAAAAAGTATGGAGGTAGTAAGGTGAAATCCTCACGAACCAATGAAAATATTCTGATTTTACTCTAAAATAATGCTATTGTAGCTATAAATAATTTAATTGTGTAAAGTATTTTCTGAATGTTTTATATGTATGTTTTATTTCATGCTCATTTATCATTGTTTGTTCCCTGAATACATAAATAAATTAGTAATCATCTGTCCAGTTGACGTCACGAGGACATTTTATTAATTAATTTTGGATAAGACTTCATTTTTTTAAATTTTGAAGGAAAAGTATAAATTGGGCTATATTTTCGGAAAAAATATTAAAAGTATGTGTTAAAATTTTTTTTATGAAAAATATATATTTTTTATGAAAGTTAACACCTATCTAAGCGGGATACAGCAACCATTCAATTGCATCAAATAACAGCCACAAATGACAATTTTGCCAGTTTCTTGCGTTCCAGACAAAAAAATATCGCCAAATTTTTAACGTGTAGCGATTTAGCTGTTAGTGTCATGCGTTTCAGATGCTTCATTTTCGGTGTTAATGGCGTTTGTAACAGCTAAGATTTTTGAATTTCACACGGTATTTTGACATTTGACATTTAATACCGTTCCAGATGCAATTTATGAGAATTCATCGTTCAACAATAATAACACAATACAATACATAATACAGGCAGCAGATGGGCCGAGCCGCGGGGACCGGCGCCCATGCCCTGATGTGATTCGCGTGTTGTAAAATTAGGCCGAAATTATCAATGTTGTATACAAAGAAATATTGTACTTTGTTTTTACTTATTTCTTCTTAACTTTATCAAATATTTATAGAATTGGAAATAAAATACAATAAAAATGCTCCAAGTAATATGAACTTGAATATAATTAAATTTAATCCACATGTTCAACGCAACAAGCTGATAGGTCTATGCGACATAAAAAACACTAAGTCTTATATGCTCTGCTACCCGTGCGAAGCCGGGGTGGATCGCTAGTGTAAGCTAAGTAAAAGACTGTTTGTCTCTAATAAATAAACAGTTGTTATGCTGTCGCTACTCACAAGACGACAGCAGCGGGGCTCGGCGCGAGGAAGCGGGAGGAAGATCGAGTTTCGAGCCGAGTGTCATGTTAATACGTCCGTATAGTATTTTATTAATTTCTTTAATTTTACATTTTGTAACCAACGTATTGAATAAAACAGGTAAATGATCTAGCTTTCGCGTATAAATTTTGCGTTTAGTTTAGTACAATTAGCTTTTACATAATATTACGATCTTCTAATTCTAAACTTGTTTAATTATTATTGTGTTTTTATTCTGAAGCATTAAAAAAGACGTACGTAATACAAAAAACAACCTACACAAAAACGCTTCAAATTAATTGGCTGTTGTTCAGTTTATGTAAGCACAATTTTAATATATTTTTTGGTGTACAATGGCACCTTTGAATAAGTTTTAAAGGGCGTAAATTCAAAATTCACCGGAAATTTGTTTTTCAATTTTACTAACGCTGCTTTTTTATCGTTCCATTGTTCATTTAACTTTCGCCTGCTTATAACTTGAAGCTTGAAAAGGTGGAGTTTTGCTACTTAAACGAATAATAATATTTCTCTTGAATTATGAATACCAGAACAAAAATAGGTACTCAAAATACTTGGTGGAGGCATATTTGCAGTGGAATATTATTTTTTCAGATCCCACTCATTCGACGATGGCCATAATACAATCATGTTGTTGTTGGAGAAGTCTACGTAAAGGATGCTACGCGTCCGCGCTATATACATTGGTACGTAAACTTTTATAATTTACACTGTTAGCAACTATACTTAGTACATAAAGCTTTCCAAAAGCCATTGATATATTAAATTCGCCAATTTTCGTAACGAGGTCGTGACCCTCCACCTGAATACGTGTATAACCCATATATTTTACTTGTAAGCTTAATAGAATGAAATACGTTACTTAATCACAGTTATCGCCTTTTTTATATCCGTCTATTTGTCCGTACCTACTGTAACTTTCGAAAACTATAAGCAAATATTTTGCGTTTGTCTGGTTTTTTATTAAATGAAAAATCAAATCGGTATATTATTTCGACATGCGTGAAATTTATTAGTTGTAATGTCCTGAATGCATTTGATTTCATTAGAAATTTCAGTTACAGATGTTACGAATAGTTACTGCAACCGTAAGAGACGATATTTCTGTAACGGTTAATGCCTGCATTGTATTTAAGAGCTGTAACAGTAAGTCTTAAAGAAAACAGCTTCATTGACAAAGACAGAATTATTTCAAAAACATCTCATTAATAAAAAAAACAATACTTCGTGAATAAGGTACAAGAAGTTTATGCATACTCCGTTTTATCACTTACGCTGCTAGTTAACACGTTCCCAGTGGTTAGTGTTCATTATAGATCCGTCCAAGTTTTATAATGAAACGATCTTTAGAAATCTATATTAATAAAATTAAAATTGAATTAAGTGTCTGTCTGTCTGTCTGTCTGTCTGTCTGTCTGTCTGTCTGTCTGTCTGTCTGTTCCGGCTAATCTCCGAAACGGCTAAACCGATTGCAATGAAACTTTGCAGACGTACAGAGGGCATTACTGGGGGTGACATAGGCTACTTTTTGTCTGTCTGTCTGTCCATCTGTCTGTCTGTTTGAGCTGATCTCAGAAACGGCTAAACCGATTTCAATGAAACTTGGCAGACGTGCAGAAGTTATTATCAGGGGTGACATAGGCAGATTTTTTGTTTGTCTGTCTGTCTGTTCGAGCTCATCTTCGAAACGCCTAACATGATTTCAATGAAACTTTGCAGACGTATAGAGGGCATTACCGGGGATGACATAGGTTATCGTGTTGGTACTTGATGTTTTGGCGAGATTTATGTGACCACGTGACCAAATTTTTGAACGCTTATATATTTCAATACTATCGATCGCAGACCTATCGTGTTGGTACTCAAACTTCATGTTTTGGCGAGGTCTGTGTGACCACGTGACCAAATTTTTAAAAGCTTATATTTTCGAATCTATCAATCGCAGACCTATCGTGTTGGTACTCAAACTTCATGTTTTGGCGAGGCCTGTGTGACCACGTGACCAAATTTTTAAAAGCTTATATTTTCGAATCTATCAATCGCAGACCTGGCGTTTTGGTACTCAAACTTGATATTTTGGCGAGATCTGTGTGACCACGTGACCAAATTTTTAAAAGCTTATATTTTCGAATCTATCAATCGCAAACCTGTCGTTTTGGTACTCAAACTTGATATTTTGGCGAGATCTATGTGACCACGTGACCAAATTTTTAAAAGCTTATATTTTCGAAACCGTCAATCTCAGACCTGTTGTCGTGTTGGTACTCAAACTTGATGTTTTGGCGAGATTATTGTGACCACGTGACCAAATTTTAAAAAGACATATTATCAAAACTATCAATCGCAGACCTATCGTGTTGGTACTCAAACTTGATGTTTTGATGAGTTCTAAGTTTTCACTTCTATCGGCAGTCCCTATAACTGCCAACAAGTTTTTTGTCTGTTTGTCTGTTCCGGCTAATCCCCTAAAAGGCTGAACCGATTTAAATGAAACTTTGCAGAGATACAGAGGGCATTACCAGGGATGAGACATAGGCTACTTTTTGTTTGTCTGTCTGTCTATCTATATGTATGTTCGAGCTAAACTTTTAAAGATTTCAATGAAACGATGCAGACATTAAAAATAGATTGTTAGGAGTGATATAGGTAACTTTTCATCCGTGTGGTTGTCTGTCTATCTTTTTGTTCCAGCTAATCTACAGAACGACTAAATCATTTCTATGAATCTTTGCAGACATAAAAAGGTTATCAGGAGTGACATAAGTTGGTTTTTATCTGTGTGTATATCTGTTTGTTCGGGCTAATCGTCAAAACGGCTAATCAGATTTTACTGAAATTTTACAAACTTAAAGAGCGCGTTGTCAAGAGTGAAAAGCATTCTTTATATACCTATAAAAAACTGTAGTGTTTGTTAGTATGTCTGTCTGTTATCATTAATCTTAAAAACGGCTGACTGATTTTGGGACCGACTTTCGGGATAACTATTCTTCATTCTAAAATAGCTAAATGGATTTTTACGATATTAGATATAGAGATTTCTTAGGTAGTTAAGTTTCAGATTGTTCTAGAAAGTGCTACAATGTTCTGGAGCGTCGCGTTCCTGTACCTGTCCCGGTACAACTGTGTAGTCCACGCGAGCGAAGCCCGCGGGCGGAAAGCTAGTCGTACATAAAAACAGCTATATAAATCAGGCAGCTTACATCTAAAACAGTATACGATGAAATCACAAGATCTTGTGTTTCATATCTAAAAAGCGTTCGTCAAGAATTTATCTCCACCCACATACATTGTGCACTCTTGACTGTATGTGACGATATACTGAAACTACACTTTGAATCTATTATTAATATGTAATAATAAAAAGAAGTATATTAAAATAAAATTATATAAAAATATTATATTTAAAAACAAAGTATTTGTGCGTCTTGAAACGAGGAAGAATTGCTTATACAATAAAAACAAAACTTTGTTCATTACTTTTCAATGAAACTTATAATTAACTTATTATTTTTTACTTGGCAACTCAAACATGTCATGTTTTTATGTAATTGAAAATGTGTAGAAATCCTATAAAACATTTTTTAAACACAATTTCAAATTTTTACGCTCTACAGATGTAACTAAGCTCATTCTTCTCTGGAAGCCTATTCACATTTGGTTCGCAAATTAACGACCGTCGGTAATTTTACTAAAATCTTAAATTAATTTCGATTTCTAAAATCACAAGTGATTTGCAATAAGGGCAAAGGGTAAGGACCTAATCGTTGTATAGGTCAATGGCTTTATATTATTCAATTAATTATGTTCGCAAATTAGAGAAAGAACATTTTTAGCTATTAAAATATGAGCAATCTTTCAAAAGCAAAACAAATTTGCGAACATTGAGAATAGTTGATAGAAATTCGAATTGCAAATCGCCGCGAAGCGCCAAAAGATCGACAACGAATCACTAGATACAACGCCATCAGCGAAACGAACGAATCAGCGATTCACATCACAATGGGCATTACTATAGAGTAAATAAATTTGACAGCAGCGTTTAGTGTTAATAGAGTCAGAAATGTTACTTCACAGTATCGAAACTATCAAACGCGATTTCGCGAGGGTGAAGGTTGGCGCGCAGGTTCCTCGCGGACTGAAACCGGACTGAAACTTGCCAAGGTTACACCAGCTGACTAGAAGAAGAATGGTAACAAAATTCCTTCCATTCTCTACGTGTCGTCGCGTCGTCGCGTCGTCGCGTCGGTGTGAAAATGGAATTAAAGCAAATTCTCTCATCTAGCGATTCGTATTCGCATCGCTTCTTGAGCATAGAACGAAATAACCGTACTTTCGCTGTTGCGCGCGACAGTGGCGGTATGCTAACTGCGTAAAAGTATAAATTATAATAAGTGTTAAGTTAAGAATACATATGGGTTGGAAAAAGTAACACATTTTATAATATTAACGAAGATACTGTACGGACGAGGCTAATAATTAAGGCAATGGGTCGAAATATATTATAAAATGTATTGATAAAACATACAGCCAGAAAAATACAAACTGATAACCAATAATTACTAATTAAAAATAAAAGCTTATATCAAATTAAAAACTAATTAAAAACAAAAAAATACCTGCAAATAAAATTAATAATGGGTCAAAATAGTTTAAAAGTTACTACCACCACCAATAATATCTTGATAGTGCAAACTTTCCTTGAAATCGTTAAATAATAAACGACGATTTATTATGCATGTTTTATTCGTAAACTTTCTTTACAATCGCTCAAAATACTTATGACTATGCTGACATCCATTTAATGGATAAAACTTTTATTATGAATAAAAAAATAATTTGAAAACCAAAATCATTAAGTAACTTGGCAGTTGGATAATAAGATTTCGTTATTCATTTCTGTACATTTTGTGTTATATGGAAAAATAGAAGGCTTAATTGCCCGCTCGATTTCTCATATATGGCTGAAATTGGTGACTATTACTCAATCTTCATCAATCTTAATTATGTCGTAAATAGCGAGTAAGTTTACTGTACAAAGTTTGATCAGTTTGTTCTTAGAAGCAATTTCACATATCTGGACGACCGTTGGGCGGAAGTTTGTCAAGCATCGAGGATTTTATATTTCGCAGCCAAAATGTATATACACAGTATAACAAAACGTCTAGCCGCATTGCAAAACAACGCTATTTTTCAATGGGATTAATTGACGTTCAGCCAGAATAACACCATGATATGTATGAGTTACCAAGGACACTTCAGCAATTTGTATATGCGAAATAACTTTGCAATCTGCGCGTCGTAAAAGTTATTTCATACTACGAATTTTTTTGATTCGATTTAATGCTATTAAATTTATGATAATGACATTCGCATTGCTTAGACTAATTAACAATATTTACAATATTTACAACATAAGAATATCGTCCAGGTTGGTCCCATGTGGCATCGATCCCAATACGCTTGCACTGTTTCCGCGCTGCACAGCGATACTCAGTTGCTGTGCGAAATAGGCGCCCGCTCTGGGATCGCCAGCAGGGCTGACCAGACGGGTGGACAAATCTTTTACGAATTTTTTCGTATCAGACGACCACGGACCGAGTGTCTCTACTGCAACCGCCGCAAACTCGTAGTGAGGAATCAACCCCGAGTATTTGCGACGTTTACATAATTGGGCCTGATCGGCCGCCGCGCCAGCACTCTGGACATGGGACGGAGCCAGAGTATCCACACATGTGGCATCCCAAATCAAAGCACGGCCCAGGCACCAAGGCACCAACGTTGCTCCGTCGGGTCTCTTGCCATCGTCCCTGAACAAACCTTTCGGCTCTAAAGATGAGGGGATAGATGCTGTCACAAGAGCCCGGCGTATCAAATCATTAATGGCTCCGTGGCGGTAGATACTATACTATACTATATTATTAAACTTAAATATTTACTTCGACTCCTATCTGTTCTCAGGCTTATTTACCTTGTTTTCCATATTTTAAATACAATTATAATATTTCTCGAATGTTCGTATAATAAGAATATATGCCCGATCGACATTCGGCAAATGACGGACTTATACGAATCATAGTAAGTCTATTTCTCTTCTCTATATGCCAGTTGTTAGACTTCGAACATATCCGTGCGAAGAAAAAATCCAGGCTATCTGTACAAGCAGATAAGTAACAGGATTAAATAAAAAGGTTTTGATTATGAAGAAACCACGAAGTGACAAATTCGTATATAATTTACGCTGTAGGCTAGAATTTTCCATACAAAGAAAATTTGGGGTTCAAGATCCTTTCAATACTCATTGTACCTATTACATGAAAAGTGGGAAACAAATGTTATGGGAACTAGGCCCGCTGCACTTGTAATAAAATTGTTATACCATTATATAAAACTTTATCGATTTTTCGGGATTGTTTTATCATAAAAGTGATTTTGATATAACCTTTTGTTGTTAGCTACATCGAGATTTTAATATTTATATATATAACTAGCGGCCCGTCCCGGCTTCGCACGGGTAGTATTCGTTTCTCATAAGAATCACTTTTTTTATCTCAGTCTTGTCTCATTCCCGTTCTTCCTTTCATTTTTTCGTTCCCATCGCAAAAATACTTTATTATTTCTGTTCTTGGCCCTAGTGTAGCTTCCATTCCATTCTCATCAAAAATAACTTTTTTATCTCCGTCTTAACTCATTCCCGTTCTTCCCTTTCCCGTTTTTGTTCCCATCGCATAAATATTTTATCGTTTCCGTTCCTGGCCCTGGTCTCATTTCCTTTTTGTTTCCATTCTCATCAAGTACAACTTTTTTATTTCAGTCTTAACTCTTTCCCGTTCTTCCCTTTCCCGTTTTCGTTCCCGTAACACAAATATTTATCGTTTCAACAATTTCTGTCAGTCTTAATTAAATAAATTACACTTTTGCGAAATAATATTTAGTTATGCAATTATTAAATTACTAAAATGGCTATTAAAAAATAAGGGTTGATCGTAGAAGGGTGAAAATTAAAGTATTGTATGTATTTTTGTATGTTGTATCATAAAAAAAATAGAAATTAAAAATTTTGTCTAAAAAAAAAAAAAAATTTAGGGGTGGACTACCCCTAACATTTAGGGGGATGAAAAATAGATGTTGGCCGATTCTCATAGATACCGGATAAGCACAAAAAATTTCATCGAAATCGGTCCAGCCGTTTCGGAGGAGTATGGCAACGAAAACTGTGACACGAGAATTTTATATATTAGATAATATCAATTAAGATATTTAGATACCATTTTTTGGAATTTTTGTACGTCTGCCTGCGTCTGCATTGCGCTATAACTACTGGACAGATATTGTGACTATAATTTAGTACCTACCTGAGTCCATATAGCATTCTAAAAACGAACATAGGCTACTTTCTACCGCGAAAATGTCTGTTTGGTTTTTTTTTTCACAGCTAAACCTCAAAACCGATTTTGATGAAATTTGACACAGAGGCAGCTTGAATCTTGAGGAACCAGAAAGAAATTACTTTACACAGCATAAAAAGTGTCTATGCCTTTATTACGCTTTCACGGTTGAACGCCCGAAACAAATGTTTATCCCACGGGGGCGAATCCGCAGGCGAAAAGCTAGTGATAATAGCAAAAGGGATAAAAACCGTATGGAACAAGAATTACATGATACTAGAGTAATTAAGCGAGGAACATGCAAAAGGAGCTTATGACGTTTTATTATGTCCGTAATGCTCAAGTATAAAATATTGAAAGTGATTGTTCCAAAAGACTTGAAAACTCACATAAATTTACCGGCTTTCCGAAATAAAGTTAGGGGCGGTGGAAATTGGCGGGCGAAGTATAAAAGTTTCTTTCGGTGAACACTGAATTTTACGCTAGTATGATCTCTAGTCAGTATGTTTAACAAGCGCGATGTTTTATTATTTGTATTGTAATGCAGAACAATAAGAATCCTTTGATATCTACTACAAAATGGAATAACTTATTGTTCTCTTGTAAAAATAGCAGTAGACACCAAATCATCGATCTAACATAAATACAAGTTTCAAACGCTTAAAAAATATATATATCGGATGACTTATAATTTTACCAACATTGTTCATAATTCTTGCGGTAGGTGGTTCTGTGCGGTCCTAAAACATCTAATATTTACCAATATGTCCAATCATTAACGCTTCCTAAGGATCAATTCTGTATATGTATATATACATTGTTAAGTAATAAATTGTAAAAGGAAAATTAACTTTTGTCTATATGTAAACAAATAAACTAAACCAATAATCCACCCCTCGTCACCCCCGAGGCAAAGGTGCCCATGAAGCTTATCACATTGCCGCACCGAATATCAACAGTAATTCTTTGCACCAGGAAGGAACCGAAACGGGGGTCGAATCCCCTTTCACTCAGACGACAGCCGAAGCCCGCCCCGAAATATTCTGTATTAGATAATTATCTTCTTCATTGCCAAATATTCCACTAGGAAACAACGGAATTCTTATCATATGATCAAACGTACCTACGAGTACTAAATTGATACACATTCCCATTCAATTTTCAGCAATTTTTCGAGTGTTCGCCATGTCATGCAGGGTTGTCAACCTTTCGTTTGGTTCTTCTATTCTTAGCCTGCATAAATATGTGGCGAAAGCTGTTTTCGGCGAGACTTCGAGTGCGGTTGTGTACCTACTCGTAAGTCTGTCATCGATGTTGTATATTGTGTTTTGTACGTTGACAGTTGACAAATATTGTTAGATGCGTATTACATGAAAATGTTGACGAAATGTAATAACAAAATACATAATATAAATATTGTATCATAGCTTATGCTATTTCACTGTTGCACATTAAAATCATACACATCCGTCGCATGTACAGATTATTAACTATTTTTGTGTGTGAAATTTCACTGTAAAACCAAAATGCGTTAGTGTTAAACTTTGGTCGCCAAATTTAACACGGTTTAAATTAAACAGGTTTAAATTTTTTTCAATTTCGTCATTTCTAAAAGTAAAGAAAAAAAATCGTGCTCGCACTCCGTTGTGCAAGGCCTTTTGAAATAAGAGGTAGTAAGTAAATTTTAAAATAAGAAAATATTACTTAACGAACAGTTTCGACGAAAACTTGTTTTGAAATAATATATTCACAAGTTTTTCAGATATACACAATTTTCAGTTATCAAAAATTTTTTGTAGGTGTGATGATCATAAAGTGATTGCTCACAGTACATGCTACTGAGCTCATAGTTTGAAGCGTGTACGATTCGCAGGTTATTTCAAAATTTATTTGAGCAATATTAGATACATATGTACGACTATAACGTCATTGCTGGTTACCGAGTATTCGGAACACTAAGAACTAAATAAACAAACTTTATGATGAAATAAGTAATTCGACTTGACTTGTAATGCTAACATATATTGCTTTATAATCCCTATATATTCATCTATAAATTATTGTCATTGTGGGGATATGCCCAAAACTTACCATCATCTTTTTTTGGAAATATTTTCTTAAAGAGTATTCCCTTTCTTTACTGACGTGATCAAACCACTACATACAAATTTAGGCACAGTTAGAAATAAAAATAAATTATTAAAATGTGTGAATTTGTTACAAAATATCTCTCTCAGTTGATAAGTAATTTAACTGTGCCTTGTTACGAAAAAAATGAACATGTTTAAATAAATTTCTGGTATGTTTTACTGATTCGTTTGTACATAAATAATCAAAAAGAGGTGAAATTGCTTGAGCCCTTTGTTATTTTTATCGGGGATGCCGAGGGTAATGGATCGGCATAAAAGTTGTTTATCTCTCATTCAAAACCCCTACCAAAGCTTTTAACTTTTGTTCAATTTAGATGTTGGTCAAATAGTCATCAGCGAAGCGTTCCATTTTCAAGGGTAATTAACTTTTACTGATCATTATTTTTATAAATAAACAAGTATCTAAAAATTTTAAGTAAAAATAATCTGCTACTAAGTAATCGAAAAAAAAAAAATATTTAATTCTCTCTGCGAAACGTTTGTCAGGACTAATTTATATTTAAATAATCAATCACTTGATTTAAACCGATTCAACAGTATTTTTGGAGATCAATTCGGATTCTGGTCATGATAGCCCGAGTGCAGAGAACCTATTCTTAGTTTAGAAGGCCGTGCAGCCGTGACTCCGTGCCTCAGAGAGCACGTTATGCCGTAGGTCCCGGTTTGTCACCAACAGATGACAGTCGTTTTAATCCACCAACCCACACTGGAGCAGCGTGGTGAATTAACACATCCTAACTAACATCCTAACATTAAATATACGTAAGCTAACCTCTTTATTGTCTCGGAGAATTAAACAATTTTCATGTTTTATTGATCGGCATATAAGTCTACACGAGAGGGTTGAATTTGTCTTGGACACACAGTTTCATTAGCGCCATTTCAGATTGTTGGGCCACTTTCTTAAACGTATCCTTTTTTTTCAACGTGACCAAAATCTTTCAAAACCTACCACGGGCTTGCGGCACATTTAAGCATTTTGTTTTTCTGTACAGATACGATATTTTGTTACAATGTAAATAATCTGTGATTGAAAGTGTATAATGACATGACAGGTTACAATATCGGGCCAAAAGAAGACAATGTCTGTGCTATGGTTTTCTTAATGCACTCATTCAAATATTTTTATGGATTAGTGTGAGGTAGTTTTATTGTGTCTCGTTTAGGTTATTAGCCCATCTGGATTCGCCAGATAAAGGAATTTAGACAGACTGAGTTTGTATCTTGTTTTATTAACCATGCATATAAGGAACTAATTAGGTATTAGTTACACATTATAAGTTAGCCTATTAATAGTAAAACTATTCTGCTATTATACTACTACTATTATATAAAGCCTAGAATATGACGATCGAGGGACAACGATAAATTATGGGATCGTGAGCGAGTCGGTATACTGTTGGCAGCAACTGCGTGTTGCTAGGTCGAATAAGATCTGTACAGACTGGTTGTTACAAGAAAATTCTTGGAAAATAGGGTATATACCTCCCAAATTTTGTGGGAACGGCAGCGTCTTGAAGACGCCGTGGGTTTTTGTAGAATCAACTGTAGAAAATGTAGTAAATGTAGTGTAGTAATCCTGTTAAACGTGACATCGCCAAATTGCTCAAATCGGTTTATATTTGTCCCTATTAATTTACTTTTTTGTAGTTTGTGTCAAAATGTGCATATATAAATATATGTAGGTATTTGTGATTGGCTATTTACTTACTAGCTATTATTTGATACACATATTGTTATAATAACAAAATATTTTTTATTGTCCCTTCTATTTTTTTGAATCGCAGACGCCTATGTTACTGTTACAGTTAAGACCAGTCTAACAACCTTTATATATGTTGAAGTCCATGCGAACCGTTTTGACCATAGAACGTACCAAAGGAATAGACATTTATACATACATAGATACTCTAAAAACATTACCCTCCTTCTGAGGCAGTGGGTTAAACAGAGTATGATTATTATACGCATTGATACAAAAGTTTTACGATCTAATCCAGAACCGTTATAAGATCCAGTTTAATTAAAATATTTTTTGTCTTTATCTTTTGATAAAGATATTTAATTAAACTGGTTCTAAATAAACGTTTATGATTTATGCGACAATATATTAACATTTATTTAATTTTCTATATATTAAAATTGTTCACAGGTTTATTTTTCCATTACGATCGTAACAATGGCCCATTTTATAGAAGAGGAGCGGCTATATTTAACAGGCCAAATGGAAAAACCAGAATCAGAAAGTTTCCTAGAGCCAGAAAAAATTACGCCAAGTAAGTATAATGATACAATTTTTTTTTTAAGTCATATTCTTGGGGATGAAAGTTGATTATGTAGTGCAAAAGGTTTTTATATAATTAACTTGTTGCCATATAAGTATTAAAATCATAAAATTAGTCAAAAAAGTGATCAATATAACAGTCTATCAATCTTTTGCAATCTGACAAAATACTGCCAGTGGTATTTCATATTAGGTTAAATTTGAAATTTTTTACATGGCCAGTTATATTTGAAATTCTCTTCTTAAATCTTAAATCTATTAAAAATTACAGTAATATTGCTTTAAATTAAGGAAGGTGTTTAAATTACATCTTTCAGTCATTAGAATCTTTTGAGTATGAACATATTTTTAACAGTTTAGGCAATTTAAAAAATATAATGTTTTGTCTGGCCATAAGAAAATTATGAGGTACCTACCTTAGAAACGTAGGCGAGAATGAAACTGTATATCTAAATAAAAAAAAATTAACCAAAGGGGCGGGTCGATAGCGAGAACTTCCTTATCAATCACTACATTTATACGTCACGTGGTTCGCTTTAATGAAGACGTTGCAACATTATTTAAATAAAGAAATTTTAGGGCGTCACCTAATTTTCCTTCTTAAGTCACAAAACCAGGAAAAGTAAGTTAAAAAAAAAATTATCAGCATGCCAGATAGATTTAAGTTTTGCGATCACAGAAAAGGAGATCATTTCGGACGTATTTACTTAAGCACGCCCATCTTATTTCCTATACAAGAACAACTGTATTATAATCGAAATAACATAATTACAAAATAGATGGCCTGTGACCCGTGTTTAAGATAACTTTGTATTTTAAAACAAGAGCTTGTATCCACAAACGGAACAGTAATTTAATATTTATTAATGAGAACAATGAGCTACTTGTTTGTTTCTTAAAACTGTTAAGACAGTTAGTGGTTTTATCTTTGGATAATAATTTCAGGAATTCACATACAGTGAAATTTTGTTATCTTTGTTGTAAAGTAAGAGAGACGAATTTGAGTCTCAGTCATGTTTTATGACAACTGTCATGGTTTTTCAGACAGGCGAGTCTCGTTTTACGCATCCGAAAGCGTATCTCAGCCTAGATTGGAATCGTAATTTCATACAAAAAGTACCTACTTCGTGCAGGCTTCTAAGGACGCGTAAGAAAACTGTTACAGCGCTAATGGTTTTTGCTATATAAAACAATATTTCCTCCAAAATATTTCTTTGCAAAGATCGCAATTCTACATTTATCTGTTTTCAAGCTTTTATGAACATGAATGCGCTTTCGGTTACACACTCACATTATGCCAAGGTCCAGAGACCGGTCAGAAAATTATTATTCTTTAACTTGAGAAATGAATCGTTAAGATGTATGTGTATTGACAATTGCAATTAGCATAAGAAGTGAGCTAAATCGTCCATTACGAAACAGACCACATTATACAAATCAGCTATCAGTTTTGTGTGATTGTCATTGTTATGTGTTCGCCTAAATATTAATTTCATTCATTTCTATAGTTATAATAATTAGTAAATTACGGTTTATTTCGCTATTTTTAAATTATTCCGAACTGAAAACTTTAAATCGCATATCATGAAAAGATAAAATTTATGATTTTAGTGAACACTTTGTGGTTATTTATAGATCAATTCTATCCCTTTTAAGAAAAATTATAAATTGATTTAAATTATAAAATACAGTGTTATTCTTCTTAATGAGATTATTACGACCCTGTTCCCAAATTGACGTGCAATAAATTTTCATTTTATTCCGAGTTATGAGAATAATATATTAGAATGCCTCCTCTGCAAAACATTAACTCTTTTATAAATCCTTAAAGTCAGAGTAGAGTTTTGTGTAAGTAAAAAATGTTGATTAATTACTAATTATAAACTAGCACTAACAACCAAAAAATCAATTATTTGAATCTAAAACACAAATTATAAACTAATTATAATTAAAAAATACCTACTAATTAAAAATGCTATCTAAATATGATAAGCTGGGAAGGTTTTAAGGAGACGACGAATCCAGGATGCGAAGGATTCGATAATTGCTGCGTTGCCGCGCTGAATTGCGACACTCATCCTGCAAAATAAATATAGTTTATATTTTGAATATAATATAATAAGTAGTTTTATGAACTTAGTAATGTATTATATTGTTTGATATTTAGGCATAAATAAGAAAATTGTAGGTACAAACATCTAGGTAGCTGGAGAGTTATTTTGAGGTTTACACTTCTGAGTGGCTTATAAACCGGTTGTAATCTGGTTGTAATGGATATCGGCCTAAAGAAATAAAATTAGATACCAAATCCAAAAAGCCGAGATGCTTACGTACTTAAAATGATTTATCGTATCTATTGGAATTTCGTATTTAAAATATTTTGCCTGAAAGCAGAAGGTCATACAAATATTTGATTTATTTGAAAATTTCGGGTTAAGGATAAATGGTTTAAGTTGACCTTTCGCACTATAGTCGAACGTGCCGCGCGGAAATATTGTTTATGGTCAAACAGCTCAAAATATATTACATTATTAGCTCAAAATATAATAAATTATTACAAACATTTTCTTAATGTTATAATATGGTATCACTAATATTTACAACAAAAAAAAACGAAATTTATTTGTATTGTAAACCGCACTAAAAATGTCTTTTTATTTGTCTCTTTACTAAAACGTCGCTGTCACTCTTTAGTTTCTACATAGTCCTGAATGTTATAGAGATAACAATATCTATTTTCAATGTATATATTATTTAATAGTAATAAACACTACATATTAATAATATATAGATATATAGGTTGCTTGTTTGTTCGAAGTAGTCTCTGAAATTCCGAGTCTGATTCCAGTGGTAAAAACAATGCATTACAAGCGCACATTATTTACAAGTATACAGACATTAATTATATTATAATTGAAGACATGAGTGGCCAAAGGTCGTAACTCACAAAATAGACATTTTGAGAAAACAGAGTTTAAATTTTCTCTTAATATGAACCTTGTTGTGCATTTCCTACTTGTTCTTTAAAATTAATTAAAAATTATAAAAGAAACCGCTCTTATAGCATTGGGAATAGATTATGCGCATCATAAAACCTTTGTTACACCAAAAAAACAGGTTTTTGATTTTTTGCAGATATGACCTTTGGCCACTCATGTCTTCAATTATTACTCTTTCGCATAATAATATTGGGCATTTTTCTTAGTATCATTCGACTTACTGCAGACGACATATCAAAAATGATAATCTTTTAAAATTTTAGTATAAGTTACCAAGGAAGAAATTTAACCGCACTCGAATACTTATTGTAAAAACCCAGTTATTTCTATTCGAAGTAAAGGAATCTATAAAACATGCAAAAATACTTAAAAACACAAACAGTTACAGACTGTTTTCACTTTTGTTCATACTGGAACTGGTTCACGTGCTTGAAATTTTACTTGCGACCTGCTGAGCCAGTATGCACATTGCGACAAAATTTATCTACGCATTATCTCGTGCCGAAACGAGATATGTCTATATGTCACATATAAAGCTATCTCGTTTTAGCACAAGATAAAGCGTTGGGAAATTTTGCGGGGTGGCATACCTACTAGCCCTGCTGAAGTTTATGTAATAACTTTGCCAGTTTTAACAATTAATTTTGTTTTCAGTTACTGTCTCGCTGAACATCACGCTTCTGGGATGCAGCACATTTGGTTTTATATCTTGTATTTTAATGGTGGCGGGTGTGTACAAGGTACGGACGATTCGTAAATATCTTAGTAGCCCTTGTAAAATTTATGTTGCCTACCTAGCTTGTTAGAAATGTATGAGATAAAAACGATATTAGTCAAATATTTCATTGCGTTCATATAAAAAGTTCAAAAGAATATTCTGAAATGATAAATATTATAATGCTGTAGTGAGCAACTCTAATGCGGAAGGCCCAGGTTCGACATCCGCATTGGTAGGCATATCTTGGAATCACATTTTCAAATATATTGTGAATATATGTATGTATAATGTATACGGATTTACGTGCTGTTGTATACCTAACACAAATCCTTTATGGGTGTACCGTACCAGGACCATACGAATAAGAAATAATAGCGACGCTCGCGTGGTACAGACACCAAAATCTGGCACCGAGCTCACGCTAAGTACCTATGCACTTGTTCCGGCCGTACGGATACGCTTTGTACTTTGTAAGTCTTGTCAATTGAAGCTAGCCTCAGGACAAGATTTGTTTCTTAGTAACGTAACTTCGAATTTTGTCATAATTTGGAATGAGGCTAGGTCTCCACCAGCCTCCATTGACAAGGGGTACCCGTACGACCGAAACAAGTGAGTATAAGTACTTAGCGCGAGCTCGGTGCCAAAATATCGTTTCTATCTAACAAGTGAACGTCGATATTATTTCTTATTTTTGTTTTAGTACTTATAATTCAAGGTCTTATATTGTACGAAATGCAAATTGATGCTCGTCAAGGCGTTAGTATTAATTACAAAAAAAAAACTCAACTGGGCAAAGGTTACATTGAATTGCAAAAAGCTAGATATGTGTATTTATTTAAGATTAAAAAACTCATTAATTTTATTAAAAGGCCAAGTAAAAAAATAACGTCATGAAGCTTGCTGGTCCAACACGATAATATGGAAAACAAGGTTTATATTTTCCCACGCAAATGACCTAATTTCCTTGGGTTGGCTATATTGTCACCTTCACTTTCCATTCCCCTGCTTGCTGTCCCAGTTAATATAATTTATACTCGTACTACAGTAATGTGGCATATGAAATGAGAAAAATAAAGGAGTTGTTAAATAAATATATAAGACAGTGACGAACGTCTTGGCAGCCTTTCGTTCCTGTATTCCAATCCCGCATTGGAATATAAATGTTGTTTAAAACTACAAAACTATATATAAATAAGGACTTGAATTTTAATACAATGCATTGTTTCAGGATATTAAATACATGCTATTACCATGGGTCGTGTCAATGGTTCTAGAGACGATCGTCGAAATAGTCAACATGGTATATCTATTTTACTTACAAACGGTCAGTATTATTTAGTTTTATTCCATTTTTTTTATAAAAATTTAGGCAAAGTTTAAATGCTAGCAATGATGTTGATTGAGAGACGAAAAAGTAGGTGTATGTTAATCGTATCTACTATACTTCAACCATCTGCGACCGTAAAGCATATATTCAATGAAACAGTACGTGCGTGTTGGAATAGCTCCCTAAGGGTTTCGCACAGTTAGTCATAAACGCGTTTATCGTTATCACAAATGACATGTACGAACGTATCTCAATTTATAAAATATAAAAAAATATGTGAAGTAACTAGAAGTTGACGATTTTTGGATTTTTTCCTTTACTTCTGCTGGAGATGTTGCCTACAGGTCTACGGAGGTACTCCATAGGTTTTGATGAGTAAGTTTGCGTATTACGAAATATATTATAATTATAGATGGCTGTAAGCTTTGATAGCGTTGACTTATAAGCTTGAATATTTTACACCTCTAAAGGACCGCTTTAGTTTTGATATTAATTTCCACTTCATGTCTGTACCTGATAAAACCATACTAACAGACGGACGGACAGAAAACAAGTGATCTTATAAAGATTTCGGTTTTTCCTTCTGAGGTATGGAACCCTAAAAGTACCAATCCGTCTTGATCATGACCTATCACAGACGTACAATTATCGTCGTAATAAGAAAATCAAGAATGATTGCCACAGACAGTAATGTTTCGATTATCAACCACATCAACATTTGTGTAGCAAAACATAATATAATAATAATATTCATGTAGCAAAATATAATATGATAATTTCATTTTGAATATTTTTTTTTGCCACAGAATGTTTTGTGCAATATTAATATTCAGTATTACGTTTGAGTATTTCCGCAAACCCGACGCTCATGTTTTGACAAAAGGCACGTGTGGCTTCATTCTAACTTTATTCATTCGATGCATTCATATACGACACCTACCAGAGCAAAGGCTCGAGTGAACATCAATGTCTGTAATTTATTAACTTTGTTTTTGGGCTGTACCTACATTCAATAGATTTTAAACACCTGTTATAAATATTTTAAGTGCAGTTGCGGCTATACAAAGCAACTAATTATAACTTAATTTACCGTCAACATAATATTACTTGAGAGTTAAGTAGGTAGCCGAAATAAAGTAGGTAATAAATTTACATTTACTGTACAACGCTTTAATTTTCTCATCCTCTAACTCGTGCTATTTATGTCTTTATTGTACCTACGAATGTGAAATCAATACTTAAATTAACATTATACTGTTTACTTCTACAACTGGCAAAATGAATTCAGTACAAAAACATTACTTATACTTAAAATAACTTAAATTTGGCGATGACCAAAAATTTTTATATTACTGGTTAATATTAGGTATTTTAGTTAATTTTACTTTTATTTCCTTATAAGTAAATGAACCTTCAAGAGACAATCGATTAATAAAAATTAAAAGTTTCAGTTACACAGGTTTATTAAGAGGGCGTAGAGCGTTTGACACACATGCTGTTTAGGTATTTTGCTAGACGTATCAATTAAATGTCAAATGTGCCTAGCTTGACCGGCCGACCGGACGCAAAAGAACGTAACTCAAATTTGTTTTTAAATTGAGTTTTGTAATGATATGAGGTAGTATAATGTCTTGTAGTAGGAAATTTTTATATTTCATTTTACTTTTTATATGAACCATGACTTCGGATTCAAACGATGGATATGCGTAATGTATACGAAATTTTGTTTCGTTTCAGTATGTATTTGTGTATATCTTTAAGTGGGTAGGTATATGTAGGGATATATGTAAATATACATATAATGTAGATAATTAATATTCGAGCGATTAATATGCTTATTTTGAACAGACTTCAATATAAAAGGAGGAGGTTCACATGTTCACAATACGAATGCAATTTTAAAAGATATTATTACTTGATAACTTCGTCATTTATAAACAATATTCTATATTCTTTAAAAGGGCATACTCCCAATGTCACTTAGTCAGGATTAGATGATGCGATCCCAGTAAAATCGAGGAATACCCTCAAATGTTATAGGCACGCATGGTGTGTTTGAGCTCTATTTTTTAGTTCTTCAGGTGTTTGCTTCTGGAAGTCATAATTTCATGCTGCTAAGCTAATGAGGAAAGCTACAGTAACTCCTTAACGGTTAGGAGTTAGGGGTAACACACTGCGATTTGTCGACAATTTTCTTTAAATGGCGCTATCTCATTTGAGTAGCGCGTTTAGAAGCCTTATTCATACTAAATAAGTTACAGTTGCGTTTAACTAAAAATTGAAAATCAAAATAAACTTTACAAAAAAAAACAGACTTCAAAAACATAAACTAAAAAAAAATCACTTTAAAGAAAACAGTATTAATAGGCCGTATATAGTTATTGAAATCTGTACCAACTCATACACTTTGAATGGGTACTTATCAAGTAACAAAAATTACAACAACAATATATTTATAACTATTACAAATATAGAACACAATTTAAAGTGAATGACTTGGCACCGACTTCATAAACTATACACCGCCCATTAATGCTCTTCTCTTTAAAGTAAAAATATTATTTTATTACGTTTTCGAAGTCGGTTTTTATTTATTTTTTGGTTTTATATAGTATTTTTATTTCACATAATTTTTTAAATTCGAATTATAGAGGACACATTTGACAGATAAAATTGCATTAAAAGAAACCCTTTCATTATTTCCTTAAAAGTTTTAAACAACTCAGATTATATTCAAGTATTGAGTTATCATAATCATAATAAGTTTATTGCATGCCACAGAATTATTATAAAATTACAGATGCTTTCTACACCTAATATAACATCCTGCGACTTATGACTTGTAGCTGTTGATAAAAGTAGGTAAAATCTATGATTGTTTCCATTTATTATAATGTCCTTTTGGTCTTCATATTCATTTCTAGGGTTTCGTACCCAAAGGGTAAAACGGGACCCTGTTACTGAGACTCCGCTGTCCGTCCGCCTGTCTGTCTGTCCGTCTGTCGGTCCGTCAGTCACCAGGATGTATCTCATGAACCGCGACAGTTAAACAGTTGAAATCTTCACAGACGGTGTATTTCTGTTGCCCCTATGACACCAAATATTAAAAAGCAGAATAAAGTAAATATATAAGGGGGCTCCCATACAACGAATGTGATTTTTTTGCTCTTTTTTTATATTGTGTTATTCTATGGAACCCTTTGTGTGATAGTCCGACTCGCACTTGGCCGGTTTTCATATAATAAATTAAAAATCAGATAAATGTATTTTCCACGGATACCTGAAATAAAAAACAGAATTACAGTAGTTATTCAAAATATGTAGTTATTTCAATCACGTGTTAGAAATAGAAATAATTTATTTGTCATTAATATTAATAGTGTAGTTTTTCGACTAGTTTCCAGAGTAGTTTTACTGATTTCCAGAGCAGTTTTGTTATTTATAAGAAAACTAGCTTTTCCGTCGCGGTTTCACCCGCGTGGAATACACAATTGTACCGGGACAGTCAAAGAGGCGCGACGCTTTAGGACATTGTGAGACTTTCTAGAACATTCTTAAACTTAACGACCTAAGAAATTTTAGCATGATTAATAGCTATTCTAAAAGAACCGTGCGTTTTTTTTCGAAATGAAATTTATACTGAGTAAAACCTTAGAAAACAACTCAAATAAAAAATAGTCCATGTCATTTTTGATAAATCTCTTTACATGTCTGCGAAGTTTCGTTAAAATCGGTTCAGCCGTTTCGGGCATAAGCCGTCCAGACAGACAGACACTACATAAATATATACATGCCACTAAATTACACAGTGTGTAAAATTTCATCAAGATCGAATAAGTAGTTTTGAAGTTCATCGTAGACAAACATCGTGACACGAGATTTTTATTTTTATCACCAGCCAAATTTTATCTGAGCTGTAGGTATAATCTAACGACTTCATTTTTGAAAAAAAGTGCGTCAAGTTTTTTCACAATAAAAATATTTTTCTAGAATTAGATACAGCGTGGTCACTAAGTTAAATATTAATGAAAAAGGTGCAAACGCGAATGAAGAGGAGAAAAGAATTCCGCCGGTGGCTGCTGATCGACGCAATGAACTTTATTGCACTATATGCAATATTTTTGTACTGAGTGACTCTAGAAGATAAAACTCATGTTCCATTGTTTTCACTAAAGATCCTATTATTAAAATTTTGGATGGTGATTAAAATTTCAGCCTGAGTATTAAGACTATACCTTTTACATATGTTACTATTAGAAGAACTGAACTGTCCTTTATCAATATCCGACTGGTTACTAATCTTTTTTTTTTCGATTCTGAAGCTGTTAATTAATTTATAATATCTTTGTTTAAGCTTTCCTATTTTCCTGAAACAAATAAATATTATTTCAATTTAATCTCGAATAATACAGGCAAAAGTTAGCAATAAATATAAAACTACCAAAAAAGTACTTACATCCTTTTGCCGATATGCGTACACGAAACAACGTAATTTATGGGTTGCTCTCCAAAATGACGTCGATTCGCTTTGAAAGCCCGGAGGCCACTGAAGTACAGAGCTCGCAATGGCTCGCATTCAAATCGGCGCGCGGCCGCCATAGAAAAAATGTATGGCGGATTTAAAGCTGTTTTTGATACACATGTAAATTAATTTTCGGACAATAATTTAAATATTTAAGACGAACGAATTGTTATATAACCATTTATGTTTCACTTAAACTGAAAATTAGGATTGATTTATACTGTTACAATCTCAAAAATACCTTAACGCTAGCTGACGTTTTTGCAGTTTTCGTCCTAACTTACGTAATTTTTTTATGCGAAAATATTAATGATTTTAAGTTTTTGCCACGAAGTAATTGTTAACACATCCTTCGTTATGGTAAATGTAATTTTTATATATGTGCTGAATAAATACTGTTGATTTTATCACCTCAACCGTACTGCCTGTTTTGGCACATTTCACTCTGCACAGTCTTAATTTTCAAATGATAAGACATTACAGTCACCTGAGTAACCTTAATAATAATAATAAAAATGTACATCGTTTTGGGAGCTAATATGCTGTAAGCAGACACACAGACCGACAGATAGAAATGTACTTGTAGCTAACAAACATCCCGATTAAACCTATTAAACCTATTAAAAAAAATTGAAATCAGTTCATCATTTTGAGACCTACGACACCAAAGACAGACACACAAACAGATAGTCAGATAGACAGAATTATAGTTAAGAACAATCCCGAAAAAATCAGCTTTCAGTTTAAAAAACAGTATCAAAATTAGTCTACTCGTTCAGGAGCTACGATGCCACAGACTGACACACAGACAATCAGACACACACATACAGACATAGGCTTCAAATGTATAATAGCGCTCGTTTTCAACGTCGGGTGTTAAAACCGTATGAACAAGTCTTCGATATCGATTTTTTGTGAAAAATCTTCAATTTATTACTATAGTTATCAATCAATAATAATAATAATAATAATAATAGTTATCAATCAATCAATTCGTTTGACCTTCAACCAGATGCAATGTTTGCAAAAGACAAGTCCCGATATACCAGATGGAACGTAGATATAAGTCGGAGTGTAGGTTATAATCTGGATGGGGAGTGATGGGAGTGAGAGACAGTCGGTATTGGTGCAACCTTTAGCCATGAAAGGGAGTCAGGAGAAGTAATAGGTACCTATTATAGTGTATTGACAAATAACAGTGAGGAGCATATGTTCTATCAGTTTATTGTCGTGGGCATTGTTGTTTCTTAATTCCTTATTCGTTTTCTTCACTTGATGCAAGGCTTTCTGCGTATTTCCTGGACGTTTGTATGATTTGTCGACATCCCGTTTCATTTCTGTTTTAGTTCGTACCATTATGGTCCACTCGTGGTGCACGCGGTGGTAGTAGCCCTTATCTTGCCTGAACATAGTTTATGAAGTTGCAATTAGTATGTCTTAACCCCTTTCCCGTGAGCCTTGAGAAAATTCTTTTGTAATGTATTTTGTAATGTTTATGAATGTTATTTAGAGGAAACCTAAGTTTTTATGGAATGCACTCATTAAAATCGTTTATCAAATAGGTAATTAATACTAAGCACGATATTATTATTTTTATTATATATTTTGGCAGCACTTTATGTATACAATAAGCTTCAAGATTTCAGTAGGAATATACATACCTACTGAAATCATTACCATCCGTTATTAGATAAATAGAGCGAGGTTAATGAACAGATTGGCTTAAAATTCCGTCATAAACAATATTTTAAACTCATTTATTATGTACGTTATCGTGCTTTCTCGATCCTTACTTACCCTTCCTTACCCGACTTATGAGAGAAAATTAAGCATTAAAATCCATAGTAATTTTATTACCAACTAGCTTTCCGCCCGCGGGCTTCGCTCGCGTTTGACCACAGTTGTACTGGGCTAGTTAAAGGAACGCGACGCTCCAGAACATTGTAACACTTTCTAGAACATTCTGAAACTTAACTGCCTAAGAAATCTCTATTCTTAATTTCATAAAAATCCATTTAGCTATTTTAGCATGAAGAATAGTCATCCCACAAGTCGGTCCCAAAATCAGCAAAACATTTTGGAGATTAACTGGAGCACACAGACAGACTAACAGACACTACGATTTTATATATATATATATAAATTGCTTTTCACTCTTGACAACGCCCTCTTTATATTTGCAAAATTTCAGTAAAATCGGATCAGCCGTTTCGACGATTAGTCCTAACCAACAGACAGACAAACACACAGACAAACAATCAAAAAGTAGCGTATTTCACTCCTCACACCCGTCTTTTTACGTCTGCGAAGTTTCATTAAAATTGGTTAAAATGTTTTAGAGTTTAGCTCAAACAGGCATAGAGACGGCCAGACAGACAAAAAATATTGAATGCCACTCCTGACAATCTTTTAATCACATCTTTAAAAGTTTCATTGAAATAAGTTCAGCCCTTTCGGAGATCAGTTCGAACAAACAGACGGACAGACAGACAGATAAACAAAAAGTGTTGTATGTCATTCCTGATAATCTTTCTAACATGTCTGTGAAGTTTCATTGAAGTCGGTTCAGCCGTTTCGGAGATTAGTTTGAATAGACGGACAGACAGACAGACATAGAAAAGAATTTGGTCATGTTGTCACATAGATCTCGTCAAAACTTCAAGTTTGAGTACCAACACGATAGGTCTGCAATTGATGGTTTCGAAAATATAAGCATTTAAAAATGTGGTCACCTGATAACATAGATTTCGTCAAAACATCAAGTTTGAGTACAAACACGATAGGTCTGCGATTGATGGTTTCGAAAATATAACCATTTAAAAATGTAGTCACGTAGTCACATAGATCTCGTCAAAACATCAAGTTTAAATACCAACATGATAGGTCTGCGATTGATGGTTTCGAAAATATAAGCATTTAAAAATGTGGTCACGTGGTCACATAGATCTCGATAAAACATCAAGTTTGAGTACCAACATGATAGGTCTGCGATTGATGGTTTCAAAAATGTAAGCATTTAAAATTGTGGTCACGTGATCACATAGACCTCGACAAAACATCAAGTTTGAATACCAACACGGTAGGTCTGCGAGTGATAATTTCGAAAATATAAGCTTTTAAAAATGTAGTCACGTGGTCACATAGATCTTACCAAAACATCAAGTTTGAGCACCAACACGATAGGTCTGCGATTGATGGTTTCGAAAATATATGCATTTAAAAATTTGGTAACGTGGTCACATAGATACGTCTGCAAAGTTTCATTGAAATCGGTTAAGCCGTTTCTGAGATCAGTTCAAACAGACAGACAGATGGACAGACAGACAGACAAAAAGTAGCCTATGTCACCCACGGTAATGCCCTCTGCACGTCTGCAAAGTTTCATTGAAATCAGTTGAGCCGTTTCGGAGATTACCCGGAACAGACAGACAGACAGACAGACAGACACTTCAATTTTATTAATATAGAATATAGATAAAAGGGTTAAAATTACTAAGGCTAATTAAGCGGAAGCAAATTCTACGTGGGTTGTGATTTGGAGCACTAAACAAAAGAAGATCTATTATACAGATATTTTTTTATCTCGCGTATAATATAATCGTAAATTAAGAGACGATATATTTTGTACACAGAAAAGCTTTTTCTTCATACGTATATAATCCGCAAAATATTTAATCATCAGTGTTTCTTTTTGGTAATGATAGCTATTCCCGAGATTATATCGGTACGTGTCAATTGATTGGGCGTAACGGCGTGACGCATGTTAGTGTCAAAGAATATGGAATTGATCTGACCACGATATTTATCCTTATATGTTTAGGATTGTTGTAATATAAGCGTATTCTAAAAATATACTTCAAGGTATAAAAGTTTAGATACTTTTCATAAGTTACCTAATCCAACGGAAAGTTGATAGAAGTTATGAAAAAAATTGGTTTGCGCTGTGTTGTCTACTACATGCCTATATGTATTTTTACGTGATAACATTTATATGGTTAGAATTTATGTTGATTGTATCTGTGTTGTTTAGTCTTGTAGTTAGAGAGCCCGTGACCACAAATGGTCACGAGTTTCTAAAATTTAAATTTTTGACAGGTGGTACCATTTAAATAGCCCATTCAAGTATTTGCAGTCAGTCAGCTGGATAAGGGTTCGTTAAGGCGAAGTGCACTTTTCATTAGATTTACACAAATTAGCAAAAAAATACGTATTTTCTAAAACCCAACTTTTTGTACATTGCTAGTAGTTACGTAAACAAAAAACGTAATACTAATTTTAACAACTTTTAGGAAATCGTTTAAAACTCTGTGTTTTATTGCATTTTGGGCTCGCTGCTGACACACCTAACACCAAAATACGGTTGACTGATTCTTTGATAATAGTAAAGACTTCAGATTTTCGAAAGTCGTGCCCCGAACTATTAGTTTCGTCACGTAATGTGGTAATAAAATAATGCAGTAATTTAAACTGGAAAAGGGGTAAACAACGAAATGAAAGATAATAAGCTATCAACTTCCATAAATCTTTATTATTACATAAGTTATCACAGAAAAAAATGTTTCTGAATCCAAGTAAGTATAATTTCATATATAAGGAAAAGAATATTCTCTCAAAATAAGTAAATATATTGTTGTTGCAATGTATTATTCGTTGGTCTGAAGAAATAGGTATTTACTTATTTTAAGAGAATATTCTTTTCGTTATGTATGAAATCATATTTTCATACATAACGAAATATCATAAAAAACATTTTTTTCTAACTCAAAAATCTCATAGATCTTCATGTACATGAATCAAGATATTCAAGGTTACCCGTTTCTTGTAAATATCTTGTGGCTTTTGCTTTAAATGTCACTTTGGAGTTATGAGTATTAAAATAGTTAAAGCACATAAATTAAAAATTTGGCAACTATATACACGAATATGCATCATAAATAAAATGCCTTTTTAATTAACAATATTCGGGTTTTCTCATTTTTGCTACGTCACCACAAAACACGCTGATTTGTAGTCAAAAGCCTCCGGTTTTTAGGCGTCGTTTCTATGCTATAATAGCGTAAAAGTACGATAATCGGTATTGCACATTCAAAGTTGTTTAAATATTTAAATACTCAATGTGTCTGTCGTTTCTTATAATTCTACCAGTTAGCAAAGATTGTAAGCCGAGCACAACATTTACTATCGGCGCCTTGGCCCTTTATCTCAAGAAAGTTTAATTGCATAAAATATTACCTAACACCGAATTCGTAGAGAATTTTATGCTCCACAACTTATATAAAAAATTCAATTATAGCAAAGAAACAAGAAATTTATAAAAACCGTGTTTTGTGATCTTTGACCTTCAATATCTTGACGTGATTTCTCTAAAAACACAAGAAAACGTCAAAAACCGCATAAATATTATCGAAAACAAACAATCGATCAAATCAAACAAGAAAATCGGACTTTTCTGCAAACTTTTATTGTCCTCTTAATAAGGGTGTTTCTTTAAAAATTTATATCCTGAAGGAACTGTAATTCTACATTTCAAATATATCGTTTCTCCAAGTCCTTGAAACTGGGCTGACTTAATCGCTAACTATTAATGTTAGAGCTTTAGTGACGGCTCACAGAAATGTAACTCTCGGGATTACCAGGTTGCAGCTTCTTCCTCTCAAGGCCTGGGATTTGTGACTCAAAGTTGTTACCAATTATCCGTATAGGGAGCTTCGGGTTATGTGAATTATGCATTGTACTTAACTTCTGGCTCGATGAGTCCTTCAATTCAGTTCACTCGAACTTTCGTAATAATCACATCTCGGTGCAGGTCGGACACTGGCGAGTCACTAAATTTCATTTGTCATTCCCATGATGGTATTATTGCTTCGTGATAGATGTGATACGGTTCTCAATGCTGTTCTCAACAATTAAGGCTTCTATTTTACTTATATTCTTTTTGAACACTCTAGACAAAAGCTTCTTGATAACGTAGTCGAGAATGAGTGTCAGGCATGTCTTGAAAATGATTTCTTTGACGTCTACGTCGGCCTTGGAACGCCATCTTATTATGGATTTCAACATATGTTTGATTATTATGGCTTTTTGTTTAAAAAAATTCTAGATTTTTGACTGAACTCTTGTATGGTAGAGTGTTAGTTTTAATTCTCACTAGTAGCCTGTTACATCTAGGGTTGGCTGACGTGGTGAAGTTAGTATTGTTGTATTTGTGTATTTTATTCTTACAAGAGGACTTCTGTATGCGAAAATGTTTCTCAATAATTTCAAAGTATAACCAAAGGATAGTAGACAATTAAAATAATGCGGAACTTCGCATACTGTTAATAATTTAATTAATTTAAAATTTTTATACTAATAGGGTCTGTTTTACAAATTTCGAACGAAATCAGCCCATTAAAGAATAAAAAATGTTAATAATAAACGCCAAATATTTTATTTATAAATTATTCCGCAAAAGTAATTTAGCTCCATTTTTCTTTTCGAATTGTCCGTTTTCTGCTTTTTTAGTGAGTAAAAAACAATCAAAACCTTTTATTGGCAATTAATTAATGTAAACAAAATTTATTTTCATTTTATTTTCGGTAAAAGTTATTCAGAGCATACATGTTGGTGGGTTGTGAAACAAACTTTGAATACTATAATTTTTCCTTTAAGATATTTGTTAGCTTTAATCTGAATTCTTTTACAGATGGACTTCAATCCAATAACGTCATTCCTCTTCACTCTGGACTTCTTCATCATTATTGTGAATGTAAGTATAAAAGTATTTTTATATTCTATGAAATTCTAAGTTGTTTTAAAATATCAAGGAAATTTTCATAGTGTCAATAGAAACGATTGGTTCGATAGTAATTTTCTTACTGTTAAGAACGAAATTAATATCTGATTTTACGCCAATCACTAAAACGAAGGAGGGGTGCGCAAAAATAGGTCAAGCGTAAAACTGATTTACAAGCCCATGGCATATGGGAGTATCGCCTGGGGGATCCCATCACATTTATTTTTTCTTACGATCGTCTCTCGTTTTTGTATTGGTATTTACACAGTATAAAGTATTCAAATTAACGTATTTGATATGTAGTGGAACAATAAATAATTCTATAACGTAACACTCCTATAAACAAATATATGTAATTTTATTATTTGTTTTATTGTGTCATAAATTTGACCAGAATACTAATGATCAATAATAGTTTCCTTTTGCGCAACCGCAAGTAGAATAATTATCATTACTAATTTGAAGTAGGGTCTCTCATTGACTGCGCGTGGGCTATCATCGGCTTTTCGTTGTAATATCTTGTAATACGTATGCTGTCCCCATACTCCCTATGCGATCATATATATTGAATGTAAGTTATCAAAGAATGATTTCCGAAAAATATTAAAATCGAAAATTATTATGACTTTTCAAATATTGAACAGGCCCGTTGCGTATACAAAAACAGTCTGCCTGTTTTATACTCTTTTAAACTGCCTGTCAACTTGTGTTATGAAAAAAACAGGTATATCATATTATGCTCTAAACAGGGGAAACCATTCACTAAGTTTTTAGGGAAAGTTCGTAGTCGAAAGTTTGAAAGGGGTAGTTCGGGAGCGAAAAGCAAAAAACTAAAACTTTGTAGTTTCGTGATGTCCATCTGTTCTGTGTTTCACATCCTGGTAAATTCTACATTTACAGCCAATGAATGAAATTTTGCGTCTATATAGAAAAGGCAGAGTTAACATATTTTTTATTTGTACTCGTTCTACTATAGTAATTAGCTGCAGATTGTTTAATTCGTATATGTGTATCGATGTTCGTATATATCATATGTATCGATTTTATTCATAATACAAATTTATACAAATTTTATTTCACGAAACACCCGGTGCGAGTCAAGCACGCATTTGAACGGTTTTTAAACTGATAAAAAAAAATTGTTTCTGATAAAAGCGTAAAAGAGCCACTATCCGTGGCAGACATATAAAAAAGAATATCTAAGTTAATTAATACTTATTGACTAGAATTTTCGGATAGCTTCAGAAACATGAGATGTAAAAACATGTACGGATAAAAATATTTCTTTCATCTATTATCCAAATCAATTTCGTCCCAGCGACAGAAACAATTTTCTTTCATAATATAACCTTGAGATTAGTTTATTGATTTTTAAATGAAAGGCTTGTAGATAGGGAAAGACGCAAAGGAAACGAATTATTATACCATTGTGCGTAAACATTTAAAAGTGTGTGCGTATACATTTTTCTCAATTTTTTTTTTCATTTTTACACGAATAACATTTATAAATCTAAAATCACATTTAAGAAATGTTTTAACAATAAAAGATGAATTTACGACACGACAGAAAGTACGACAGTGGTTCACACGACACAGATTGACGCAGGACTATTCAATTGATTTACAAGATTCATAGCCCAGAAATTAGATTAGTTTAAAAATATGCACCCTCGAATGCGATTAGATCCCCTGTTGTTCAGTGTAGCGCCTAATGCATACAATCATAGAGTTAATAAATGTGACAGCAGCGTTTGGTTTTAATAGAGTCATAAATGGTGCGCGGGGATTTTTGCGGGGGTAAAGACCGGCGCGCAGGGACCTTGCGCACTGAAACCTGAGCTGAAACTCGTTATCTTACACCAGCTAGTTAGAGTATGAGTGGTTAGACGGTAAACGCAGAAGAAGGCTTTTAGTCAATTCGTAATTTTATGCATAGAGTAAATTAATTTGACAACAAAGTTCGGTTTTAATAGATTCATAAATTTCACATCACAGTATCGAAGTGAGATTACGCAATTTTGCGGGGTTGAAGACCGGCGCGCAGGAATTTCGCGGGGGTGCCGACCCGCGCCCGAGGAGCTATAACGTTAACGAGGACCAATTAACGTTAAATAGTTTCTAAACGAAATTAGAACAATACTTTATTGAGTTATAGGTATAGTTACATGCAAAACCGAAAATATTTAATTCCACACAAAGGTATAAACGATTCCAAGTTTCTATTAAACTAAAACGTAAAAGGTTTCTAGAACCTTTTTAGATCTTTTTCTGGAATCTGTCCCAAAGCGGATGTTGATAACTTGTGTGTTAAACGGACCTAATATTATACTTACATACGAAATGAGGTTTCGTTACTTAGTAGCATCGATAAAATATCTGTTGAATACACAACGAACGCACTAAACGTGGCCATATGATACATATTACGATATTAGCGACGCCCGCGGCTTCAGTCGCAAGGATTACGCACGTGTATTACTCATTAAATAAGGATTATTTCAAAATTTTACAAAAACACTGAAATATTTCATTTTTAATTTCCACACAAAAGGGTAAATTTAAATTTTAACAATTTTCCTTGTTTATGGGTTAAATTTCTATAATGGTAAATATTAGTAATTACCACTTTTCAACACGAGTACGTAAAGCGACTAATACATCAGCAACTATCCTGTTTTATGTGTCAGGGAAAGCCTCAAAATAAGCCAATATACTTACACCAAAGTTCAAATCTTTCTGGTGCGAACGTCCTGGATTACGTTTCTTCTAACTCTCTTCACTTTTAAGTTGTACATCATTCTTGTAAAAACCTTTGCACTCGGTATTTGTCTCTCTTGTCATTTTCCTTCATACTATTCTAAGGCTAAATACATTTGTGGTTTAAAAAATATGTTTTCAATAAATCAAAGTTTTGCCTAATACTGATTAGCTATTTATTTTACCAGGTGAAAATGTTAATTTGCCAAATGCAAAACGAGAAATAACAAAACAAAGGAGAACGTAGTATTGGTTTTCATTTCAAACTTTTCATTCGTAACACTTAACCAGCCAGCCAGATAATAGATAAAATGCAATTCTTTTATTTCGTTTATACACGTATACGGGTATGCGGTCAGGACCATTAAATACGTGAATGAAAATGTTAAGTGATTAATCGTTCGGAGATAACCGGAAGTTCGGTATTCCAGATTAATAGTAAAATGTGTGCAATATTTACTAATTAGTAATACTAATATTTTTTAAAATGTTATTTAGAAGAAACTGATTCTTATGATGGACCCTATCGATTGGTGATCAAATCCCGGCTCAAGCATATAACTTATTTATCAAACATCTTTGAATCCAATTATATTTATTTTTTGAAAATATAAAAAGAATGCCTCATTACAGTAAAATTTGCTATCGTCAATAAATAAGGAAGATACTTTCTTCCAACTCCCGTCATTTATTTCCATCCCGTATATTATAAAGATTATTTTTACCTTTTAGCAACTGAATGATTTAATGACAGCTTTTTGATAAAAGATCAAAGGTAGGTTTGCTTTTAAGTTTCACTCCGATAATGACCGTGATTTCATAATCTAGTTGACTTATTTTTTTTGTGAAAACATGAATTTATCTATTATATATATATATATATATATAACTATTTCTGTTTATATTTTTGTACTCTTGTGCGTACTTAAGACCGTGCTATTAAGCAAAAAACTTTTAAAAAATCACTTTTTTGGTATTTCCGGTCAAGTGCGCATCGGACCATGCGCATAAGGTTCCTGAGAGTTATCTATATAAAATAAACTAGATCATTTATACATAGGTATATAATTTCACGCCAAATTTAAAGCAATATATCTGCTTAGCGTAATTTCCCAAAATTATTTGTGAAAAAGTTAAATGTTATACACCGAATGATTTATTTCGCAATCCAAATAATCAAAACGTTATAGGCTTAAAAGGCTTGTTTAGTTTAATCACGAATTTGGGTTCCCTAATGTTTGTAAATAATGTTATTGTACTGTGTTTTATATATGAGTGTTTCATTTAAATCGAATGAATATTTATATATCATTTATTTATAAGAGTAAACCTTCTGTGACATTGCCAATTCTAAATTTCAATTTCTAAAACTTTTTTTAAATTTTTTTTATTATATTTTTAAAAAGCGCTTGAAACAAGTTTAATTTTTGTATCGGACTTCTTCACATTGGCTCCAACGAGACAGAACTAGTATAAAAGCCAACGTGTGGATGCTTCACCAATTAAACAGCCAACGTTGGTTATCAATAGCTGGCCCAACTTATGGAGCCGGCGCGGCGTGACACATTACGAGACGGAGCGTTCCATTACGACGGATACATGTGAGACTTGTACGCGGGTGGATGCGTTCGCACAATTTCATACTTGCAAAGATGGCACCACTCAAAGTAGTTTTTTTTGTTTGTTTTTGGGCGCGTTTTTACTAGATTTAACTACCTAATTTGGCTTTTCGCGATGAAATACATGATGAAATACATTTGTTGACTAACGACCGGCGGTGGCGTATTTATACTAATAACGAGGTGTATTAGCGGTCGCCCTGTCGATAGCGTGCTGTGATTCTAGAGGGGAACAAAGCGTGCGCGTTTCGCTACTTCTATGGGCCCAGATGTCTAGAAACGATAACAATAGTTTCTACCCATACCCATGGCTTCATGAACAGGACATTTTTTTCGATTTGAGCGGTTCTTTCTCCATCATTGCGAAACTAACGTTTTAAAGTTACCGGAAAGAATTTCATTCGAACATCCTAATTAATTCTAACATTAAATAATTTTTTTTTAAGTTTTTTGAATGATTTCGCTTAGAAATGCCAGAAAAAATAAAATAGTATATTAAATCTCTGTTAAAATTTGAAAAAAATTGTAATTAAGGGATTAGCACAAAAAAAAATTATGCTCACTTTGTAATAAAAGGAATTAAACAAAAATAAAATTACAGTCAACGATGACAATAATGTCAAAATTTCGTTTATTTATGTATATAAATGTGTAAGTTCCGTTTTTTAAGGGGAGAAATTGGACAGAAATCAAAGCCCAACAATATTCATCAATCTATGCTTTTTTTATTTTCATCATCAACGAATTCGAATATTACTAAATTACTTTTTTAATTAAACTGAATTCAAACATCAGACTTGAAAGCCCAAATGCAAGTGCCGAGGGAAATTTAACTCAAAACAAAATATTGGCAAAAGTTGTTTCGCGTAAAATCCAAACCAACAGCCTTGGTTTAGCATATGGCTTTAATCTAATAGAATTTATTCGTATATTTTCTAATTCAGTTCTTAGATTTTTCGAAATGCCCGTTACATTCAATTCAGTTAATGTTTCACTTTTACGTCACAGTAATTACAGCTGAAGTAATATGAAAGGTTTATATCATATTTCTGTCTGAATAGTATAACTAATTTCATAATATATTTATTCCCGCTTAGAAATTATAATATGTGATTGACAATCTTTCTCACACTAAAATTTCATACCTATCTATGAAACGAGTAAAGTGCGAATTGGTCCCAAGCACTTATTTTGACAGATAAAAGATCTGGACTGCCAGATGCTAAGTCACGTCTCACCATACGAAAACCACCCGGCCTAAGTAAAGTCATTCATCTTCATCCAGCATCTTTTCTTGGAATTCCAGAACACTTGTAGTTTTCCTGTATTGTCAACGAAATCTTTTTTTTTTTTCAAAAAATCGTATACCTGTTTTTGGAGAGAATATAGAATAATTGAAACGAGATTTTTTTACGTTGTATCACGCGACGAATAGGTATAACGTGATATTCGTCTTTGTTGCTTCGGCTGCAAAGTTATGCGATTTCCAATTAAAACGGAAATTCACTTTGAGACTATGTACCTGTTATAATTTATCTTTATCACTAATTAAAATTTGATACATTTAATCTGTCCTGCAGACGGGTGGACGCGCTGTTATACTATATCAACCAATCCATTATAACCTAAAAACTTCTAATAACCTACATTAAAACTTCTAACTAGTTATTGGATTCAACCAGCCGTGGCTATCAAATGTTATCTTTTACCTTAATTCACGCATGATGAACCAATACAAGCAAAATAGACCTTAATTAATTCAAATACGTTTCAGGGATGTAACAAGAAAGCCAATGAAAACAACCATAAACAATAAATAACTCAATGAAGCTCCGGATTCCGTGAATCACAGTAATGGATTATATAAACTTTCCAACGTTCTTTTGCTGTATAAATAAACATTTCCAGTACGATTAACATTCCATAAGAATCAAGTAAAGACTGAGAGCGAAACGCATCTTTTTTTAATAAAAACATTATATAATGTATAAAAAATATACACACATGAAAAAAAACCTTTTAAAAGTAAGCTTTTAGATAAACAATATTGAACTTATAATTAAAAAAAAACTATCATCAAAAGTATACAATATGAAGCACATAGTATTTTAAAAGTTTGAGAAACTCTTAAAATACTATCTACTTGAAAAGTTTCTGCAAAAATACTTTAAAAATATTTATTTATGTATCTATACTAATATTATAAAGCTGAAGAGTTTGTTTGTTTGTTTGTTTGAACGCGCAAATCTCAAGAACTACTGGTTCGAATTAAAAAATTATTTTTTTGTTGGATAGTCCATTTATCGAGGAAGGCTATAGGCTATACTACATCACGCTACGACCAATAGGAGTGGAGCATCAATGACAAATGTTGCAAAAACGGGAAAAATTATTCCTTTTGAGAGCTTCCGTCGCGCGCGCTGCGTAAACGATTAATGTTAAGCAAAAATCATGTATCACGGAATTGTTCCCCTTTAAATGTTCTAACTAAAAGTCTGCGACAGCATATGTGTATCTTTTAAGGTTAACTTACTATAACCTTTTTTATGACAATCAAATTTGTTCTAACATAATGTACGATTTGTGAAGATGTTTTTTAAACGTGATATTAATCCTTATCAAATTAAATACGTTAGTTGTCTTTAAGCATTTCATGCATATTATAATTGCCTTTTACACCATACAATTTAAATTAATATCTTAACAGTTTTTATTGAAATTTATGTTTTTTGATTTTTTGACATTTACGTTAAAATTAATGAAACTATAGCGGGAGAAAATAAATTCGCTGTCTGCCTCTGTTCGTTAACTTTTTACTTCCAAACCAATAGACTTTGATACGGTTTTTAGTAATATCTTATTTTCTTATTATCTTATAATCTATTAATCTATATAATAGAAATACTTATTATAAAGGTGAAGAGTTTGTTTGTTTGATAGATAGATAGATAGATTGATTAATTGATTGCGTGATTAATTGATTGATTGATTGATTAATTGATTGCTTGCTTGATTGATTGATTGATTGTTTGTTTGTTTGTTTGTTGGTTGGTTGGTTCTTTCGTTCGTTCGTTTGTTTGTTTGTTTGTTTGTTTGGATGTGTTAATCTCTGAAACTACCAGTCGGATTTGAAAAATTATTTTTGCCTTTGATAGCCTGATTCTAGCGGAGAGTTATAGGCTATATACATGAGAACGAACTGTCTGTCTATTCGAGGAAATCGGCTTCGGCCAAAACGGCTTAACCGATTTTGATGAAACTTTACACATATAACAGGATGTAATCTTTTGACTACACCCTTTCCTTAAGTGATATACAGAACTTTTTGTATGTCTGTCTGTACGTCCATATGTCTAAACCGATTTAAATGAAACATCAATGAATATGAAAAGAAGGTCGTTAAAACTAACAAATGTTGCTTTTTGTCCGTCTGTCTGTACGTGTATCTGTCTATTTGAGCTAATCTGCAAAACGGCTAAACAGATTTTAAGGAAACTTTGCAGACGGTAAAGAAGGTTGTCAAGATAGTTGACATTAGCTTCTTTTTGTCCGTCTGTTTGTCTGTACGTCTATTCAATTCAATTTTATCTATTCGAGCTAATTTCTAATACGGCTGAACAGATTTTAATGAAACTTTGCAGACGTGAAAGAAGGTTGTCAAGAGTGTCATAAGCTACTTTTTGTGTTTGTCTGTCTGTCTATCTGTCTGTCGTTTGTCCTCACTGATCTAGCAACGTACAGCCGAAAGTACTAAGTCTAGGAAGCTTAAATTTGGAACATAAGTTTATTTTATAACGTGAGCATTAAGTTAAGAAAGGCTTTTTTAGAAATTTCAAACTTAAGGATGGGAATGGAGGGACTTAAATAATGACGTGTTTCAGGGTTTTTAGATTTCCACATTTCAAGAGTGGGAAACGGGAGATGAAAAATTGTATCGGTTTTTTAAAAGGTGGAAGGGGAATGAAGATTGAAAGTTTGAATGGGTGTGACCAAAATTGGTTCCAGCAAAAAGTACGTATAAACCATCTCGAACGTTAATAGTACCTATAACAGGAATTTGTAGTCTACGCAAGCGAAGCTGCGGGCGGTCGCTAGTCAGTTATATAGTATCCATAACACAGACACTTCTGCTTTGGGCCTAGATGGTCGTGTGTAAGATGCCTTACATATTATTATTATATTGAAATATTTGTATTTCAAGCGCAGTCTTTAATTCTAAGTTCAGTATTTTCGTATACAAGTTTGTTTTATTTTTTTTTTCATATATATTTTTTTAAATTTTTAGTATGATAACACCTTACTTATCCGTAAGTATGTATTGTATTTAGTGCCCAAAGGTTGGTACGTTATTGGCATACTATGTTTGCTACTCTGGCCATCCAGTTCCTCAGCACGTACCCCAGTTTGAGCTTGGGTAGTACTCGCGACATGGTTTAAGCTGTAACAGTACTAAGGATCGGTGCTATTTTCTATGTAAATTGGTTTCCTAAGCCATATCCTGCCGTATACTTCTAGTCTTATGTCAACGATTTTCACTAATAGGGCAATGGCTAACTTTTTTTTAATTATTATAATCTGTGCATAACCAAGTTGTTCCCTAAAAATCTCTAGTTTTGTTATTTCTTCACTAGTTTCCATTTTACTAGTACTGCTTTTAGTGGGAGTGAAAATGCCTAAACAAACACATTATTGATAATGACATATCTATTCCACATTTTCCGATTGCAGTGCACAGCACTCTTATTGCATGGAAATTATCGTCTTCTACGGGCGATAATACTTTTGTAATGCATCCTAGTTTTACGTTACGTAAGGTTGTCCTGCTTCCGTCCTTTTTATTACATATTCACACTTTGTTTTTTTTTTTCAGGTGTTTTACGTGTAGCATAAATTTATATAATTAATAAATAAATTTTTATTTGTTTTATTAATTATAAACAAATTTTTATTTTTTCTACAGTTTGTGAAAAAGGTATTCCACGAAAATTCCGTCTAGTCCAGTTAGTTCTACTTGTAGAAATAAACAGAAAAAATCGTCCCATCAGTACTACTATGCAAATAAAAAGTGCCGGTTGTCTAAAAATATAGTGTGACAAACGACAATTACTAAATAATAAATTGGTTAATGATATTGTATTTTATCTCATATACCTTGCAATTCACATTTGACAGGTCTTGTTTAATCCTAGTTTTTTTTTTAAGTTTTATGAATTTTGATGTTGTATATTCCTCGTATAGTACTTATATTTTTAAGAGTCAATAGCTGAAAAGAAAAAAACGGAACCCTTATAGGTTTCATTTGTTATCCGTTGCCTGTCCGTACAGACAGACAGGCAACGGCGAAATACATGTCAACATTCTTTTTTCTCAAGAACGAGTGAAGGTATTAAGTGAAAGTAATAACAAATTTATATGAAATAACATTATCGAAACTTTGACCTTTATCTCTTGAAAGCCATGAAAAAAGTTTTCATAGCACAAATAAAGCAAAAAGTCTGAAAAAACCAGTTTATAATTTGTAGTGATTGTTTTAAATATTTTTCGTAATTAATCCAAAAATACGTTATATAAGAGAATGGAACACTCAGAACGAGAGTCTGTTTCGTATTTGGCCGGTTTTTTGATAGTATGGTCTTAATTTGTTCACGTTTTAACTCACTATTGTTATGTACCAAGCTAAACGTTGTATTTAAATTGATTTTAGGTCCAATTTTATTGGCTTTCAAAGTCTTGAGAAAAGCCAAAAATGTACAAAGAAGACCTCATTATTTCAAGAGAAAATAATATTCAACAAATAATTTCTTACGCCTTGAATGTCTATGCTAAGGGCTTTGATTATAATATATGGATGGCGAATCGGCATCAAAAGACGTAGATAAAAATATCATTTAACTGTTCGGTTATAATTCACGCACAAAGAGACGGTTTTCATATGGTTAGTATAACGTAGCGAAAGTATGTGTTCTGTTTAGTCACACAAACAAGTATTTAAAAGTTTGCCTGTTATTTTTGTTGACATTATCGTATTGCGCGGCGGGTGCAATCTTTCCATCGAAAAAAAAAAACAATATTTTTGATACGTTATTTATAAAATATATATGTGAAAATGCCCATTGATGCCCAAAACGCAGAATGTGAACAATACACTTGTTCAAAAGCAAAAAATACGCCTGTGCGTATCGTTCGTTAATACGGAAACCATTTTTATGACGAAATGTTTTTTACCTGATATTTTTTTCCGTGCTACGAGTTTATAAGAGTTCTATAAATAGCAATTTAAAATGTTATATTACATATATAAATATATATATATATACACACGAGTAATATTATGTAGATATTTATATAAATGTTATTACACTAAACTAAACGAAACTATAAATTTTAGCTACTAAGGGGAAACGTACTATGATTTACTATAATTTCTCGTATATATAGTTCATTTTATTTTGATGATAAACATCACGAAGCAAAATAAAAATGAATATCCTAACATTTAGAAAACAATAATTTAAAGATATGTATGCACGTAATTGAAGGGGTGAGTGGACAAAGGTGTCATCTGAGAAAACAAAATAAATCGATTTTTTGCATGGAATTATATTTTAAATGATCATAAATCGACTGTGCATATTTTGATTCGTGTCCAAAATGAAGATCTATAGCAAAGGTATCAACTGACAAACATGCAAACATTTCAGGCTTGCAAGTGTGGTAGGAGCAACATGAAAACATTCATAACTCATTTTGAACTTTTTGTTAGTTAAATTTTTGTCCACTTACCACCCCTTCAATTGTGTGCACTTTAATAATATTTGGTGAGTCATACCAGAGGTTGACCAGTTTCTTAGTGGATGTAATTACTTCTTTGGATTCTCAAATATTTATTATTAATTCTTTTTAGAACATAGAAAAGTTATCTTTAAAACGAGGACGTTACGTTTAATAAATACACAATCGGTAGTACAGCGTAATAATTATTGTACGCTTATAAAACCGATTGATTTTTAGATATAATATTCTGACAATGTTTGTTCGGCCTCATGACTCAAACCGATAAGCTTACGATAATTTATCAACGTTTTAACTTAATTTGGTTAATCCGTAGGTCTATGCAATCGTGTGTGTGATATCACAATTCCAAGAGTACCTCGCTGGAAGGGGAACGGCCGCCTTCGATTATTCGGACAGAGTGAGTATAATATGTTTACTCTTTCGTTTGCCCTTCGAAAAACGTCATTGGAAACCATTCATCAAGCCACATAGTACATTGATCTTATTCTTTGTTATCTTGCAATAGTTTTAATGGTATGTGTTATCTTTATATGTAATTGAAAAATGCTCAATACTAATAGGAAAATATTCCAATAAACATACAATACCAAATTCCCATGAATGTGGGTATTTAAAATTAATGTTGAAAATTCTATTCTTTTGTAATATTTAATATATGATTTAACCTTGATGTTAAGTATACGTACAAATGTTTAGTGGAAACCTTTGTCGTTGTTGGGCATCTTCGGAAAATATGACTTTTGCATTGAAAATAATTGATTAATAATATTTTTTATTAAAAAATGCATTTACATAGAAAGTTCTGTAAAAACTACGATTTTCTATGCGCAAATTGAATATCGACAATGGTAAAAGTTTCCGTAAAACGTTTGTAAACTTTTCCACACTTTTTAAATTCTTTTTATATACGTAATCAAAGTATGTTCCCTTTTTTTTTGTGCGAAACGAGATCAAAGAAAATTATTATTTGAATCATAAACGCAAAAAAAAGATAAAAAGGAGTATTCTTGCGCTATAAATATTCACCGAGCGCGTAGACTAGGGCAATTAATTCTAATATCGTTGTAGATTCTCATGTTAGTAAAATTTCAAAAGAATTCCGAATAAGGTACTATTTATTAATTTACTTACTGTCCTAATGGTAAAGTTAAAAATATCAGAGAAATTTTTTTTACGACAAGATTGATTAAAAAGTAATTTGCTTTGGGAAAAAAAATTTTGCTCATTTCTAAGACCAATTCAAACGAATAGTAATAACATTTTCTGCTTTTACGCCAACTATTGAACAGCTGAACGTGAATGAATTTTCAATTCGAAATGAAACCAGCGCGCATGAAAAGGACAATCTTTGTATAGAAGAGTGGAAAACAAACATCTGAAGGTTTATTTACTGTGAGAGGTAATGTAAAGAAAAGATACACGTGCCGTAATACGGTTCTACGAAACTTTCTTTTATATGTACATGATATTCGCATAGGGTTGGTGGTAATAGTATAACTATTAAGAGGCGTAAGTTACCTCAGCGGATACTTATAGGGAAAAAAATTCAATAGTTAATTTAAATGAGCTACCAATACCTATTACGGCACTATGAAAAGCGCAACCAAGCACTAATGCATGCTCAGAGATCCGGAAAATGTATCCCGTTTCTAACGTATTACCCTCTTGAACAAACTCTTCTATAAAGTTTACCAGCCAACAGAAAATTTGCTATCCGCCAGAAATTCTAGTGACGTATATTACTTGCGCGAGATTGGAACTCATTACATTTGAGAATTAATCCACTGTATCAAAGAAGTCTTTTGCTTTACAGTTAAGTTCATATTTACCTAATTGTTATCATATTTCACTTCATAGGCACATTGAATTTTACAAAACGTAATGGCTCTGACTATAAAACTTTTCATTGCATTTAAAAAAAAATTGTTCAACCAGCTAGTTTTGTACGCTTGCATTTTAAAGAGAAAAAATTGGGCTGTGAAGTTAATTCTATATTTTCTTGCTGCTCTCCCTTCGTGTTTCCTATCCCAGCACTTCCGATATTCGTTTCCCATTCCAACTCTCCTTCCGACTCTAATATTGACTCCCATTTCAGCTATATTTCCGATTGCGAGATCCATTACTCTACCTTTTTAGTCTGAGTTGTTCCAATACAAGTTTTGACTTCTAAATGTTTGTAAAGTTTTCTTAAACTACTCGTATGTAAAGAACATTCCTAGGACGTTGAATATTAGTTTATGGACTGTGCACTCGGCATTGCAAAACGAGCAGAGGGGATAGCAAATTCCAACTCCGTTTGTCCATTTCTTGTAGGGTGACAATAATTTTCATTGTTAATATTTTTCTTTTGCCATATTGATTTAGTACTCTATGATAAAAAATTTCCTTACTAAAAAAAAGAAAAGAAGATGAATGAAAAAAGATTAAAAAAAAACTATAGGATATGTGTGATGGAAAAGTTGGTAAGGGACGCCTAAGAAAACGTAAGTCGAGATCGAATTGGCGACGCATTAAAGAAAAATTAAATGACCATTCATTTCCTTGTTGAGCCACGCATACGATAGGGATGCGTAGCCGTATCAAGAATAAAAACTAATCATAAACCTAAATAATAAATAAATTTTGTTACTAATGTCGCATTTATCAAAAAATAATCAAGTTTATACGTAGTTCAACTATGAACAAATTTATGATTTTGGCTCAAGAAAAGTTTTTGTACATAGTACGTTATGTACTATTGTCATATTATAGAATTTTGCAGATGCAGATTCGAAACAATTGAGCTAAAATCTGAACCGTCGGCGGAGGTTGCGTAGTTGACTGGTTGTGACGATTTATTGAGCTTTAACTTTTAATATAATAAATATTAATAAGCAACGGCGCTTCGCTATTATACAATACAGTGTGTGTGTAACTTTTCATTAATTTTCACGTGTGTATTTCCCATTATCCCAAAAAAAGAAAATATCACCAACCAAGGTTACCAAGGTTACCAAGGTAAAAGTTAACGATGTTCGTTTTCGTCAATATTTTTAGTTGTCCTTTGTGTATTTTTTTTATTATTCCTTTATATGTATGAAATTGTCATTGTGAGCGTATCATCATTTGTGTCCTATTCAATTTTCTTGTGGAAATGAGATGATTTATTTCCGTGAAAAATCGGCGCCGATGCTTTTCTCTGTCTATATAAATTATCTCTATTCCACGTAAAACAGGAATTTTCTTGCTATATTCTGAAGATAGTATTTATGCCAGCAATTCAATAGTTTCATTAAATTTAATGGTAGGAGAATACGATATTTTTCTGTCCAACTATCTCCGTGTATAAGCGACGCCATTTCGTTGCTTTGTTATGACGGGAAAAAGACAAACAAATTAATACGTTTTCGAATTCATAATACTAGTTGGGATTTGCGCAAGAGCTGATGTTTACATAGGCATGTATGCACGGTATTTATATTTTTTTTTTCGATGAAAGCTTAGCACCCCTTTTTACCACATACAGTTCGATTTGATTGTCATGGATAATTCAGATAAATTCGAAGATATGACTCAATTAGTTTTGTCTTTTGTCGTCGAATTTCCTATAATTAATGTGAAAAAAGTATTTTATTATATCTTAAGTACTCTATAATAAATACATAAATATATTGGACGTATTTAATAGGTATTAATATCAACGAAGCATCGTATTTGTAAAATAAATTAAAATTAATATGTTTTTTTAATACTTTTCAGTTCGCCAAAAAGAATTTTGGGGGTACGAGTTGAGTTAGTCTCAACCCAGATATTAGTTTCTGATAGTTTTATTTATTCACAGACAGTCAAACGGACAGACAGATTGACGGAATTACGTGGAGTAATTATAAGGGATCCTTGTCGGACTACGATACCTTAAGAAGTCAACAAACACTCAAAGGAGCAAGTTTTCGTCGTCACATCAAATCAAACTAAACTAGGGAAGAAATTCGTTCGATTCATCGGGCTTTGCACGGACGCGATCCAGAATCCAACGGCTTTTATTGCAGTTCGATCGGTCATGTGAACGGCTAACTGCCACATCAAATCGAGTTAGCCCTATATACGCGAGCCGCAAGAACACGTATGGCGGCTGCACCATTAAAATAGATGCTTTATTAGAATAGGAATTAGGAATCTGTACGATTTTAAGTTTCTAGATTCTAGGGTTCGCCGTTAGAGCAAGTGGCTGCTTTAGATTAAATATTAAAGGTAGATTGCGCTCCGTCATCATAAGCTCTGTGAAAAAATATTAGAATTAGAGCTGGTATAGTAGATTGTTCAACGAGCGAAGAAAGTGACCTATTACCGCTGAATGTGCATTCAGCGGGAATCGCACTTTCTGTAGAGTGATACATACTACTTTATACTACATCTACGAGGAAAAGGAAACAGGTAAAATATTTATGAATTTAAGTTAATCTAAAAATTACTACAATTATTAAAACTTAGAGCAATGCTTTTCCCCGGTTCCAACCAGTTGTCAATAATAGATTGAGTAACTTTTTTTGATTGTATTGGAGTCAAGAAATTGTAATAATGGCTTCTAGAGAACATATTCAGTAAAATCACTACATATTATAAAATAAAGTCCCTCGCCGCGTCTGTCTGTCTGTCTGAACGCGATAAACTCAAAAACTTCTAAACGGATTGGTATATGGTTGACACCAGTGGACGGAGTGATTCAAGAGGAAGGTTTGCGTGTAAAATTTATTACTGTTTTGTGGAAATTAGTTTGAATATGACGATTGTTGTCGAAGAAATCGGAAAAATATCAAGCCGGCTGGGAGCTTTCATCGAAAACGCTGCCTCATCCATTTGAGATATAACAAAATAATGTATGGAGGAATTGTGTCTTTTTTACAGGACTAAAGAAAAGTCTGCGATGACATATATATCTACCTCTTACGAATAGCTTATTATACCTATTTTTATGTTTAAAAAAATGGTGTCATATGATTAGGTAATTGGAAAGCAATTTATACGGACACAGTATTAGTCCTTATCAAATCAAATACTTAATTTACCTTCAGCATTTCATGCAGATTATGATTACCCTTTGCATCATACAATTTAAATTAACATCTTAGAAATTATTACGACAGCGGCTGGGCGCGGCGCATAGAAATATAGAAATATAGAAATATTACTATGGAACAGACAACACGGCGCGAACAGTGTATACATGTGCAGCAATGAGCAGTCATAGATATCTCTATATGATGTCATCATCACAGAGGCAACATGCGACACTTTATTTATATTCTGCCTATTAAATTGGGTAATGTTAGGGAACGTAGTAAACTAAAATAAAAGAGGCAAAACTGACGGTTTTAATTACAATGTCTGTTTTAATTAATACTGTGTATACATATTCCCCCATTTAAGTAAAACAATTATATAATCAACTATATTTGGTACTGAATATTGGTACTAAAATATGCGCTTGCACTAACTAGACCCGACACTTTATCTCACTTTGCCTTATCGGTAAAGAAATGAACGAAGTGCAGTTAAAATCATCGTTGCAATGTGATAGAAACTTTACTTACCCTTAAAAAAATTAGACTAGTTAGTTTCTGACTGAAAAATACGCTAAGACAGACAGAGAGACATATGGCATAAGTTGAGTAATAAAGAAACTAAAAAATAATCAGGTACACCTAAGTCATATAGTTCCCCAACATTTTATACCTACGTATCCAAACTGTACGGTTCACTCTTCATAATCTATGATTTTCATATCATTTCATTATTTCATATAAAAATGGCGGCAAATTTGTTTTGATTGATTTTAGTTGATGGTTTGGTTATTTAATGTTGTATTTAAAGAAATATTTTAGTTTGATTTTATGTATATATCATTTACTTTTTCATATATTTACAGAATTGGAAATAAAATACATTAAAAATACTCCAAGTAGGATAAACTTACTATTAAATCCAATCCACATGTTCGACGCAACAAGCTGATACGACACTACGACAGAAAAAACACTACGGGTTATATGCTCTGCTACCCGTGCGAAGCCGGGGCGGGTCGCTAGTTATTATATAAATTAAGCAATTTACATATTACTAAAAGAAATCCTCTTGCTTTTTTATATAGTTTAACACATTTAGACGGCTCTAAAGTAAGTTTACTTTTTTGTGAATTATTATTCAGAAAAAAAGGAAGTGGCTGATTCGTAAACATTCTTATTTTAATATTAGAAAAGACAGCGGGAGTAATGGACTGTCATAAAATTTTCTCTCCCACGGGAAAAACAAGGATTTTCCTCCTAGGGACTTCTTTAAAAAGTATTAGAGCGCTTTTCGAGCAGGTGTAGGTAGTATAAAAGTTTTTACTTATTGCATTTCAGCATGTGTTATATTTTATTGAAACACTGTATTGTACCTGTCGAAAGCAAAATTAAATTATCTCTACGTTTCGTACGTTTCTACTGTAACTATATAGTGCCTTGACTTCTGTCGGTAGACACGTTTTTTGCGATTGGCTAACAAAAATAGACAGTTGTTTACAAAATAGCCGTGAATGCTAAATAAGTAGACAAAAACTTCCAAACAAAAATCAAACCGATGAAAAAAGAAATTGAAAAGCGAGAAATAAAATAACTCTTTTAAATCTTAATACCTAAGCCTCTAAACTAATGTAAGTGATTTAGTTAAGTGTTATTTTTCTTGCTTATAGACTACCATACACTCATAGATTCATATTTTCTAAACTTTAAACGTACCTGGAAAGCCACATCGTTATAACTAACCAAAATTAATAAAATTATGATTGAACTGAGCTCGCACTTGACTTACTGCTCTTGTTTCTAACGCGGTCTTATTTTTACGTACATCTTGAACCATCTTTACATTTTAAAAACTCGAAATTTTAACAATATACGTAATTGTTTAAGTTTATGCAACACCAAATAATATAACTCAAAATAAAACATCTATTTTTTTAAAAATTTATTATTTTTCAGTTATATATGGCAAAAAACTGTTAATTAGCAAACTTGTATTAATCGCTTTAATAATGTTATTTCCGTTTTCATCTATATTCTTTGTTCTAGTCTAAAGTTTTCATCATATGAATGAAATAAGCGAAATATGAGATAGCTGCTGCACACCACTGAGGATTTCTCTCGACTGCCTTCTGTCTCCATAATCTGATCAACCGCAGATCTCCATTATGTTGTTGTATCATCAGAACTACACATTATATGTGACACGTTTCAAGAACATTGATTCACAGGAAATCAATCACATTTTATTTTTATACACTTAGAGGAGATTTTTTTTAAAATCGAATAAGCTATATTTCGAAGTATATGATTTAATAAACAAAATCGGACTTCTTTGTAAAAAAATATGCGTGGTGAAATATAAAAAAAATGTATACGTCGACTAAAGAACCTCCTCTTTTTTTAGTCGGTTAAAAATTCATATGTCAAGTGACACGTGTACGTTATAACAACACAAAGAAGTAATGAAAAGTTAGCGCTATGTTTAAGTTAGACAGAACGCATTTGGTTTATTCTCTTCTTGGGATATATCGTTCCCATTTCAGGTATGCTTAGCCCTGCTGCCTTGCTTAGGGTTTAAATAATAATAAAAAAAAACTTTCTCAAGCTTTCAGTAAAATATAATTCAGTAGTTTTTGCGCTTATTGAAAATGACCTTTTTATTCATATGAGTTTAAAAAAAACTGGCCAAGTGCGAGTTGGACTCGTGCCGTGAGGGTTATTCATGAAGTTATAAATGAGTATTGACGTGGTTATTGCTACTCACGCATATTAAATTATTTTAATCAAAAAACATTTTATGTGATGTTACTACAAAATAACAACTTTCGGATTTATTCTTTTACTTGTGCTGTAAGACCTTGCTTCTTGCCAAATTTCGTAATTCTAGTGCAACGCGAATAAATATAAATATAAAACTAGGTTTTGATTTGCTTTCGAGTGTCTAAATATGGAAAAAGGACGATTCGACTTAATTTCTATACTTGTTTTACTTAGAAGCTGGATGTTTTTATGATTCCAAGGGATCGTAGGCTTAAGTAATTACTAGATATGAATTTCAACTTTATATCTCCACGCGTTCGTGAAAAAAAAGCTCTTGACTGACAGACAGAGAGACGGAAAACTATGTTATCTTATAAGGTTTACTTTTTCCTTTTGAGGTAGGGAATCCTAAAAACATCACTTTGATCTGACTCAAAATGGTCTAAACTTATTTAACAGACATTGATACTATAATGTAAATAATGTAAATTTTGTAGTGCTTTTATGACTGTCGGTTGTAAACCTAATAATTAATGCGTTGGCTTTTTTTATAATATTGTTATGTACAAAATGCCTAACTTGCTGATACAATGTTCCATTATTGTTTCCCCTTTGTACGGCTGAGTACCCGAAAGCGGCGATAGGAAGTCAGAATTTCCATTTTTCTTTCGATAGGTATAAGTAAAAATACAAAGTACCAAGGAAATGTTCCATTTGAAATATTGTATGAATAAAAGCTACCAGCTCATAGACTACATGAATAGAAAATATTGCATAATACATAAAAGATGTCAATATTTAATAATGTTAATTTACGGAAAAAAAATTAGATTCGATATTTCATGTTCCAGCTCATTAATTCTTTCATATATCGCAAGGATTTTCTGAAAATGCTGCTTAGGCTCCTCTTAACAGCAAATTGCGTAGCCGATATTTTTTACACGATTACAGTAAAGCTTTTGATGTTGTGGAACGTGCGACGGCGCGTTTTTTACGGCAACACGTCATTTAAAGAATATTTCCATGTTAAAACGATCATGTAAGTGAAATACCGTACCAATATGACGATGTCATAACCCATTTCACCAGAGGCACTAAATATATAATCAGATATATATAAGATGACGAGACGCCAAATGTATAAAATATCATTACCATCGGCCCATTTTTACCCCACTGCAGGGGCTTAGGCCTCCCCCAGGGTGAGGGGGAGCTTGGAGCTTAAGTCCACCACGCTGCTCCACTGCGGGTTGGGAACTGTAACGACCGCCATCTATTGACAGCGTCCGGGACCGACTGCTTAACGTGCCCTCCGAAGCACGATGTTAGTGATATTGTGTACTTAAGTCAGAAAAACTCATTGGTACACGCCCGGATTCGAACCATGGCCCTATGGTGCCTTATCAATTTGAGACAGGTTCGTTGCGCTCTGGGCTATCACGACATCGTATAAACGTATAAATATAAATTTACCTTTTATACGAATTGTTTTAGGTAGTATAAATCGCTATCTCAAACAAGTTTCAAATGATGCTTCATAGCAAATTTATACAATTTAAGCGAATTTACTTTCTGAGTAAACTTCCCAGGTTTTTAATTTTAAAAACTTGAAATTTGATCAAAAACGTTTTGTCGACACAGAACCACAAAAGTTTAAAATGAACAAATTATATTTAAACACCTATATTTTTATGTGTTATGGATAATTTTATTTGTCTTTTCTGGAATATCCTTCAACAATTCTTTCAGAATTAAACACCCAAAACATTACGGACTATAGAAAATTTGAAGTAAAGTGTTACAACAACGTGTAAAATTACTACAGAATTCAATCAATTTATTCCATGTTAACACTTTGTGAGCCAACAACCTTATAATATGTAAAAAAAACTACGAGTTTCTTAATTGTATTTATTTGTTGTCATAATTTGTTGATATTTTATTTTATTGTATTGTTTCGTTTAATAACTTATAATATTTAAATAACGTGTAAAAATATAAAAATGATTAAAGGGCCAGCACCCGACTATAAATTATTATTATTATTAAATATTCTATTATACTATTTATTGCCTATTTTGTGATTCTGTTGATTTTCGTATCATAAAATAATATTCAAATAATAAATTTTATCAGGAACAAAGCTAAACAATCATATCTTCATGCATGACCCTGTGTGGATTTATAGCATTTGTTTATTAACCGATTGTCTCAAAAAAGTAAATCTTTTTGACTGTTATTTATCTCGATTACTTTAATACATCGTACTTTAAATCAAAAAGTATGAATACGCTCGGACGCTGCAGTCCAATTCATTTGCACTGTATAATTTATTTACTCATATAAGGGTTTTGACCGCTTATACTAAAGTCCAAATCGGTGACCCCAATGTCGCAACAATTTTCCGATCCGATCCGATCCGATTTTTCACCGTCATTTATTTTTATTCAAAAACAATATTAACGCTCGATCAGTACACGTGACATCGCACGGCCCAAATACTTTGGAGTCTCGAATGACACATAATGTTTTCTGATTGGCCAATACACAAAATTGTCGAAACACGTGAAGCCAATCAGATAGCGAAACGACGCATGTTAAATCATATAAAATACCTTGTAATTACACGAATCCTTACCAGTAGAAACACCACCGCACTCAGGTAGGCAAGTCATCCTATAGACTTGTGTTCTATAATATTGTAAATATTTTTTGTAGAAAGTTTATTAAATTTATTTTATTAGTAAATTCATTTTTGTTTTACTACAACATCTACTCGGCCTCGGCCTCTTATTTCTACAAGTAATAGAGTCAGACAGATGTCAATCTTTCCTAGGAAGTACAACCCCATCCTTTTAACCCCTATACTCATATACTACATTTTTTTAAGTCTATAAATGTTTTAAATATCAAAATTTCTTTTATTGTGTCACGAGTGAAGTGGAATTAGCTCTATGTGCATCGTAAACCTAGTATGGCATGATAAAATACCATAATATATTATAATGATAACTTTATTGAATAACGTTTTTCTAATGTAGAAGTAAATTAACACTAAACTCATAGTATAAGGATTCACGTTCAAAGTTAATTTAAAGGTTTGATGTTGAGGGTTTCTAAAATATATAGTCAATATTAAAATATATAGTAGAATAAATATATAAAAATAGACCTGAGGAAGAATTACAATAGTAAACGTTGAATAAGTATGTTACCCGAAGTGGCAAATTTTAATTAAAAGACTAAAGAATACGCAGAATTAACTTTTGCTCGGAGCTTTATTAACCATATGAAATTTCATTCTTTATTTGATTACTCCTGAATCCGTTGAGTGGTCATAATCATTTTAATGGGCCTCAAATGCTGATTCTACAAATATGTAATGGAATAATAAATAGGCTGGTTGTCAATTAAAATAAAAAGTAAAGCATCTAATAAGAATAAATTACCCATAAAAAACACAGAATTCGCGTTTTACACAGTTTTCAAAGAATATCAAAAATGCCTCTCACTAAAAAAAGGGATTGTATGACTACTTATATACAAGCATTAGTCTTCTTTGTATTGAATTGTAGGTATTTTTAGTTTTTAATTAGTTTTGTAATTTAGTATGAGCTTTTATTTTTAATTAATTTCGGTTTATTTTTAATATTATTATAGAATGTAATAATATACGTAACAACTCATAAGCTATCTTAAAACAATTTTAACTTTCAGTAGAGATTCTTAACTGTAGAGCATGTAAATAAATGTTAAAATTTTAAAAACTTCATTTCCACATCACATTGCATCCCGATGCCACGTGATTGCCAAGTTCAAAAGGACAAGTTTCAAATAAAATCACATCGAGTAGTGTGGCTAACTTGGTTCTCGGCATCTCAAAACTTTCTAGGGTGAAAGTATTGCGAGACTTGGCTAAAAGATTCTACAAAAACTTTTTTTATATTTGAAAGTTGAATCTACAATAAGAACACATTCCTATATACTTAATAATCACTCTTCTTTGTATAAAATGACTTGCTGTCTAATTTGTTTTACGAATCGAATCCTTACAGCACATTTGAAAAATCAAACATTTAAAATTAACAAAAATACCAAAGAACTACTGATCAATTTCAATATAGAAACATGCAGCTGTTTTAATTTTTCGATAATACGTGATTAAACGACCCTATAAAAAATATTTCAAGACAGATTGATTTTTACTCCAGTTAAGTTCAGAGCTATTATACGTAGATATTTTAATATTGATACACCTACACCTTAGTTATGCTACAAAAATTAAAAAAAAATTGGTTAAATTTAACAATATTAGGAAATAATAAATCTAAAACGTTATTATAAGCTTAATAAATGGTTGATAATGGACGTATTTCTAAAATTTTAATATTCAAAATAAATTAACGGACTGCCTAAGCATATCCTGGTGGAGTACCTAAAATAATTAAGGAAATCTGCCTGATTAATTTACGTGGTAGGAAAGTTAGAGGGCATCCGGCTGAAACGGGTTTTCCCCGTGGTCCAACTGAAATGTCAAACTAGTCGTACCAAAGAGAATTTTTTCCCTATGATCCAACTGAACTTAAATTGTAAAAATATAGTATTGGTATTTCGCATCCACATTCTAAATACTGAGAGTTAAGTACAAAAGTTTAATTTATAATGAATGTAAAAAGTGTATAAATAAATGGTAAGTATATTTGTATTCATAAATTGTTAAAGTTTTTTTTTAATTCATTGTTTTCGAAATAAATTTTTTTTAACTACATATTTGTTTGGTAGAGAAATTGCGCAAGGTATCACGTCGATGCACATTTGATTTACATTATTCTTATGCATGTTCACAGAGTTACCACGTAGTGCCAAGAAAAATGTGAGCAAACTTTAACAATAAATTTAACAATAAGTTTAATTCTATTGATATTTTTCACTGTGGCAAAGAAACTTATAAAAAGCATGTATTGAAGGTCTTAAGTGAGTTCAATTAATATTGGTTGCACACACAAACACACACACGCTCACACGCACGCACAAACGCATTTTGGTGATATTTTTTATAATTTTTGAATTTCTACTTGCTGATTGGCTGTCTTAAAAATTTTGATTTTCTATAAAATGTAAATCCATTATTGGCCTTAAGTTTTGTATTATAATAATAATAAAAATTATGTTAGTTTTAAGAGCTGTGGATTTTGTATGAAATAAATATATAAATAAATAAATAAAAAATACCTATATACACACAGACCAAGTGTACACAATTTGATATTTTTTTTAAATATTCGCTGTGGTAAGCCACATGCAACATTCGTACTGGAAAAGAAAATAAAGATTCTGAAATTACATTTCATGTGTTTTTTCACATACATTTTTTTTAAATAATAATAAAAGCACATGGACTGTCTAATCACTGAGTCTGACATTTTTTTTAACACTCCTTTGGCCCCTCTTAGAGATAGAACTCAAAAAACGGTACACAATCAAAGTCACTACGTTATGCAATCTCTGGTTGCAATATTTAAGTTTCTAATAAACCAAGAAGTTTAAGCTGTAGTTAATACACAAATTATAACATCCTCTTTACCTGTTTTGTAATATAATTTCGAAACCTTTTTTTATTGAATGTTTACGTTACAAAAGGAACCTACCTCTGTGCTAAGTTTCAAGTTTCTAGACTCAGCGGTTTGAACAGTCTGTTGATATATTACCCATTCAGTCAGTCAATTTCTTTATGGGTATATTTACTTAGGTTCGGCCACGCTTCAGACGACTGACGGTTTAGTGAAGGATACAACTTGTTAGGGTTGTCGAATATATACGGGATTCAGAAAAACTCAAAAATGTTTACAAAAGAAAATCGATAAAGGTGTGTCTAATAGTCAAACAATTTGTAAGACTGTTCATCATAAATACTGAAAACAAGTAAAGTTCGTCGCACTGCAGCATGAGTTACCGTACGACATTCCACATGGAAAGTTTTGGAACTCCGTTCGTAATAGTTGAGCTAAGAGTCTGAATACGTTGCACGAGAGACAAACTTTTTTTACATACCTAAGTTATGTATTAAATAAATTACAAAGTCGGGATTTTTGTAGTAATATAGTCGAAGTAGAGCGACTTGCTGACTAGTAGCATCAATTCCATTCCATCAACCCTTTTTACAACCCACTACAGAGGCTTGGTGCTTAAATCCACCACGCTGCTCCAATGTGGGTTGGCGGATTGTAAAGACCGCCATCTATTGACAACAACCGGGACCGACTGCTTAACATGCTCTCCGTGGCACGGAGTCAGTGATAGTTAATGTACTTAAGTCAGAAAAAACTCATTGGTACCCGCCCGGATACAAACCACGGCCACATGGCCTTATAGATTTGAAACAAGTTCGCTGTCAGTGCCTTATGTATTTATATTAGCTGTGATTTTGGACTTCACTGTTATATTTACACTGCATGTGCTTATCCTTTATGACAAACTGTCAATGTCAGCTTGGGTGTACATACAGAAGGTACACGCAGATACATGCGCGGACCATTACATAAACGAAGTTAGAGGCACTGCGAGCATGTTTTTTTTAGCAAATTATACCATCTTAAAAATACCTAATATTTTCTGGTATTTGAAATTTAAATGGAGTGATTTAAATATATAAAGAATAAAAGTCGCGTTACATTACTAGCTGAGCCTTTGATGATTATTTTTACCATCTTTATATAAGTATGTAAAAAAATGAACAACCCATAAATAATTTTATATTACGTTTTGGGTTAAACCAACACTCGTAACTTCTATATTTCAAAGTATGTATCTTGTTTGCTTAACGAACTGGAGAGCTCTCACAGATGAACGGACACATACACTGTATCGATTCCGACTGAACCCTTCAAGTAAGAAACCCTAAAAATAAGCCAAATACGAGAAATATGTATATATTTAAGAATTTTCGATACGTTACGTTATATTTTATGTTTAGGATATATTTCTAATGAATTTATATCGTTACATTTGTGATGATTCCAATTTTATTCGAGACTAGCAACAACAAACGACAACGGCCGAGTGGTATACTTTGTCTCTTGCTGCTGTTGTCCTTAAGATAGTAGTGTGATGACCTCTTTAATGTTGAACTACTATTTAATCGGTTCAAATATAAAATATTTATTAGAGATTATTTGCAGTCCTAAAGTTATAGCGTAAAAAGATTACTCTGTTATACGGTTTTGTAATAATATAAATGTATTATTACAAGGTCAAACGATAAAATAGTTGCATTGTGGTGAAAATAAATTTTTTATTACTGACTTTTTAGATAGATACTGTATATGTATACGTTAGATGTTTTTTTTTTTAAATTGGGAAATAAGAACATGACCTTTCTTCTCTATTACCTACGAGAGTATCTTATTTTTATGAGCAGTTCATATTTGAATGTATACGTTTTAATTATCGTATATTGTAAAGCATATTTTTCCCTATAAACGTAAAAGTAAAGACTTTTTTAACGAACATCAATTTTCTGATAAGGAAGATAACAAAAAATAGGCGTGTGGCCGTGTTGTGAACACGGCCGTGTGGTTTGCGTGAATAAGTGCACGTAACGAATAATACTTTCTATCATCACACTTATGTTCGAATGGATTGTTGACAAACGTAGTAGTGATTATCCATCCATCTATCAGCCCTTTTTTATACCCCACTGCAGAAGCTTAGGCCTCCATCAAGATGAGGGGACTTGAAGCTTAAATCCACCACGCTGCTCCAATGTGGGTTAGCGGATTGTAACGACCGCCGTCTATTGACAGCAACTCATTGGTATCCGCCCGGATACAAACCACGGCCACATGGCCTTATAGATTTGAAGCAGCTTCACTGCGGCTGCATTAGATTTGGTGTAATTATATTCCGAATACTGTTAAGAGTTATGTAGCTACTACAGCAAATTGTATCCCCCGATTTTGTTATCAGTTTTTTGGATTTGCTCACCTGTGAAAACCAATTTAAAGACGTATTCACGTCAAAATGTGTTGTTTTTCAAAGCCACGATTACAATGTTCCATATACAATGTCATGCTTTTGTGAGATGGCCCGAAATTTCGTAACGTATCTTTTTGTTATCCAACAAATGATGATTGCTTTACGAAGCTTAAGCTATTAATTTGCCATCAATCATTATCAATCAACTAGCGACCGCCCGCAGCTTCGCTTGCGTAGACTACAAATTCCTGTTATAGATACTATTAATGTTCGAGATGGTTTAACGTACTTTTTGCTGGAACCAATTTTGGTTACACCAATTCAAACTTTTAATCATCGTTCCCTTCCTATCCTTTAAAAAAACGATACAATTTTTCACCTCGCGTTTCTCACCCTTAAAATGTAGAAATCTAAAAACCCTGAAACACGTTATTATTTAAGTCCCTCCATTCCCACCCTTAAGTTTGATATTTCTAAAAAAGCTTTAACTCAATACTCACGTTATAAAATAAACCTATGTTCCAAATTTAAATTTCCTAGACTTTGTAGTTAGTTTCAGCTGTACGTTGATAGATCAGCGAGGACAAACGACTGACAGATAGACAGCCAGACAAACACAAAAAGTAGCTTATGATACTCTTGACTACCTTTTTTCACGTCTGCAAAGTTTCATCTGCAAATCCGTTCAGCCGTTTTGGAAATTAGCTCGAATAGACACATAGAGGTACAGACAGACAGACGGACGAAAAGTAGCTTATGTCATTTTTGACAATCTTCTTTCCCATCTACAAAGTTTTCTTAAAATTTGTTTAGCCGTTTTGGAGATTAGCTCGAATAGACAGATACACGTACCGTACAGACAGACAAAAAGTAACGTATGTTAGTTTTGACCACCTTCTTTTCATACTTGTGATGTTTCATGAAAATCGGTTTAGACAGATGGACGTACAGACAGACATACAAAAAGTTCTGTATGCCACTTTTGACTACATCCTTCCCATATGTGTAAAGTTTCATCAAAATCGGTTAAGCCGTTTTGGCCGAAGCCGATTTGCACGAATAGACAGACAGTTCGTTTTCATATATATAGCCTGTAACTCTTCGCTAGATTCAGGCTAACAAAGGCAAAAAGAATTTTTCAAATCCGACTGGTAGTTTCAGTGATTAGCGCATTCAAACAAACAAACTTTTCAGCTTTATAATAAGTATTTCTATTATATAGATTATAAGATAATAAGAAAATAAAATATTACCGAAAACCGTATCAAAGTCTATTGCGTGGTTTGGAAGTAAAAAGTTAACGAACAGAGGCAGACAGCGAATTTATTTTCTCCCGCTATAGTTTTCATATTTCGATAAAAACTGCTAAGATATTAATTCAAATTGTATGATGTAAAGGGCAATTATAATATGCATGAAATGCTTAAGACAACTAACGTATTTAATTTGATAAGGATTAATATCACGTTTAAAAAACATCTTCGCAAATAGTACATTATGTTAGAATAAATTTGATTGTTATAAAAAAAGTTATAGTAAGTTAACCTTATAAAATACACATATGCTGTTGCTGACTTTTGGTTAGAACTTTTAAAGGGAAACAATTCCGTAGTACATGATTTTTGCTTAACATCAACCGTTTACGCAGCACGCGCGACGGAAGCTCTCAAAAGGAATAATTTTTCCCGTTTTTAAACATTTTTGATTGATGCTCCACTCCTATTAGTCGTAGCGTGATGCAATATAGTCTATAGCTTTCCTCGATAAATGGACTATCCAACACAAAAATAATTTTTCAATTTGAACCAGTAGTTTCTGAGATTTGCGCGTTCAAACAAACAAACAAACAAAAAAACAAACAAACTCTTCAACTTTATAATATTAGTATAGATTGTCTCTGTCAATTAAATGGCTCGTGGGTTTCAATCTGACCCAATTCGGTTAACATGTAGTGTCCAGGTTAAACAATAAAAAAGGTAAAAAACAGTTCGTGTTTAACCGGTTTGATTTGGTATATATATATATATATATATATATATATATATATATATATATAGTAGTTCTTAATTAGTACTATTTGGTAGCGAGCACAATGAAGAAATATTTCAAAACATTCTTAAATTAAAATGAAAATAAAATTCCATAGAAAATTAATTTTGTATGTTCATTACGACGAAACTTCCTTTTTAGATTACAAGTTATTCCCAAAGAAAATATTATCGTGTAACGACGTTTTAAGGAAGAACCGGGATTCACCGATTTACAAAAAGTTTGAGTTTTAATTTCATCTAAAGTTTACTTAACCCTATACAACGAAGTGTGAAGTAGTGCCACATAAAAATTGTGTTGGTCGATTGTTAAACCCACTACCACTAAACCCTTTTCTTTCTTTTGCGTTCGATTGTCGCCTAAATAGTAAAAATTAGATTAATCTGCCCCCAAAACCATTACCGAACAAAACATTTTTTTAAACATATAGAGCGACATGGACTCAGACTAGCCACACTACACGGGAAATAATGTCTAAAGCTCAAGAAAGTAATTTTTTTTACATTGCAATTAATATTTTTAGTGATAAAAAACCATTTATATAAAAAAAATCAATAAAATTGTGATGGACATAGGTTAGAAAATAAAATCACGGGGCGCATGAAAATCTATACAACAACTGTGTGATTAAGTAAAAACGACTTGTCTAGAAAAAAGTGTTTCCAGACTCACCAAATGCTCCCTCTGTTTTTATTTCAGTTTGTTATAAGTCCCAGTTTATAACGTATTCCGCCGATGTAGCGATAAAAAGTGCCCCTTGGCATCTGACATTGTGAGAAGACAGCACTACTAGTATTTCACGATTTCTCACCAGATGTCAGAATTTCAAAAACGTCCAGGTCCAAATTATTTTCTAGCTTTTGGTATAGCTAATGATTTAAAATAAAACGGTATAAAATGAAAAAAAAATACCTATTTTTATTCCCAAATTTTTAGTTTGATTTTTGGATTGTATTATTACTTAATTCCTCATTATTTTTTCAACTCTTATTGCCTCTTTAATGGACCGTTTCTTACCTGTCAATTTTTCACAGTCAAGGTGTTCAATTTATAATAGCCCTTTTAAAGACCTTACGCAACACAATGCCACATACGCTTGACCCTCCTCAAACATTCTGGAGCTCAAATACACTACAGCATAGTCAACAGTATTACCCTGCATTTTATGTACAGTGGAAGCCCATGGCAAAAATTGAAGTTCCACATTCCACCTCCTGCCTCCATCAGCAGACCCTCGTAACCAAGAATAATGTGTGGAACTCGTCAAAACCAACCAAGGGAACCCAAACTCAAAGTGGTTACTAGTAACCGTTGAAGAGTTCCTCTGATGTGTACCTACCACCTGACTCCATCATCAGACCCTCGTTACCAAGTAAACATTATCATAGTGTTGTATGGTCACGGGAACTCAATGTGTGTGCAAAATTTCATGAATCGGTTTAGTAGAATTAGTTAAAATAGCTTCAGCAAAATTTCAAACAAACATATATTCGATATCAAGCTAAATAAAATCGTTCAAATAAAAAAAACGTTATGTTTAATTTTACTTATCTGTTATTAATGAACATAATCGTAATTGAACTTGTATATTCACTAGGAAAAAGTTTAAAAACCACTCCACATGTTTTAGACCCAAAATTAACAAATACTCCTAAACCAAAACTAATTTTTAAATAGGGAGTTTATTTCGGAGAGTGAAGAAGCGCATCTTGTGACATATGACAAGTGAAAGTGATCATTAAGAAAAATCCTTTTTTTTTTAAATTTTAAGTTGCTCGATTTAGAAGGTATGACAGAAATATTTCAAAATCGCTTGAAGGGCCCGTGGTAAGGACCTAAACCTGAGCAGGCATATGCAGAAAATTTTAGTTTCTCCGACATTAACTTGACCATTTCATTTATTTGTGAACTCTGTGATGATGGTGATGAACTGTGTGAGATGTAAACTCATCAATTAATTACGAAACCTATGCACCAATGCATCATCCCACCAGAATCCCACTGTGGCATTGATACGACAACAGTAACTAACACAGAAATAAAACAAAGAAAAAGTTAAGAAAAAACCCGATTTGGGAAGAATACGCAAAGTTAAAAAGGAATAGATAGTCAGAGAAAGTGATTAAAAAATCAGGGCTTCAATTACATAGTCGAGGAGGAATATAATGATAATATGACTGGCGCCTTTGAAAATTCTAATTCTTTTTTATTTGTATGTTATACGATAAGTAATTAGAGTTTTATTACTTTTAGTATATGATACATATTTTTCACGATCAGGTTTAAAAAAATTAAAGTTTGTGAGAGTTTTGAGAATAGTTAAAAACAAAAAAGCTTTGTATATAAATTTATATTATTCAGAAAAAAACCAACCAACTTCAAATAAGTAACTAAGCAGTTTTAAAATTGTCTGTCTGTCTGTAATAATATTTATCATGTTCAGTCGTTCACGCGGATAGAATTACAAGGAACAGCTAGTCCATAATGTTCTCATGTACAATTTTCTATGTGTTGTTTGTGTTTAGTGAGTTTCCGTTGTAGAAGTGAGTACAAATGTAATTAAATGACAGTAATGACATAAATATGACTACACATATGTTTGTAAATGACAATACACATAACGTGAACTTTTTGGGTTATTGCTTCGTATTTATTACAATATACTGCCTGCGAAATTATAACGCCTAATTAAAACCCCATGGACGTTTAAAACTTCATAGCGTTCTCTCATAAAATTTTACATTTGCAGTTATGGTACTTTACGTAGGGACCGTCGATTTAATCTTGATTGTGATTAGTTTAGATATGAAATAGGCTGCTGCCAATTTCCTTGCTCATTGGACACTAAAATGAAATATGTCACTATACTCAGTATGTTTATGTCTCCGAGATTTCTTTCACAAAATAAATTTAAATTCACCAAATTATGCAATACGCTAACGATACCTATGAAATAAAAAATTAAAAAAAAAACACTTGGAATGTCGATTAAAATACATATATTTCAAAATGTTATTTTTATACCAAAAGCTACTCGTATAGCAATCCAGTATCATTCTCGGCTACATTATTTTTAATACAAGAACTTGTGATACGTGTAAACACAGATCATTTCTTTTTTTTTTTGATCAGAAACATTTCTCGTTTTTTTACGCCATTTACAAAGCTTCGAATATTTTCGGAACAAAACAGTTCGTATATGTTTATTGAGCCAGATGTTCTTTATAATGATTTTTTTTATTCATAACTTTTTCAAGAAAGGTCAAAGCTAAACTGTAGTAATAATATTATAATAACTCTTAAATTTGTGTCGACCTTTGAAGTATGAATCGCTCCATAATTAGATTGATGCCCAGAAAAGATAAATTTTATTTAATTAAATCGGGATGTTTTGAATAGAAAACGTTTTCGAAAAGGAAACCAATAAAACGTAATTAGACGTCTCTCTCTGGATCGTCTATGTGAGCAATCAAGTTCTAAAGGCTGTGGCTTTGCCAATTCTGATTACAGATTCTTTATAGCGATCTAATTAGCCTACGACTTTTCATCAATCGCATTATTGAGGATTTGGTATTGTATTGGTATGTATAAGGGTTTTCGCGAAAATTCGTATTTTCAAATCATCCTGCGACATATATTATCTTCATCAGCCCATTTTTACCCCACTGCAGGGGCTTAGGCCTCCCCCAGGGTGAGGAGGGGGGCTTGGAGCTTAAATCCACCACGCTGCTCCACTGCGGGTTGGGATATATTATCAATAGGATTAAAAAAAAAACATAGATAATAATGTCACCTAACCGTCCGGTTATAATTCATGCACGCGCAGACAGTTAAATACTTAGTATGGCACAGCGGGAGTATGTGGCTTGTCTAATCATACACACAAGCTTATAAAAGTTGGTCCTACAGAGAATCGAATAGGAAAGAGGTGCCATGTGTCGGTATTTGCTCAGAGACACTCTCAAAAAAAAATATAAGTAAAACAGTTACGCATACGTAAATTTACGCATACGTAATTTACGTCTTTGGTATGATTTGATTTCACATTTTAGAGTTTAGGTTAAGATATCTCTCTTAACTATGCGACTTATTGCATACTTGAAGGGGACAGCGTACAAGCGTGCCTACATCTCAATGCCTACATGCCAATTTTAACAAACTCTAATGCTCTGTGTTCGGTCCCTTCTTAACTATTATTGTATCGTGCGGCTATATCTAGACATATAAACAATTATTTTTTTTACATTTTAAGGTAAACTGTTATTAGGGTTCCGAACTTCGAAACCTAAAATACTAGAACAACTATAAAACTGCTTTTCTGTCTGTCTACTCTTCTGCCCAATAAGATATTTTTTCTCAGGAACAGGTAGAGGTATAAAGTTGAAAGTCAAATTCTAAACTATCAAATACTAAAATCTTCGGCCATATAGCATTGTTAAAATAATCAGTGGTCATAAATAGATATAATATTCGAAATCTGTATTTCCAGACCAAATGGCTCGTTTTCAAAACCTTATAGGTCATTCATGACAGAGCGCGAGAAGTAATTCATTTTAGTTCCTGAATTTAATTTTCTTTCAATATCTCTTCATGCTTACTGAATTTGGCAAACGAACAACAAAACACCTTATAAATAACGTATTATTTGTAAAATAACTAACACTTACTAAACTTGACCTATTAGAGCGCGTCCTTTTCACCAAAATTATGTATCATTCGCTATTTTACACGCTATAGTATAAACTAACTGATGACTATAGTTTTTTAATTTCGGAAAACTACAGTTTATTACCGGAGATATAACAAATCAAAGTTTGTGTTATAACGAGCCGCTTGTGACTTCACTCGGTGCCGCTACCTACAAATTATCCACGTTAGCCCATAGTAATGTAACCGAATGACGTCATTGCACGATTTATTAAAGAAAATTGTATCTTAGTCATTTATGTTATTAATAGAATTCGTTCATTTATCTGGGGGCACGGCCGTGCCCCCACCAAGTCGAGAAAAAAGCGTCACGGCCGTACCATCCTTTTCTCGAAGCAATTCAGACCATTTTCGACCCCCTGTAACTTCGTTGTGGATAAAACTAGAAGACTGAAATTTTCAGTAACCATGCAGGCATATTATATAAGCATATTTTCAAACTTCATTCAATTCGAACCAGTATTTTTAAGAAATTATAACGGGTCAAATTTCTTAATTTTGTCACTCACTGACTCACCGATCATCAAAATTCTAAGGCACTTCTAGCAGACCTAGAAGCTTCAAATTTGGAATATAAGTAGTGTTTGGTGAATGAATCAAGGAAAAACTAAAAAATCTAGAAAAGACTGCAAAGAAAATTAAGCCCATACAGCCAAGTCTTCAGTTAAATTTTTCAATATTGTTGGCTTTATTCGTAACGATCGCGAACAGTTTCCCATATGTATAGCCCATGCTATAACTATACATAAAAGTCAAGGACTAAGTCTACATAATGCACTGATAGATATCGGTTCTACAGTATTCACTTCCGGTCAAGCTTACGTGGCACTTTCGAGAGTTACAAGTCTGGGCGGTTTACATCTAATTAATGTCGACTTTGGAAGTGTTAAAGCGCAGGAATCCTCAATTTGTGAATACAACAGACTAAGAAGCATTTACCGTCCAGATTTGTCAAAAATTGTAACATCAAAGCCTCCCAGAAAAACGCATAGAGACAGGGAGTGGGCTCTTAGAAAAACTGTAGCTGAAGCTCAAGAAGTAGTACCGGAAAAAAGAAAACGGAAGGCTACCTACAAAAATAAGAAAAGTTCATAAGTCAGAGAGAGGGCTTTAAGAAAATTCGTTGCTGGTAGATATACATATATACAATAAGTAGAAGGTACCGAAAAGGAAAAAAGTAGAACTGTCTACAAAATACAAAAAGACATGAGATCCCATCAAAAACAATACTTGTCAAAAAAACCAAGTCTCGCAACTCAGTTGTTCTGCGGTAAAAAGTTGTGAGATCCATGTAATACCAAGTCGGGTATGTTAATGTTTTATATAAATATATTGAGACTTGGCCATCGCACTAAATAATTGAATTTACATGTGTTTTCAGGCGATTGAATTTACACGTGTTTTCAGGCGATGGCCAAGTCTCAATATATTTATATAAAACATTAACATACCCGACTTGGTATTACATGGATCTCACAACTTTTTACCGCAGAACAACTGAGTTGCGAGACTTGGTTTTTTTGACAAGTATTGTTTTTGATGGGATTAGTTTTTCTTAATAAATATAACATATTTCTGTAGAATTCAAAAAGGACAAGACTCGCTCAATCGACCACGATATCGTGTCGGGTAATATGAAAGCGGTCTTAGGGCTTGAGCTCGATTGGCACTACTTTTTAAGGTCCTGTCGTCGTAAAGTTGCGAAAAAGATCGAGGGAATTACTCCGTTGCTTGTGCGTCTTCGGTCATACACAGATATATCAGGAGACACTGATGCGATTCCGATAAAATTTATGCTAAAATACGAAGTATAACTTTTCGTATAGATAGACGAGTAGCGTAAAGGACGAAATCGTTTAATATAAAGTTTGGAAAATCATCAGGTTTTCCAAAATATGAACAAAAAAGAAAAGTAATTGTTTATAAATCGGGTGTTATTTATACGTATTTATGAGACACCTTCAAAAACTGAGGTGTCTCATAAATACGTATAATATTAATATAAAAATATAAAATAAATTACAATATTGTCGCCGAATGTTAATTTATGTATGTTTGAAAACAAAAACAAAATCATAATGTAAATAAAATAGGTATACTATAAATTATATTTAATTCAATCTTTTAGGTATACTATAAACAATCTTTTTCCTTACAAAGTAATACAACTTGAGAAAACTGGCAATTTGTGAAACAATTGTGAAAAATTATATATATTACCTACCTATGATTTTTAATTAATATTTATTACATTTTTCTCGGTTTGTCCAGTTAGCGGCGGTGCAATATACGGCGCCGGTGCCTACTACAACCACGAGTTCAGCACTCAGCGGCCGAAGGCGATCCGCTCCTAGGCCTCTGCCTAGCCGCATCGAACCCGAAGAACAAAGCGAAATGCCAACTAAGCCAATAAGTAACTATACTCAAACTTTCTAACTTTTGTTTTGTATGGATTGTATTTATATCATTGTGAGGTACAAGTTGAGTAAAACGATGCAACAAAAAATCCTCATATAGTTATGCAAGGTGTGGTTTGTCCTTCTAACAAATTACCTAATACCAAAAAATATTAAAGAACATATGTGTGACTAATTTTACAAAAATATTATAAATTGTATAAAATTAATAAATTGCAATGTTGGAAAAGTAAAAAGTAATTATAGGTTTATTCAGATTTCGAATTTGACATTTGCGAATCCATGTATAAATTCGCACGCCCTTCACGATTCGCGTTATTCTAGTTTTGAAACCACCGACACTGAAACGCGATGATTTAGACCTAAAAATTGCAACATTGACTACCCAAAACTATTCTATATTAAACATAATTTATTAAATAAAATTCTGTGGATGCACAACTGCAAAGTTAATAAATAAAAATTTTTTTTATTGACTTTCCTACGTTCTAAAAATCACAACGATAAAATAAAAAAAGAAGATAGGTTTTTTTTTCAGGGTTGGGGCTCACAAGTTCCCATTATCTGTTAACCGCCAAATGAAATAAAAAAAACGGCTGACAATTTTATTGTTTTAACAAGTGGATAGCGCCCACAGACCAGTCAACCTATAGACCACGCTTTAATAAACGTCAGTATGAAAACGAAATCGCCAAAAAGTGGCGGGGTGTGGGGAGAAGTCGGCTAGTTTTCATTGGCTCGTTCAAAATTGACAATTTAATGGCTTCCTACCAGCTTACAACTGATGGCTCACTAGTGACATAGTTATGTAGTATCACTACATAGCCTTGGCGAATGCTACTCCCTGTCAAAGCGTGGTCTATAAGGTTGACTTGTCTGTGATAGCGCCTAACGAATACCTGTGAACGTGGCCCTTCCATTGTTTATTTACTTAATTAATAATTTCTTTCCAGATCATTGTGGTGAATTCCTACAATGATTTTTAAAATGACGAATTCGCAAAATATGAAAAATGTTGAAATATTAAAATAATGTAACTGATTTATTGTAAATAGTAAATACAATTCACATTATATAATAGTAATAGTTTTTCCACGCTTCACCGGTTTTTTTCACAATTGTTCATTTGTTGTTTGAAAAAAGAACGTCCTGGTGTTAGATTGCAAGCGCATCGTCTAATAGCATATACAATTGTAACTTCTCTGAGCCAATATAAAATAAATACTACATAAAAATTTTGTAAAAATTTTTCTTCAAAATTATGGCATTTAAAAAAATTCACCACATCATGAATTGGAAATTTTACGAAGTCAATATTTTGGGAATTCAACATTGTAAGAATTCAAATCGATTATCCAAACCGCATAATCTATTTATAAATATTAAAATAAGATATAATAGTGTTTCATACCTATTTTACATTTTAAATATTTTCCCGAACATAACTGAAATAAGAGTATGACTGCAAGTTCCTTGAGGTTAGTTCACTCGCTCAGGTTATCTAAGATCGACTTGATCCGATGATTTTGACCCTGTCAACTCAGATGTTTATATGACCCATTTATCTATGTATGTCCCGTTTGACCTGGAGATCATTCTAGCAGTGTCGCATAGAGACAGAAATGTCAAATTGACCGAAACGATCAATTTCAGATGACACATGCGATATTATAACGTCCTTGCATAGGACACGTATGAATCGGTGTCGGAGTAATATCAGACATTTCGAAATACTTCAAATGTAATTAATATCTAAATTCGAAACTGTTCTTAAAAATACTACTTGTTTTCATTCTTACTATAAACATATAGTTTCATTGGTGCAATTAGCATTAGTGCAATTTAAGTATTTTCAGCAATTAATGCCCTTTGTAAAAAGGGTAATGTCTTACATATAAATATTCACTCAAAATAGTTTCATTCCACATCTATACTTTTATATAATATTCTCTAGATGTATGTTTGTAACGATTTAACTTACAAACTAGATATTTGACCGATATTTAATAATTTTTAAAATATTTTTCGCGATCCTAGAACTTCTATACGCTACATTATAGATATAGATTATAAACTACTAAGATGCTGCAGTACATATGTTTCTCTAAAACGACAGAACTTAATTTGTTGCGGTTTTTAGATTGAATAGGTATCAATAAATGTATTTCTTCTAAGAACACTTGACACAGAATTAAATTTAACTATTTATCAACTTCTATTATTAAATCCACTAATGCTTCCACTAATCCAATCCACTAATAATTTAACTTATTTTTCTTGCTCTGTACCTCAATTTTTCGCTGTTACGTGTAACACTCGTATGTCACTTCAAATCTATCTCACATCAATCTGAACCCTTGTCAAGCGTGCCCCGTGTATTTTAAAGTCCTAATGTTCTCGTGCCTTCCAGAAAACTCCTATCGAATAAAACCGATGGATATCATTTAGCGATTAGCAAAATATTGAGTTTTCATTTTGGTCAGCGCTTTAGTTGTTTCTACTAATTAAATGCAGCGACTTCAATAAGCGAAAGTAAATTATTCTGTATAATTGCCATTTATTTTGTAAACGCTGACTAATTTGTTGGCTAACCAAGTATTGAACCTGAAAATTGTTTTTCTGTCACCAAACTAGTAATTTGAAAATATACATAAAGTCGACATCGAGGAGATTCAAATAACAATACTAACTTATCTTTATACGAGCACATTATCTCCCACTTTAGATTTCTCCTCGGGATGAGGGTGCTTAGAGCTTAATCCACCAGGCTACTCCAGTGCGGGTTGGTATATGTCAACGACTGCCATCTGATGATGGGAACTTGTCGATATGTTAGGGAGAAACTCGAATGTCTCATAACAATTAAATTTACAATATCATAAACCTACGTTTTTACAATTATTTAGGTTAACTAAAAACATTTCTGATTTGGTTTTGTTCTTCGATTCGTTCGTTTGTCATTAACGTCTTTATTACTGAAGTTTTTATGTTACGAAATCTATTAGTTTTTATAAACTTCGAAATAATTACACCGCTATACTTTTATATTAATGCTAATTGTCAGTATATAGCAACAGAGACAATAAATATTACTCATCTCATTAAATATGTCATTATTTATAAAGTTATACTGAAAATGAACTGTGAATAGGAAAAAATACGCATTCAAATTGAACTCGGTGTCGTCTGTCAAAGCAATCGGGAAGTTTTAATTATTTTTTTTGAATCTCACAAAAAAAACCCTTTAAAAGCTTCACTTTCTGTGCACATTCCGAAATCGTTTAAGGGCTTACTCTTCTAATCCTAAAAGCCAAATTGAAAAACAAAAAACATTTAGTGGTCGCTTTTAAATATTAATTTTGGTATAACACGGTAAAATTCTATTAGACACTGAAAAACTTTCACACAATGCTTACTGCACAGTTCTCCCCATAAAGTTTTTAACAATAGGCGTATTCCAACTCGCGTCCTTTTTGTAATATAATTGTATGTGCATATGAAGCATAGGTACTTAAAAAAAATCTCAGTAAAATAATTTAACTGATAATTTTTTTCAAAAGTTTTATTCGTCTTCTTTCCATCAATTTCACTTGAGTTTTAAATATGTATATGTGTTCAAATCCCTCTGAAAAAATTATCGATTATTGAGTTATATTCAAAATTATTTCTGTTCTAGTAGCCTAAGATCAGAATTAACAACGACCTCCACCCATTAGTTTCAACGATGAAATTTTTTTGTTATCAAATTTAGTACGTAGAAAATACATCGGGAATGGATTGGCTAAAAAATTCCTGGCAAGGCTATGATTAATTAAATTATAATAATAAAGATATAGTGATATATACTCATCTTGAAATTTTTGGAAAGTTTTTCAGGAAAGTAAATAAAAATAAATACCGTGTACAGTTAAAAATTAAAATTAACAATTAACAAAAAATATACACTAAGGATGAATGTACCTGTTTATACCTGCCAACCCAGTAGTTATGACAGGTAAAAAATTGACAACCCAACGTTTGCATATTCTGTAGGCTTACTTTCGATTGATATTAAATTTATTTGTTAAACACATGTGTGCAATGTTATATAAAAAGTCTTTTTGAATTTTTATTTAATCATAGCCTTGCCAGGAATTTTTAGCCAACCCATTCGCGATGTATTTTCTACCTACTAAATTTGATAACAAAAAATTTCGTCGTTATTAATTCGGATCCTCTACTATAGGCTGATCTCCTCTTACAAAAATCTTGCTATTGAACATTTATATCAAAATTCCACACATGAAATAGAACTTTGCCATTTTTATAGAAAATGATATTTTTGTACTATGACATTAGTTACAATACAAATAACGTTGGATTTTGAAACGTAATAGTTTCTTTGTATTTTTAATGTCAAATATACATATCGGATTATAATAGACATATTATAATTTAAAACTAAAACAAATAAAAGTTACCAAAACTTTAAATATTGTAATGTTGCAACAATTGTTTTACGTGACAACTTGCGATGAACCCCAATGAAAAAACCCTAAAAAGTCGACCGATGTTATTATTCCGGTCACGTGATCATCTCTTCAGCTACAGAAACTATACATGTCCCATTCCATGCCTAGAGGCGTACGACCTCATAAAAGTTGTGTCGTTGAAAATGTAATGCTTGAATTTCATGCCGGACACGTACATATATCAATGGACCTTCAGGGGTCTTCAGTGAATTAGTAAATAACCAGTTCAATGCGATAAACCCCGTTCAACGTCTACATGTAATCAACTAACACTTTCACTTTTTGCAGTCCGTATTTTCCATGTTGTTACGACAGAGGATCCTACGCACCACGGGTTGTTTCTTCGTTTATTTAGCTTTCAACACTTTACAGCCAAATAAAACCACCAATCTCGACGTTCACCTTATAAAATCTGCACGTCATTTTAACGATGACAATTCGTTTGATTCTTCTCCAAACTTCTTCTTTACTTCGTTGTCAGCACTTGTGTTCTATATTAACACTCGACTTGTCAAGTCCGTTTTATACATTAAAAGGTCCGTAGATTCCGAGGCTTTTCGGAAAGATTTAATCTTTAATTTGTTGTCGTTTGTTTTTGGCCATAATTTCTGAAACAAAAGTAGTGATGAGTGAAAATTACTAATGTCTATAATTGACGTGGTATACAACAAAACTAGTAAAAAGCAAATAAAAGGGACTCTTCATCCAAGATCGATTATAGTAATTGTTAGCCTATAGAGAAGCTCTTCAGTTTGATTTTATTCATCTTCGTAGCTAATTTAGCGCTAGCATCTTTGAAGTTTAAGATTTATTAAACATGTCAATGCCTGCAGTAAACCCAGCATTGCAAAAAAAATCCTTAATAGAAAGTCGGAATAAAAGTCAATGTTAAAAACCAAAATTATTGTCCTAAACGAGCCAAATGTTGCTCAATTTGTGTAACATTATAGTTAAGACATCATAAAAAATTGCTTGAATAATCCTACAACTTCAAAATTAATATGTATTCTATTACGTGGGATGATCATTATTTAATACGTAAAAAAAATGCCACGAGTACAAATTACGAAGCGGACCTCTTCAGTGCACGTTTCATTTTTCTGCTTGAAGGAACAAGGTGTGATGGGTGATAAGCTTCTTATTGTTATTAAAAGGCATAGAGCACTAGGCGGAAGGATTATCTTTCTTCACATATATTTTTCGTTTTATGATAACGGCTTGAAATATCGACCTAAAAAAATTCAAAAACAACACATAAAAATTATACTGGGCTATAAGTATAATACTTATCAAATTCAACATAATAAAAGAAATTGTATTTAAATTGTGTTCTTTTTTTCTGTTTATACAGCTTCGGTATTATCCAAAACGGCTAGGTCGGCAATCAAGAAACACGTGCAATTTCCTGACGAACAGAGCTGTGTAGAAGAACCGTCGGAAGTTGTGCCCCAGTTGCAGGAGGAGAAGTCAGGTGTGTTTCAAATTATATTAAATGAAATATTATTATTTACATTATATAATTAAGATTGTCATATGGATACTAGATAATGCTGCGGCTTTTAAAACACCTGAGAAACACAAAAAATGCGGGAATTTTTTCCATACAAACGACCGCCCGACAATGGATCCGAAACTCGGTCATGTCCGGTAAATGTCAGACGGATGGCAACCTAAAAATGGAACAGTAAAAAAATTATATGTATTATTGTTTGTGTTTACTGCTAGGTGGACCGGAATAATCGGGAATCCTTTAGCAGTCTGTTTTGTAGTATTATGAATAATTTATTTATTTGTTTGAGCTTAGCTACCGTATCTAGAAGTCGGTTCAGCTATTCATGTGAGAACACTGTGGAGTACACACACTGTACATTTTTTACATTGTGACATTACAGATCGTTAAACATTTGACGAAACTATTTCCGGCACTCGCTGCCTTGTATTTGTGACAGACAAAGGACATACTATAAGTTTATTTTAGTCCCACATTTATTCGTTCCATTACCTTTTAGACTCATATGACCGATTAAGAAATCAGTGTCGTAAACATTTCAGGTGTCGTATTAGATAGGTACAAATCGTGTTTTAAGGACGACGAGTTCATTGAAAATTCATTACTACAGGTATTATTACGGGAATTGCAGTTGCCTAATTATTTTTACTAATTATATAGGATTAATAAAAAAATACAAACACTTACACAAATATGAAATCTCGTTAGATTGTTTATATTGAAATTGTACGTATTCATCCGAATACAAGTAAAAGAAATTATCACTAGAACAAAGAGGAACTGTTTTTTGAACTGTTCGCATTGGTGATAAATTATTATTTTATGTCGATTTTTTTTAAGCATTTCCTAATATCGGAACAGTTGTTGGTATAATTTTATAATATTTGTATCCACTATGCAATAATATGACACCGCGACCATTCTTTAAATATAGAATTTTTTTCTAGTCCTAGTAAAATGTACTTACGCACTATTAGTGTAGTAACTATTATACTAGACATGTGTGGTTTCGTATTGTAACTTGTGTTGAATTGGCTGTTTATAGTTCATTATTATTGTATTTTGAATATTTGACGTGAAAAAGTGTATAACTGATGTTTACCTACTTTCAATAACGGTTTTGAGTTTAAGTGTGACCAATCTTAATAAAAAATAATTCTTTCACACAGATTAGTAAACCTTTCTTAAATGTTTTAATTCTTTATTTAGTAAAGAATAAAAAATTTAAAAAATTTGAACAATCTGTGCTATTAGTACAAATTAGGTATTATAATTCACATAGTAGAACTAACTGGTATTTTTTCCCATTTAATTCTACTATCACATATTGACGGTAGAACTAATCGGAAGAATTTTTCCATTTGTTTGTTATACTGGCGCTTACATAGTAGAACTAAACGTATTTCTTTCAGTTCAGTTCTGTCAGTAGAAGTAATAGAAGAACTAATTGGACTATACAACGAGAATATCTTGTTAAATAGTAGGCCCAATTTAAGACCCTCAGTTTAAATGCGTTGCCTTCAGTATGCTTTAAACATTGGAGTATAAATAGGTTATATTCTAAATAAACTAATTTTATTTATCACTTAAATCAAATTCCGAAAATCTAATTCCTTTAACTCAATGAAAAGTAAACTTTTATTTTACCTTTACGAACTTTATGGAGGTTAATAAACCTATTGAAATTTACACAGTAGTTAGTATCTCATCTTGGCACAAACAGATAAACAAATTAGTTCTTCCGCCCCTCTGTTTTGCAGCCTTGGGCGGTTGGACCAACTTTGCTCCCTAAAGCCAGTAACTATAACTACACACTAATAAATTACAAAACTTGTAAACTAGGTTTAACATAAATTATTTCAACAATGTAATGACACCGTTATAGAAAAATAAACTTCATTCCATATAACGCGTTTAATCTAAGTAAAAGGTATGCCAACTATACAACACTATAATATACTCGTTTTTATTAAATGTAGTAAATGGTTTTTATTTTGTCTTCCGTCGTTTTCCGATATATTTTGCTCTTTGATGACATACTTATTAGGGAAATGTTCGTATATTTCCTCTGTCATTTCAAGTTTCACATTCAAAGGAGATCCAATCCCGAAATACGCAAAATTGTGCGTTATGTACTTTAGAGAATTTATCCGATATCTGTTTTGTTTGTGGGGTTTATTTTAGACCAATTGATTGGTTTCATACTAAAAGGGTAAAGGTTTGATATTATGGAAATAGCATGGAAATTGTATTAAATGCCTTTGTAATTTTATTCAAATAAATATCTGACATTATATGTAAGTGAAAATTCAGTAGATTGTTAATCAAGGGAGCAAAATAGTGTATTTAAAGGAGAGTGGAGAGGGGATTCTTTAAACCAGGATCCGGTGCATAAAAAGTTTTCGGTGTCATCGAAATATGACCATGCAAAACAACATAGAGTAACAAAGTTGAGAACACCGTACACTCTAGCATTGAAGTCATTAGCTATTGCGCCAACACCTCGCACCTTATACTGAAAATGGTCACTAGTAATTTGTTTAGAGCGAATAATCGATATAGTTTGTAATCGATATGATGCCTTGTAGGCAATTTTGTATTAATGCATCGGTCAGTTTACTATTCCACGTATAAAGTATAGAATATTTATTAAGTACCTCCGGTATTTTGTAATTTTCCTGTGCCAGTGTGTTCGCCATCAGCGGTAGCCGATGTCAATGTCGCCGGCTAGTGTCGGCGCAAAAAAATGGTCCCTCAAAATCAATCTGCTTCCCAGTCACGTTGATTTGAAGGACTTATATATGATCTCAATTAATTATTTTTTCCAATTTGAAGTATTTCTTTAAGAAAATGTTACATTGCTGGTTCTGTTCTGGCTTCGTGTAAAAGAGGCGTGCACTGTACTTACCCATTGCCGTTCTCATAAATAAAGCGGAAGACATAGCACGACGTAGTACACGCCTCAAGACAACACTTGTAAATTTTCAGGTTTATTTCTCAAGCATCTTTACGGGGGCACTGGCCCATATTTAAACATCCATGTATGGGACCGAGTTGACTGTTCCTTTTATTAAATTTTAAAGTGCTCACAAATAAATACACATACCTATGTCCAAGTTAAAAGAGTACGTAATTACATTCCAAAAGTCATTGTGGTTTTATTTTCAAGAAATACAACTGTATAACTGACATCAGCGCGTTCTTTAAAGAATAATACATAACATCAATATTTTTAACAATATGGGAATGTATTCCGATCGCTCATGTGTAGGGAAGCTCTAGGATACGGCGAGATATTGATAAAACGTTTCCAATATTGAGAGTAAGGAAACCAATGAGGTGTCAAAAGACGCAACTTCTCGAGTTTCACGAGTAAATGATGGTGACAATAGCATAATCCCGATCCGCGCCATACTATTCTATATACATAAACTAGGGACCCATCCTCAGCTTCGCTCAGATAGTATTCGTTTCTCATAGGAATCACTTTTTTATCTAAGTCTTATCTCATTCCCCTTCTTCCCTTTCCCGTTTTCGTTCCCGTCACACAAATATTTTATAGTAGTTTATGGCCCTGGTTTCGTCTCGTTTTCGTTTTCATTCTTATCAAGCAAAGTGGGCAGGGATGGTGCATGGGGACTTATATAAAACCAATTCTATGGCGTTTGTATAGCATATTAAATACGTATTTAAAAAGATCCGATCCGAAATCCGACGAATATTACAAAACCTACAATTACACAGGCGAAGCTAGAGGCAAAGCTAGTGCATCATACATATCAGCCCATTATGTCCCACTGCAGGGGCGGAGCCCTCCCCTCTGGATGAGGGTCCTTGGCGCTGAATCCACCACGCTACACCAGTGCGCGTTGGTAAATTTCAACAACTGCAAGCGGGACCGAGGGTTTAACATGCTTTATGAGGCGCGGCATCAGTGATAATTATGTACTTAAATCAGAAAAAAACTTATTGATACATGCCTCTTTCTGGGATTTGAACCACGACCCTCTAAACAAGAAACAGACTTGCCACTACACAATTACGGCTATGAATCATACATATTAACATCCCAAAAGGAATTTTCTAATGACTGTGAGAGTAATGTCTTTAAAGTTAAAACCATGAAATTCTATATTTGGCTTCATAGTCAGAAAAATAAAATAAATGTTTTTATGGACAATTAACTTTCAAGGGCGTAAAATAGGAAATGAAAGTTTGTACGAGAGTCACATAATTTTCAAGGTTAGAGCCATGGACATCGGTATTTAATTTAGCTTTTTGGGTGGAAATTGAGAAAGACCTGTTTTAGCCATTACAAAAATTTAACCTTTACGGGGTTCAAATTGTAAAAATTGGTATTTAACCTTTTGGTTGGAATTAAGAAGTATAAAAATAACCCTTAATAAATGCTAATACAGGCGTGTAATCCACACGAGCGAAGACGCGGGCGACCGCTATTAAATAATAAGAGCGTGCATATATTATTTGTGTTATTTTGAGAGTGCAATTTATTTTGGACTTATAATTATATTATTATGTATCCAAAAGATCTTGTTCGAAGCTATCACCCATAATAGTCAGATATTTAGGAACGACATTCCGTCTCCTTCGAACACTCGCAGTTAATTTACGTTTAATCAAAAGACAAATCTATCTAATTGGCAACGACATCGGCGTACTGTTAAATATTCAAGGTTAGAAAATTTAACGTTATGAACGCGACAAGTCAAATGATAACTATTCAAAGATAAATTATCTGATGTCCTTCGTAACAAATTTAAATTTTTAACGTAAAAGATAAACTTGAATTGTATTGACACAGTTTATGGTTCCGACATTTTTATTAACAAAGTTTGTTTACAAAAAAGCACTACTTCGGCTTTTTCCGTTACTTTCATACGTTCCTTTACAAGTGAAAGTTGCAACATTGTCTGTGTAATTACCAGTGAAATTGATAATAACTGAAGGCACTTTCTGTATAAAAAACATGCTAATAGTTAACAATAATTTAAACCACATTATTTTTTTATCTAGGAGATTGGCGGTTGAATTCTTTTGTCGCCGTATTTTCAAACTTTGCATTCATTTTCAAACTGGTAATTGCTTGATTGAATCGTTCAATAATAACAATAAAAAATATTATAACGTTTTATCGTCGTATCAATTGTTTCTCTTAAATCTGGAGAAAACACGGAATATATATATAAGTTTAACTCTTCTTAGTTCTGCCGTCAGTTTCCAAAAGCAAATGTGGAATGATGAATATCACGTTACCAAATAACGGAAAGAGGTGAAGGCTATTCGTTGCCTACAATGTTAAACTAGGGCGGGAGTTCAAAATATATAAAATACTGTACGATGTCCGAAGAACACAAACTGACTATTCTATTTAAGAACAGAGCTATTGTAACGCCCGAAAGCTAGTTACAAAAAAGATCTATGCTTTAAATTTAACGTTTCCGTGAAATAGTTGTTAGTAGACTGTGTTTGACTGATTCGCTTTTGCCTGCCAAGCGCATTTAGTGCGAAACAGACATTATATCTTACAACGTACCAGTTAATGCAATACATGGCAATTAATAACTCAAAGCAGATACTGATATATCGTTCAACCAGAAATGCAAAGATTATTTCAGATTGGCTATAATTTAGTACCATAGATGGAATTTCTTTGAAAACGATTTCAATCACTTAGTATTTACACTTTTCAAGGAAAACCACTCAGTTAATCCATATAAATTTGGTATCAATAAATATAGATATTTTAATGTAGGGCAGATTTATCAAATTTGCTAAGATGTAAAATAATTAAATGAACTGACTAAATTAACTAATGAACTAGAACCAGTGCACACCACGGATCACTTTTTGTTGTTGTTTGCGATTGCTTTCGTTACGCCGGCCCAAACTTCGGTTCTGAATTACCATAGCCAACCGCCAGTAGGGAGGCCAAGGTCAAAATTTTAGTGTGTTTGTCGACCCATGTTACCTTTTAGCTGTTTAACGGCAAAAATCTGACACTCGTTCAGGGCGTATTCTGTTTGTTTACTTCACGTAACATCACCACGTATAAATTGGATGTCACCAGAGCTAGGTATGGGTCAAGTTTCATTCAAAGAAAACCAAGGAAAGAAACCATTTTACTACAAAAATTTGCAGACTATGTGCAACTATAGTGATGCCACATCTGTCTAATAATATATCAATTAGCAACCCGGGTCGTCGCACCGATGACACACAAAACGATGGAGTTGGTCTCCATCTGATGTATACTTAATCCACCCATAAAAAAAACAGCGCTCACGATGGGCAGTGGTAGTCTACGAAAAAGGGTAATAAGATATGGAATGAACTTTTATTATTCATCAATAAATCACTGAAATCCAAGCATATCTGATTTATATTTAAAACGGATAAATGACAACTGACGAAACACACGCGAACATTTGCGGCGATCAAAATTAGACTGTCAAATGCTCGTTCTGTATTCTCGATTCTGTTATATGCTCGTTCGTTGTTTTGCTTTTGTTTTTTGCTTTTGGTTTGCTTTGCTAAGCTTTTAATTTTATCTTGCAGAAGCAGAGGGAGTAATCTCCTCGCTCTGGATGGAGAGGGAATCAGAAGCGCCTGCGCCGGAACGCTGACGACGTCGCAGCGAGCAGTACTATCGGCCGGTGTCGCGAGCAAGACGCAAGCTGTCCGCCGCCGGAGTGCCGCCCGCTCCACATTGATTCCTATAACTTAATGGTGAGACCGACAGAAAAAAAACTGTATAGGCTGCTGATTAATAAGTACACATTTAAATTCAAAAGCTTAGCCAAATGGAACATTGTCATAGATCATAATAATATATATAGATTCATGAGCAGATTGCTTAGATTTAAGAGTTCGTTTACTTTTTTTAAACAGGCAAGTACACAGCCGGTCTTATTTTTAGGGTTCCGTATCTCAAAAAATAGCAGCGTTTGAAGTTAAACAAATAGGTATTAAAAAAAGGAATTTATATCCGCGTTGATATATCTATTTTGTCTAAACATGGTAGCGCGTCGGGATGTTAAAATTATACGAATGCTAGATGTTGCAAAATGCCAACACATTTGAATAACTACATTAGACTGTAGCACACTGCCGTGTATAAATCGCTGTACACTGCGTGTGTAGCGCCGCTTTTACCCTTACCGGTAAAGGTGGCGCTAATTTAAGTGTAAATGGAATAATTGGACCAGTCTTCGGTGCTCAGCGCCTATTTTAAATATAAAGGTCGAAATTAAACGTCTGAAAAAAAAATTACCACGTAGGTAAGTACGTTATTGTTTGGAAAGTTTCAAGAGTCTCTATATGTTATTCACGATTTATGAAGAAGTGCTATAATTTTCTTTTAAAGTCCTTCATGAATAAATATCGTCTCTTATTTTCGAAAATAGCGAGACAAAATTTTGGACAACATAATAATAGATATGTATTTCAGAACAGAAAGGTTAGGCTAGGGTGGTGTAAGATGAGGCACTTTTCAAACAATCAGTCATATTAAAATTAAAAATCAAGGTTCGAAAATCAAATTTATATATATTTAATCTTTGATAAATTGGAAACAAAAATAAAACTTAAATCAAAATCACATCTTATTTCTTTGGCATAATTTAAAACAAAAATTTAAAAAATAGAAATGCTCACTTTTACACAACCTGCCGGATTAGTTGGCGCAGCAAAGTCGATAAGATGGCACACGTGATATAAAGTCGTTTTTATTTCAGTTACGGAAGGCAGATGTTACATACATTTAAACACATCAAATCCATGATATCCTGTACACTTTCATGCCACCATTCTTGACATATTGAGCATTCGATCCAGTCTTCTTTGATAGGTTTCTTATACATTTCTTGACACCCCAGACAGGTCCAAACCTTTTCTGGATTACATTTACTTGGTGCGTTTGAAGATTTTTTACGTGTTTTGGGTTTGGGTTCGGTTTTCTGCTTAATTGCTGCTTCTAACTGGGATTTATAAGGTGAACTGCTGATTATTTCAGATTCCATACGTTTTCTTTGTGCATGTTTTTGTCTGAGATTTAGGGAAAGGTTTAATATTTGGAATTCTATCAGAGACTGACATGCCTTGAAATTCTGCCATTAAAAAAAATAAGAAACAATTAATAAGCTGTCCATACACTCCAAACCATAAACAATGGAGTTATTGTAAGTGGGCGCGCGCCATCTTACACATACTTCCGTTTATTGCAGAAATCGCTATATTTATGCCATCTGTTATGAATAATCGGAATTATTTCGTTTGTTAGGCTAAGATAAAGTGTGTGTTCAATCAATAAGTTATTCAAAACACCGAATATATATAAATTTTTTGAACAACACAGCTTCCAAATAATAATAAAATTAGATCAAAAGTGACCAAAATCTTTAGACTCACCTGTAACAATAGTTTTGAAAGCAAATTGTTCATTTTTATAGCGAGCACGTAGCGGGACAAGTAGTCAGCAAAATCCGACTGAAGTTAGATGCTTACGTCATACCAGACCCAGCCAATCACAGATGCGCCAACTTATCGCTCGCGGCGTCTTACACCATCCTACCCTACAAGGGAAACTTAACTAACAGAATAATAGATGACGAACAGGTTATGGAGCAAATACTTGAACAAGTTCAATGTTATGTACCATGTTAAAATTTGCAGTTAATAGAACAAGAGAAAAGAATATTTAAACTAATATGCCGACAACACTATAGTCCGTCAGTGAACGACCAAAATATCTGTGAAACCCATAGAGTAAATAAATTTAACAGCAGCGTTTGGTTTTAATAGAGTCAGAAAAATCACTTCACAGTATCGAAACTGTCAAACGCAATTTCACAGGGGGGAAGGCCGGCGCGTGGAGACCTCGCGGACTGAAACTCGGATTGAAACTCGCCATCTCGCCTAACGGGTACACCAGATAGCTGAGTAGGAGTGGTTAGGCGGTAAGCGCAAAAGAGGGCTTTTATTCGTCAAATCGTACTTTTATGTTCACTTGGTTAAAAAGTTAAAAAGTTCTTTTTTAAGTGAATGCAAATTGTACAACCAAATGCATGAATTGAAAGTTTATTTAAAAAAAAAATCAATCGCTGTGTCTGAATAGTTCAACGCCCGATATATTACTTTCGTCACTGTCTGTATTGCCGTACGACTCTCAACTGGATTGCATTAATTTTCCAATAAAATAATCAGAACTCATAACTTCGAGCAGCTACTTTTTATAGTCTCTAATAATAGATCTCAATTGTGTTTACGTGTCCATGTGCAATCTAACCCTAGTTATAGTGAATGAAAAATTCCACAAAAAATATATAATTTTGTAATTTTATAATTTCGGCCAAAACTAGACCTAAAATCGGTTTGAAATATAGAAGACATAGCATCAGAAACAGAGTCTCAACACGCATCCAGCGATGTACCATTGTAGTGCACCGACTCGGTAGGTCGGAACACAATATAGAAGAATACGAAATTCCAGATTTAAGATCCATTCTTCAAATACTAAGTCATTCCCTCCCTACGAACAAGTGTTAACTTATTTATCGCAGGCAATAAGCCCAGAAGTCTATTTTAATAATTTTATAATACCATTTAAAAAAAAAATTGGCCGAATATGAATGATATCTCTGTCACTGTCTTTAGACGTTCAGATAATAGATAAATAATTAGGTGCATTGGTTTTCCGCTCGAGATAAAGTTTTAAATATCACCCGCGTTGTGTATAGCGATAATTCAGAATCACCTCACAGGTGAGTCCGCACCGCACATCCTTTTCTGGTTAATACACGATCCTTTCAAGAAGTTATACAAGTGAATGCCAGCGACGACGACGGTTCAACTAATTACATACTTACAATACGACCTACCTACGACCTACCACTAACGACCTACCCATAGAGATATATACTTTAATACAATTCATAAGCACACTTATCGGAGCGAACTACCGTGCTTATTTAACAGAATAACAGAAAAAAAATCTATTCATTTCCCAATTTCGTTCAACTCCGCTGTTTTACAAACGACGATGGAATGGAAACCTATTTATGTTTACTCCTCAACTGTACATGACACACAATCAGATCCACTTTGTTTGGTTTCAGTATTTCTGTTTCTTTCTCGAAGTAGAAACCACTACTTTTCGTCTTGGTCTCGTGCGATATATCTAGCTATCATGGTCGCCTGCCATTGTTGTGTGCATTTGTGTATCTTTTTAGCAAATGGAAAAAATGAAACCCTTAGAATTTTGTACCGTTCGTCTATCTCTCCGTCTGTCAAAGCCATTTTTCTCGAAGGCAATTGGCACTATTTACACGACATTTGGAAAGCAGGTGTAATCTGTGGGTGTAATGTATATGATGGTGCAGTGAAACTTCAAAAAAAAAAAAAATTATGGGGTAGGTCACCATACGTGTAAGTGAGGGATAAAAAAATACCAGCATCATTAATATGTGTATGCGCGCGTGGGTTTGAGTGTTTGTGTTGCCTACGGATAGGTCTTCGAAAATGATAGAATAGATTCAAAGATGACTTCTTTATTTAAGTCAATAGTTGTTGAGTTATGCCTTCTTAAGTACTGAAAAGTGCTAATTTTCCCACAAATGGACGGAAATTGAACGGTTTGAATAATATCTGTAAAGTAGTTTATTAAAATATTCGTTGTTAAATTCATTGCTTAAATTTTAGCCATGAACGATCATCCCGACTTCAAAACTCACCATGCGTCCGATACTGTCATACATATTGAAGTCATTGACGTAAACTCAACAAAACTTAGAGAATAACAATAAGAAAATTAAATGTTGAACGATATAAATGACTGTAAAACAATAACAAACCATAAACAAAAACCAATTGAAATACTGACTAATAACTACTGAAAGCGAGACGTAAATCACTGGTTAATTTTCCAACGGTACTACCTCTATGGTCACTTCAAGCTCAGGCAAGACAGGTAGTCCACGCACAGGGAAGTAGGGAAGAGGCTTACATAACCTTCGACGTGGATTCACAGATATTTTGGTCGGGCAGTATGGAACTTCAAATCCATGTGCCTTACACGCGATCGACGATTTTTTGACTATACTATTGTAAACATTAATCTACAACATACAAGAATAAAATAAAGCATCATGCATTAAGTTATAAAATATCAGCATACAAAATGTATCACTGCTATACTGATGTTAAATATTGTTCAGTATTTGCTACAGCTCTGTACTTGTAAAAGAAGCAAGATGTCTTTAGTCGTACATTTTCTCGCCTAAAAAGACAAATCCTTTGGTTTTATTTTGAATTATAATAGGTATGTTTGTTTTACAAAATATATAACGGCCAAAGTATGAAATGTTACATGAAAATATAATAGTAAAGGATCCCACTATAAAACGACCTTCACCGAGTTGGTTAATGGGTGAAAAGTATTTTATTTTCAATTAAATATGCCAGTAACTATATTGCAAAGGGGCTGTCTAAAAAATTTCATTTCAGAATATGATTAATTATTAATAAAAAAATTGTTTTTTTTACATTTTACTAGTTTGGTTAATAAACAAATTCCATACCAACCGAAAATATGAAGCCCATAGAATATGCAAACATTAGGTTGATTATTTTTTTCCCGTCACAACTCTTGGATATGCAGGTATAAACAGGTAAATCGATACTAGTAACTTGCACCGCTCTGGTTAATGAATTAAAGTTAAATTAAAATAAACATTATTTCATTACGAACACGGTGGTATAGGGTTGTCTACGAAAAATCAGTCCTGAATATTGTCAAATTTTAAAAAGTGAAATATTTCTGCGAGTGAATACGTGCGACAGAGAGGTCCCAGCGAACCATCTTATGCAATAGAAGAGTACACAGCATTGCAGCTGTGTGTAGTTCGTCCATTGAAAGAAAGAGAGTGCGCATGCTATTTGTCCTTGAAAATGAAAAGGATAGCGATAGACTCGTGCATGTTATGCATCAATTTGGAGTAGATTGTCGCTAAAGTTAGAATTGAAAAAAACGTGCTACTATTTATTGTTGTAAAAAAATGACCAAAAGTTATTTTTTTTTTGTGTAATTCGGATGATGGCGTAATTTATTTTAATGATGAACCTTTTAAAAACTGTTCATCATCCAAGAGTTGTGACGGGAAAAAAATAATCAACCTAATGTATGCATATTCTATGGGCTTCATACTATCGATTGGTATGGAATTTGTCTATTAACCAAACCAGTGAAATGTTAAAAAAAAAACAATTTTTTAATTGTTACTTAATCATATTCTGAACTGGAAATTTTTTAGACAACCCATTTACAATAAATTTATTGACGTGTTTAATTGAATATAAAATACTTTTCACCCATTAACCATCTCGGTGAAGATCGCTTTATAGTGGGATCTTAAACTATAAGTAGGTAAACATACGAATTAATTATGCTCCTGAAATAAACGGTTTTCGAATTATTGTGTTCGTCAGAATGTAAGCATTTGTCAATGCGGCTTATCAGGTCACAGCATCAATAACACCTTTGCGACCTTTTATTGTATCCTTATTGTATTGTACACTTTAAGGGATAACGAACCATCTACTATATTTAGATCATATATATTGTAAATTCATTATAATTCATAAGCTGTTCCTGAAAAAAAAAACCAAAATTACTTTATTGGTGGTTCACAAATTTAGTTGGGTAGTTTCGAGCTTAATTTAAGCTTGTTTTCGACTACATTCACGGTTGCGCAGTTATCTACGCCGCCATCGCATTTACTACCCTTCCTCTTGTTATCCCGTTCGCGTTTTAACTAAACGTGGGAGCTGTTAACAGTTTAAAAACTTTTCACTGATTGTTCTCTAAATGGTTAAAACTTTACTGAAAAGTTTATAATAACCAGTAATTATCATATCTATATACAATAAGAACTCAAATAAATTCATCCCTTTTTAATAAAAACCACGCAGTTAGTCGATATAAATTGGGTGTCATTGTGTAAATAATTATCAAATGTTCTAAATGTTTAATTTAATTTTAAATATATTGTCATCTACAGTTACTGTCTTCTACCACGTGCTTGTGTTAAGTGGTATTATAACATAATTATTGCAATTAGATGGCACGGTCAATTCATTTCGATTTTAACATAATCGATAACTATTTCAAGACTGATAAATTTTTTGATAGATACTATAATTAAAGAAACTAAATTCACCGTGGAAGTACATTTACTCCACTGGTTATAATTATAATATGTAACAGTAACATGACCATATATGCTTTGTTCAAGGTTATCTCCGTTTCTGAATTTCTGTGAAAATATAATTGTTTATTAATAGAAAAGCTTGTATTTCAATGCAGTACATATGTATTTGCTCAATCGGAATGGGGTTTTTTAACTTTCGCAGTGAACTTTACTGAAATATTTTCAGTTCCTGTACCATGCCAATCGACACTATATAATTTATTAAATTTTGGTGTAGTGTGCCTTTGACGTTTAGAACGCCATGTTAAACTATGCGATTCTACAGAGGTCTGGCATGTTTTGCTTTTATTAAAGACGTTTTGATTTTGTGACCTGCATGATTTCAAAATTACATATAGTTTGAACCAAATTCGAAAATAATATTTTGTTTTTGTTAATTTTTTTTTCAATTTGGGAATTTTAATAGATCATTAAGCTCTGAAAAATATTTTCTTATAATCTGGTCAAGACAGATAATTCAGCTTACCATAATCCCCACAGAGCTAAATTTTGGTAGAGACCTTGGGTACACCATTATAAATACAACACAAAAAGTCCCCATCGATCCTAAGTCTGCTAAAAAAGTTATTTAAGTTCAAAGTCAAAATTTGTAAACCTAAAAAGTTTTATCAAAAAAATAGGCCAACCAAAAATTTCAGATCATAAAATTATCTATGAAAATTGCCCTTATAATTTTTTTCTAAGAATCACCGCTTCTAAAGTATCGTAATTTTCAAAGTTGAAGAAGTTACATTCTATATAATAATATCTCGGACATCAAACACAGCACCAGCTAGGCTCAAACTAAGGAAAGCTTTTATTATGAGTATCAGAAATGCACACATTTTCACACCATCTGTCAGTATACTTGGCGCATTTTTTTAACATGGTTTCCCCGACAGGTATATTCCTATGACGGAGTTTTATGGGATTATATTCTTCTATAATTTAACAATTAATTCAATTAATTAAATTTCATATCTTAGGTATATTAGAAATAGTGATTCTTAGAAGAAGAAAAAAGTATAACGACAATTTTTGTAAATAATTATATTTTCTAAAATTTTTATGTGATCTGTTTTTTTGATAAAACTTACCGTTTACTATAAATATCAAGTTTTGACTTTGAACTTGAATAACTTTATTACCAAACATAGTATCTATGGGGACTTTTGGTGTTTTAATTACAATGGTGTACAAAGGTCTCTAGATTAATTTAGCTCTGTGGTAATTATGGCAAGATGACCACAATTTTTCTGTTTAAATTGACCGGGTTCTTAGTAATAAAAGGAGTCAGTAATAAAAGGTATCGCTTGATTTTCCATATAAGTATGGAATATTTTCGAAGTTTTTAAATGTTATGTTTAATTATATATGTTTGTTTTTTTAAAGTTTCATTTATATTTGCGAACCTTATAAATTTATTCGAATAAATTTTATTTCTACCAAGATTTTCTTAATTAAAAATATAGCAAGCAAAAAAATAGACCAACAGGTTTTTTTAGAAAGGGCTTTTAGGTATGAATTGGAGTGAATGAATTACAAACACTTCTTGTATATTTTCTATAATATAATATTTTTATGTATGAAAAGTACTTTAAAAAAGTAATAAATGTTCGTTTTATTCGCTATGAGTCAAGAATTCAACGCCACTGAACATTTTTAACGTAATACATTTTCTCGATGTGCCACAAATAGTTGTAGTATTAAGGTTTTTCTATTACAAAGACCGACATTATTCCATGATATTAATTGTTGTTTCACTAGCTAGCGGTTATAAATCTCTTGGGTTCATATTTAAATTATCGCCTAAAAGCTTATAAAGCCATAAAAGGTTTAAATGGAAAACAAACGTAAATACTACCTACTTTTAAGTTTAATATACAGATGGTTTACTCAAAATTACTTTGTATAAAGTTACAAAATAATCAATGAAACGATTTTGTATATTTATTTTTGTTGGAATAACGTTCACTAAAGATAATTTAAATATGAAGTCGGACATGTTATTATGGCAATGAGAACCACTAAAATAAAATATAACACTTAGATGTAATATAAGTTTAGGTTATCTGTTATGTTGGTAATGCTCTAAATGTTTGTACGTAGAAATGATATAATTGTTCTAAATGTTACTTTACATAAATAAACAATTAAGCTGGCAGCATCGCGAATGTTATTTCTGTCTTAATGCCTTATCCCTTATTATCTAGGTGTACTTTACTGTGGATACCTTATCATTATGGTATGTTTCATCTGCTTGCAAAGAAGATGAAAACGAAAATATAAGCATTTAAAAATTTGGTCACGTGGTCACATAGATCTCGCCAAATCGTCAAGTTTGAGTATGAACACGACAGGTCTGCGATTGATCGTTTCGAAAATATAAGTGTTTAAAAATTTGGTCACTTGGTTGCATAGATGTCGCCAAAACATCAAGTTTGAGTACCAACACGATAGGTCTACCATTGATGGTTTTGAAAATATATGCATTTAAAATTCTGGTCACGTGGTCACATAGACACGTCTGCAAAGTTTTATTGAAATCGGTTTAGTCGTTTTGGAGGTTATCCGAAACAGACATACAGACGGACAAACACAAAAAGTAGCCTATGTCACCCGCGGCAATGCCTTCTGCACGTCTGCCAAGTTTCATTGAAATCAATTTAGCCATTTCAGAGATCAGCTCGAACAGACAGACAGACGGACAGACAGGCAAACAAAAAGCAGCCTATGTCACACCTGATAATACCTTATGCACGTTTGCCAAGTTTCATTGAAATCGGTTAAGTTGTTTCTGAGATCAGCTAAAACAGACAGACAAATGGACATACAGACAAACAAAAAGTAGCCTATGTTACCCGCAGTAATGCCCTCTGCGCGTCTGCAAAATTTCATTGAAATTGGTTCAGCCGTTTCGGAGATTAGCCGGAACAGACAGACAGACACTTCAATTTTATTAATATACTAGCTTTCCGCCCGCGGGCTTCGCTCGCGTTGAGCACAGTTGTACTGGGACAGTTAAAGGAACGCGACGCTCTAGAACATTGTAACACTTTCTAGAACGTTCTGAAATTTAACTGCCTAAGAAATCTTATGAAATTTTTATGAAATTAGGTAATATGACATGGTCACATAGATTTCGTCAAAACATCAAGTTTGAGTACCAACACGATAGGTCTGGGATTGATGGTTTCGAAAATATAAGCATTTAAATATTTGGTTACGTGGTCACATAGATCTCGTCAAAACATCAAGTTTGAGTACCAACACGATAGGTCTGTGATTGATGGTTTCGAAAATATAAGCATTTAAAAATGTGGTCACGTGGTCACATAGATCTCGTCAAAACATCAAGTTTGAGTACGAACACGATAGGTCTGCGATTGATGGTTTCGAAAATATAAGCATTTAAAAATTTCGTCAGGTGGTTACATAGATCTCGTCAAAACATCTAGTTGGAGTACTAACACGATAGGTCTGAGATTGATGGTTTCGAAAAAATAGTCATTTAAAAATGTGGTCACATGGACACATAGATCTCGTCAAAACATCAAGTTTGAGCACCAACATGATAGATCTGCGATTGCTTGTTCGAAAATATAAGCTTTTAAAAATGTGGTCACGTGGTCACATAGATCTCGTCAAAACATCAAGTTTGAGTACCAACACGATAGGTCTGAGATTGATGGTTTCGAAAAAATAAGTATTTAAATATTTGGTCACGTGGTCACACAGACCTCGTCAAAACATCAAGTTTGAGTACCAACACGATAGCTTTGCGATTGATGCTTTCGAAAAATAAGCATTTAAAAATGTGGTCACGTGGTCACATAGATTTCGTCAAAGCATCAAGTTTGAGTACCAACACGATAGGTCTGAGATTGATGGTTTCGAAAAAATAAGTATTTACTTTGGTCACGTGGTCACATAGACCTCGTCAAAACATCAAGTTTGAGTACCAACACGATAGCTTTGCGATTGATGCTTTCGAAAAAATAAGCATTTAAAAATGTGGTCACACGGTCACGTAGATCTCGTCAAAATATCAAGTTTGAGTACCAACATGATAGTTCTGGGATTGATGGTTTTGAAAATGTAAGCTTTTAAAAATGTGGTCACGTGGTCACATAGATCTTGTCAAAACATCAAGTTTGAGTACCAACACGATAGGTCTGCGATTGATAGTTTCGAAAATATAAGCATTTAAAAATTTGGTCACGTGGTCACATAGATTTCGTCAAAATATCAAGTTTGAGTACCAACACGATAGCTTTGCGATTGATGCTTACGAAAAAATAAGCATTTAAAAATGTGGTCACACGGTCACGTAGATCTCGTCAAAACATCAAGTTTGAGCACCAACATGATAGTTCTGGGATTGATAGTTTCGAAAATGTAAGCTTTTAAAAATGTGGTCACGTGGTCACATAGATCTCGTCAAAACATCAAGTTTGAGTACCAACACGATAGGTCTGCGATTGATAGTTTCGAAAATATAAGCATTTAAAAATTTGGTCACGTGGTCACATAGATTTCGTCAAAACATCAAATTTGAGTACCAACACGATAGCTTTGCGATTGATGCTTTCGAAAAAATAAGCATTTAAAAATGTGGTCACACGGTCACGTAGATCTCGTCAAAACATCAAGTTTGAGTACCAACATGATAGTTCTGGGATTGATGGTTTCGAAAATGTAAGCTTTTAAAAATGTGGTCACGTGGTCACATAGATCTCGTCAAAACATCAAGTTTGAGTACCAACACGATAGGTCTGCGATTGATAGTTTCGAAAATATAAGCATTTAAAAATTTGGTCACGTGGTCACATAGATTTCGTCAAAACATCAGGTTTGAGTACCAACACGATAAGTCTGAGATTGACAAAAAATAGCCTTTGTCACCCCCGATAATGCTCTCTGCACGTCTGCGAAGTTTCATTGAAATCGGTACAGTCGTTTCGGAGATCAGCTCGAACAGACAGACAGACGGACAGACAGAAAAACAAAAAGCAGCCTATGTCACCCATGATAACACCCTCTGCACGTCTGCCAAGTTTCATTGAAATCGGTTCAGCCGTTTCTGAGATCAGCTCAAACAGACAGACAGATGGACAGACAGACAGATAAAAAGTACCCTATGTTACCCGCGGTAATGCTCTCTGCACGTCTGCAAAGTTTCATTGAATTCGGTTCTGCCGTTTCGGAGATTAGCCGGAACAGACAGACAGACAGACAGACAGACAGACACTTCAATTTTATTAATATAGACTAGCTTTCCGCCCGCGGGCTTCGCTCGCGTTGAGCACAGTTGTACTGGGACAGTTACAGGAACGCGACGCTCCAGAAAATTGTAACACTTTCTAGAACATTCTGAAACTCAACTGCCTAAGAAATCTCTATACCTAATTTCATAAAAATCTATTTAGCCATTTTAGCATGAAGAATAGCTATCCCACAAGTAGGTCTTAAAATCAGTCAGGTATTTTAGAGATTAACTGGAACAGCCAGATAGACTAACAGACACTATGATTTTCTATATGTAGGTATATATAAAAAAATTGCTTTTCACTCTTGACAACGCCTTCTTTATATTTGCAAAATTTTAGTAAAATCGGATGAGCCGTTTCGACAATTACGCCTAACAAACAGACAGACAAAAACCAACTTGTGTCACTCCTGATAACCTCTTTTTTATGTCTGCGAAGATTCATAGAAGTGAGTCGTTTTGGAGATAAGCCGGAACAAAAAGACTGACTGACAGCTACACGGACAAAAAGTTACCTATATAACTCTTGACAACCTATTTTTAATGTTTGCGTAGTTGCATTAAAATCTTCAAAATTCAGCTTGAACTATATAGACAGACAGACAGACAGACAGACAAACGAACGAACGAACGAACGAACAAACAAACATACTAACAAAAGTGGCGTAAGTCACTCCTCTCACCCGCCTTTTCACGTCTGCGAAGTTTCAATGGTTTAAATGTTTTAGAGTTTAGCTTAAAAGACAAAGAGACAGCCAGACAGACAATCAAAAAGTATTGTATGTCACTCAAGACAATCTTTTAATCACATTTTTGAAGTTTCATTGAAATCGGTTTAGTCGTTTCGGAGATTAGCTCGAATAGACGGACAGACAGACAGACAGATAAAAATATTTGAGCATGTGGTCACATAGATCTCGTCAAAACATCAAGTTTGAGTAACAACACGATAGGTCTGGGATTGATGGTTTCGAAAATATAAGCATTTAAAAATTGGGTCACGTGGTCACATAGATCTCGCCAAAACATCAAGTTTGAGTACAAACACGATAAGTCTGCGATTGATGGTTTCGAAAATAGCAGCTTTTAAAAATTTGGTCACGTGGTTACATAGATCTCGTCAAAACATCAGGTTTGAGTACCAACACGATAGGTCTGCGATTGATGGTTTTGAAAATATAAGCATTTAAAAATGTGGTCACGTGGTCACATAGATCTCGTCAAAACATCAAGTTTGAGTAACAACACGATAGGTCTGGGATTGATGGTTTCGAAAATATAAGCATTTAAAAATGTGGTCACGTGGTCACATAGATCGTGTCAAAACATCAAGTTTGACTTCCAACACGATAGGTCTGCGATTGATAGTTTCGAAAATATAAGCTTTTTAAAATATGGTCACGTAGTCACATAAGTAGATACGTCTGCTAAGTTTCATTGAAATCGCTTTAGTCGTTTTGGAGTTTAGCCGGAACAGACAGACGGACAGACAGATAAAAAGCAGCCTATGTCACCCCTGATAATACCCTCTACACGTCTGCTAAGTTTCAATGAAATCGGTTAAGCAGTTTCTGAGATCAGCTCAAACAGACAGACAGATGGACAGACAAACAGACAAAAAGTATCCTATGTCACCCATGATAACACCCTCTGCACGTCTGCCAAGTTTCATTGAAATCAGCTCAAACAGACAGACAGATGGACAGACAGACAGATAAAAAGTACCTTATGTTACTCGCGGTAATGCCCTCTGCACGTCTGCAAAGATTCATTGCAATCGGTTTAGCCGTTTCGGAGATTAGCCGGAACAGACAGACAGACAGACAGACAGACAGACAGACAGACAGACACTTCAATTTTATTAATATAGATATAGAAAGCAGAGCATGTTTAAGAGCATGTTAAGCAGTCGGACCCGGTTGCTGCAGCGTGGTGGATTTAATCTCCAAACCCCTTTATTTTGAGGGAAAGCGTAAGCCCCTGCAATGAGGTATAAAAAGGGCCGATGAAATGGAATGGAATCCATTCGCTATCTCCTTAACAATCAAATACATATACTTAAAATCTAACAATAAAAACAATTTAACGAAATATAAATAAGCGAATTTTCTTTTAAATATATTTAGGTATTACGTTTCGTGAGGAAAAGTCTTCGAGTTGAAATCCTTGTTCAGCCCAGTTTTTTTTTTTTTTTTTTTTTTTTATATTGAATACTCTCCGAAAGCGGTGACTACTTAGTGAGTAATGAGAGTTACTGAAGTAGCTTCACAGTTTTACGTTCTCGTCTTCAAGAGAAACGTCCTTCGGATTCAAATCTTTATACTCTTTCCAATTTCACCAACTTATTTAGAAATGTTTAAGATCCCTTCATGATTACTCTGTCCATAATGTCTGTTGCCATGATGACATGGCACATAGATCACTCAAATGTGTAGTAATCAATGGGACCCATTATGTTTATAATAAATTTCAGCACAGAACATATACACAATAGTAATTTTATTCACAATAAATATTCTGCGTACCTCGGAACAAGCTTATAGCACGTAAGGTAGATCATGTAAAATAGAATGCACCTTTACATTCTACTTCCTAGGTGGTGCGGAAATTAATGCAAGGTTAAGGGAAACTAACTTTCTATGTATTGTGACAGCCCGAACGCAGCGAACCTGTATCAAATCTATAAGGCCAAGTGGCCGTGGTTCGAATTCGGGCGTGTACCAAAGAGTTTTTTCTGACTTCAGTACATTGACTATCACTGCCTCCGTGCCTCGGAAAGCACGTTAAGCGGTCGGACCCGGTTGCTGTCAATAAATGGTGGTCATTACAATCAGCCAACCCGCATTGGAACAGCGTAGTGGATTTAAGCTCCAAGACTCCTCACGGAAGCCCCTGCAAGGGGGTATAAAAAGGGCTGATGGAACTTTGCCTGCGTTCTATCACGAAAACGGTCCTTTAAAAAAAAATCGACGGATCTCCTGCTTTGGAAATGAACCTAACGGAATAAAGTAAACACACATTGTCGGCGCCTATCAGCTCCACTGAAGCTGATGGAGGCGACCAACAGAAGCGTTTTATTTAGTGGACTGTATAGGTTTTGTATTACGAAGACGGGCGTTCGCACCATGCAATAAGGAAGGAAACTGACCTTGGTTGACCGCACCACTCCTGCAGCTCCTCGGCTTCTGGTCAGCTTCCGCGGCAGGTGCACTTCACGCAGCGATTTCACCACGTGTTTTTGCGTTGACACATAATAGGCGTACCACACATTTAAGTAAATGGAAGTAATTAGCGTTTAATTTGTGATTAGCGTATTTTTTGGCGGCCGACACCGTTCGCGTGCCGAGCGTAGCGACGAAGTGCGGGGGAGTCAAAAATTATAGGAGTAGCGGGTAGGTAATCATTATACGGAATAGAAAAGAAAGGATGCATTGGCGCAAACACACATATTTTGGATAATATTTTTCGAAATAAATTTTTTTCGCAAAAAAAATAACACAACTGTATTTCAATAAGCTTAAAACTTCGAAATATAACATTCTATATGACATTTAGATCAAACAAACCGAATTAGTACGAAATGTAACACCGACGCATATCCTACTTCCAACTAAGGGCACCCTTAACCACTACTTCCGATTGTCCGATTCTAACAATTTTAGTCTCAATCGATCCCCCGTCTAATTACCCCAGCCGTTTTTTTATTTCTTTCTTATTCGGACCTAGTTCTCGAGATATCAGGCTCCTAAAATGAAAATCGGGGAAAAAATTGCAATTTTTTTCGTTTTTTGCCGATTTTTGTTTTTGAACTTTTTCCAAATTGTCTTTTGCCATCTTGTAGAACTCGCTAAGTTGCGTCTTTTGACACCACGTTCATCCCGATGTTTTGAAAACTCTTTGTGCAATCTGCTTGTCTCACAAAATTCCCAAATTATCCCCTATACTCCAACGAAATGAAAGTCATTTCAAATGACAAACGTCATTTCCAATGACAAAACTAAAGAAATATTTTATGAAAAAAATTTAGGGACCTACGATTTTGTTATAATCTCTATGAATCAAAGGACTTCATCACTAAGAAGGAAGATGTTTACAAAAATTTTAACCCCGGTACAATATCGAAAGGAACCTTATATCCCTTTATTAAAACACCCAAACGAAAATGTACACAAAAATTGAGCTAAGCTTTTTTCGCAAGGCGGTTATTTTAAAGGTCAAAAGAAATTCTAACATTGTATATTATTATGTGAACACATCATCATCATCATCATCATCATCAGCCCGTGTCTCTCCACTGCAGGATATAGGCCTCTCACAAGGCTCGCCACCACACACGGTCCTCCGCCTTACGCATCCAATTACCCCCGGTATGGTGCTTCAGGTCATCAGTCCACCTGGCCGGAGGGCGTCCAATGCTTCGCTTCCCAATACGTGGCCTCCATTCGAGAACCCGTCTACCCCATCGGTTGTCGGTTCTACGGCAAATGTGACCGGCCCATTGCCACTTCAGCTTGCTAATCACTTCGGCTATGTCGACAACTTTAGTTCTTCGACGGATTTCAGTATTCCTGATTTTGTCCATCAAGGAAATGCCGAGCATAGTCCGCTCCATAGCGCGCTGAGCGACTTTAAATTTGTGGACCAGTCCTGCCGTGAGAGTCCATGTTTCGGCACTTGTGCAATTTTTTGACAAATTAATTAAGAGTAATAATAATCCTTCTTTCAAAAACAATTCACAAAAAATTCATGATAAACTGGTGCGATACATATGTAATGAATACATTTATAAAATACATTAATTTCCATCTGAATCTCAGGCAAAAGCGCTCTTTCTCTTATGTGTAAATAAATTTACGATTCATCTAAGAATATCACAAATCTAATATAATATTGTTAGAAAGCTTTTTTCATATGACTTTGTTGTCTATACATAATTAGTAAAAATAGTGATTTGTGTATTCAATAATTATCTATTTGCATTTAATTATTCAGCTAATTTGTCGCCAGTAAAGTGACTCCTTTTTGACTCATTTGAGTGAGCTGATTTGCAAGTGATGTGAATGCGTTTCTTATTACTTTCTAAATGGTATCATATGCAATGTCTTTAATTGTGTCATTACTTCACAAAATGACCAGAATCCATAAATTTCGTTCAGCTAACTTAAAAATTCCTGTATAAAATGCAAAACCATAGTGATATTGATTTCTGTAACGAATCAGAAAAATTATACCTGAATTTTTGTAAAGGGCTGTTGGTAATATTTTTAATCTGTTTGTCGTGTCGTCGTATCGTTTCTACTCGAAGTATGGAACAGTTGAACGAATTCGAACGACTTTTATATTGCTGAGTAACCTAATGCCTGGAAAAAATTGTGTGATATAAAATAAATACTTACTTTATCTTAGGCAAACGAACGAACACATTGTATATCAAATGACCATGACACTTGCACTTGTGTTGTTATTGAAAATGACTTCTCGATTAGTACATATCATCATCATCATCATCATCAGCCCATTTTTACCCCACTGCAGGGGCTTAGGCCTCCCCCAGGGTGAGGAGGGGGCTTGGAGCTTAAGTCCACCACGCTGCTCCAATGCGGGTTGGGGTACATATTATAGGCTTAGAATTCGTAAAATCGGGTCTGTTGACTATAGAGTAGCGAAATGGTTATAGTTAGATAAGAATGTTTTATGAGTGAAAAAATGCAAAATTCGAATTTCTGTTGTATTGAAAATATAAAAATAAATAAAAGTTTTTACAGTTAGTGTGGAAAGGGAACTCAATAATTTTGAATTTATTGTCGGATAAATAGTCTTATTATAACATCTAAACTAATAAAAATATGTAAAATCATTGTTAGTGTAATCACCAACAAAGTGCTGAGCATTTTGAGACAAGTGACATAAATGTAGAGTTGAAAGAGATGAGTGCAGGATTGCCCTTTCAAAAAAAAAATACCTAGGAGCATCTTCAATATCCTTTGATGGTTACGGGAAGTGCGAGATCTGTGAATTTTTATACCGTAAGTGTATCAGCTGTGTTTATCGCCTCGGGCTTTATCGGGCGTCATGGTAATGTGTAGAACACATTCGGGCCGATATTAAAACAAAGCGCCAGAATAAATAAATCTTATTGCAGTACAGTAAAAGATAAATCTGTACAAATAAAATGTAAGCGTGTTATGCAAATATGTAAATATATCAGTTGTACCAGGACCGCTAAAGAGATGCAACGCTACTGAGCATTGTGCGACTATCTAGATAATTCTGAAGAAACTTAACTACTTAAGAAATCTCTATACTAAATTGTAACAAAAATCGCTTAGCCATTTCAGCAAGAAGGATAGCTATCCCACAGGAAGCGTGTATCTTTCCCGGTGAGAAATTTATCCTGTGTGTTATTTCAAGCGTTAAAATATATTCGTACTAAATTTCATCAAAATCCCCACACCTGTTTTAGCATGAAGAATGGTTTCTCACAGAAACCATGACTTTTCTGGGATAAAAAGTAGCTTACTAGCACTTTCCACCTTATAAACTATATTTATGTAAAAAACGTCAACCCGTTGCTCCGTTGCTGTGTGATTGACTGCCAAACAAAGAAACATACAAAGTTTTTCATATTTATAATAGTATAGTAGGTATGATATTTAACATATAAAACAAGAGAACAAATGTAAATAAAAATGCATCTCATTGCATTTTCCTGTTTACGTGTTCCGAACTTAATTTTTTTTAAATACAGCATGAAACTAGCAGTTGCTAATAGAAAATTTCCAATATTTATTATCACAATTAAGTCATCCAGTTTTAAATAAGGAACAAGCAGTTAAGTAGATATTAATATCTTCGTGTGATAAAAATAGCAAAGCGAGGCGAGAGTAAATGCCGTAAAAATATGTGAAAATTTAAAGGTCCAGCTTTTAAAGGTTATCTAAGTATGGAGCCTAAGCACAGGCCAGTGCTCTTGGGTGTTATAATCGGAGTATGATGTGTGGCTGACGCACATGACACACGAGAGAGACTAGATGGTCATCTCGCGTTGATGATTAAATTTAATACAGTTCGAAAACTTTTTCTGTGTCACTAATTACTTACACATGCATTGTAACATGGTCCTCAAGTCCTTGTCATCATCTGAAAATCGTTTGAAATATCTTTAGTTTTAAATGTGACGCAACATTCACAAAATTTTATTCTCACGTTTTTATCATTTCGTAGCCCAACCGTGTCATGTGTTATTTCGGTAGACTTTTTGGAATTCCGGATCTAGCACGCGGACCCTTTTTGTTATACATTTGTTGATCAATAATAGGTCACGGCAATATACTCATGCTACGTAAAGAAAACAAATACTGAAGCATCAAAACTTAGCCGATTCGGTTGTATATATACAGAAAAAACTCCCACATATTATACAACCAAACTTTGCCGGATGTATTTAGAAAAAACCGGTCAAGTACGTTTCGGATTACGTATAAGGTAAGGTTTCGAAGGCATGCCAACAACAAAAGCTTACAAACTTTGCCGGACGCATTTAAAAAAAAACCGGTTACGTACATTTCAGATCACGCGTAAGGTAAGGTTCCGAGGGCATGCCAACAACAAAAACTTATTTACACTAAAATCAAGAGTTTGTTCAGAGTTGAACTTAATTAAGCTAATAATTTCATTAACTAGTTGACCTCAGATAGTCGTGAATTCTCAATTCTCTGGTAAGTTCCTATTATGTGTATACATATTCTTGGTCAGACAAAGAACAAAAGACATGTATCAGAAAGAGCGCACAACTGACCCTGTGACCCTGCCTGCGAAGCTGGAGGTCCCGGGTTCGAATCTCAGGTCGGGTCAGTATTTATGTGATGAATATTAATACTGGCACCGGGTCTTGGTTATTATATGTATGTGGTGTCTTCGCCTGGTACCCAAAATACAAGCTAATGCTTAGTTTGGGACCTAGACGTTGTTGTGATTGTGTGTGTTATTTTTATTATTATTAGTATTAACAATATAAAAACCGTCACAATAAATACGAAATTGTGAATTTCACGCTACCTTAAGAAAAGTAGTCAGTGATACCTGGTAATACGTTAGAACGTATGATTTTGTTAAAACATTGATTCGTTGCTTTTACATTAGTGCTGAACTCAACTTTACCGATTATACTTTAACGTAACTTTACAAATAGTAATGAAAATTCTAGATAGTTCTACTTTTATTTCATACCGGCAACTGCTCGCAACTTCGTTGGTATGGTTTTTATTTAAGTTTACGCAGAAATCTTAAATAATTTGGAAATGAAAAGAATAAATTCTACAACCGTTTCGGGAGTTAGCCCGGACAAACAAACAGACAAAAAATAACCTAAGTCATTCCTGACAACCTCTCGAACTGATAGACAGATGGACGCTAAGATTTTATACATACTTAGAGAGAAGACACAGATATCGACCGCAATTTTTTTAATTTAAGCCCAATTTCATTTATTTTTATAGTATATCTAAACATAGTTAACGGATTTTGAAGGGCAGGAGCAAAAATAAGAGTTTCCCCGAACATTGCGTATTGGAGAGTGCTATTAATAATTTTAATTTTGTCATGAAAGTTAAATTATTTTTGACTACGACTCTTTTGGGTGAAGGGCCCGTGGTCCCACCGGTTCGACCTATTGGTAGGACCACGGTATACCACTATGCACCCGTAGTCCTACTGGACTTAAATCTGAGCATAAAATGATTAGGAACATGTTCGACTTCAAAGTAAATTTTATTTTAAATGAAGAAAAAAAATTTATTTTCATTATTTACTTAATAAAAATACAGATAAATGTCGATACTATTAATCGTTCCTGTCCAGTAGGACCACGGATACAAAGTGTTATACCTATAGTAGTAGGTGTAGGTGATAGGTCAAATCGGTGGTACCACGGGCCCTTCACCCTCTTGTGACGTTTATACCAAATTCAGAAACGTTCATTTAGACCTAGTTTTGTAAATATATTTTATCATGCATGGATCAAATTGGTAGATGCAAACACGAATGAGTACCAGCACATCAATGTCAAGCCATTGTACAGAGACGACCTAGAAATACGTGTGAGTAAGAAAGCGCTTACAAAATGACACGTTGTAGTTGCAATTATGGTTGTATTGTATATTATGATTTTTTTAAAGTTATATAATCAAAGTAGCCAACGTACATAATATTGTATATAGAACATCTGCGTTACGTAGATGTGAATTTAACACATTAATCTTGCAATTCCGTACATCAATGAGAACATCAGATTATTTATTATAAAATCAGATATTATATTAAATTTTTACTTTATTAAATTTTACTTAATTTTACTTAAGTCAGAAAAACTCATTGGTACACGCCCGGATTCGAACCATGGCCCTATGGTCTTATAAATGTGAGACAGGTTCGTTGCGCTTTGGGCTATCACGAAGTCCCGAGCGAAGAATTTAAGCTCCTTAGAAGCGAGGGGCCGACAAAGCGAGGCTTCCGGCAAAGCCCATTTATTTTCTCTCTATGTAGTTATAATGATGCAATATAAGAAAAGGATTGACATTGACTATTCCAAGAAAAAAAGAGACTAATCGAGTATTGTTTTTAGCTGCGTAGAAAAAACGCGCGCCTGGCAAATATACACGGCTATTACGCTGTATATTTTTCTACATTATCTTTACATGCGATATTGGAAAAAATACACGATTTTTACGTAATAGTAAGGTATTGTTAGAGTTGTATTGAGGTGCCAATGTATGTCTACTCTCTCTAAGGATCAGGTATAATGCTATCCACACGTCACATCCCTACGATTGCGTTACGGACTGTTGGTCCTACCGCTTAGTTCCACCAGTGGGACCAGCAGGATTTGTAAATCTTGTTGGTCCCACTCCTGTTGTAGTAAAGGTACTGGCCGTAAAAGTGCACTGACACTTGAAATATAGCTCGTTCTCTTAATTTTATTACACACCGATAGCTAATGCAAATAGCGGACCTTCTAAAAATAAGCGGCGTAAATTACAAATAATAAGGGATGCATTTACATTAAATGCCCAGAATAAAATATATCTCTCTCTTCTTTTTTATTTGGTACCTCTCGAGTTAATATACGATGATATTTTTTTCGTACTTCAGTTATAATATGTCGACCTATCCCAAAAAAAATAAATCTTAATTTCACTACGTCGTTATGTAGCGGTTTAGCTAATAGTTAATTGCTAATATATAAAATAATAATAATTGAACCAGACAGACGTACGGACGGACATGGCGAAACTATAAGGGTTCCTTTTTTGCCATTTGGCTACGAAACTCTAAAAACTAGAACGAATTGGAAGAAATATATTTGTCAGTTATATTGCGTTTCTTGTGAAATAACTTATATGTCTCTTTTAACAGCACACATTCCACAACAGATGCATCCAAGTAAAATTGGAGAATGTATTTGAATTATACGCTGCTCTACGTATCTTATATATCTTATATATTATACTTTCAATCAGAACCACTCATACTCTACCTAGCTGGTGCAAGGCGACGAGTTTTAGTCCGAGTTTCAGTGCGTAAGGTTCCCCGTGCCCCGGTCTGCACCCTCGTGAAATCCCCACGCGCCAGTCTTCAACTGTGAATTGACATTTATGATTATTAAAACCAAACCCTCCGGTCAAATTAATTTACTCTATAATTTTTTGTAACTAGAAAATACAAATAAAAGGAAGGTAAAAGTATTTTTAAATTACAATCACGCAAAAGGGCCCTAAAAAGCAGAAAATGCAAAATTAATCTTCCAAGAAAATTATTAATACGAAAAAAGTAAAACTTGCATAGATAATTTTAGAGGAAAAATGCAAATACTTTCCTTTGCCAAATGAAAATGTTTAAAAAAATTTAAAAGCATTCGGCTAATAATAATTCGCTAATTATAACTTCTTCTTTCCGTTTGTATGTCACTGAATCCCTCATAAACGGCTAGATTGGTTTTTATGAAATTTAGTGTGTGTGATTAAGTTGATTCAAGAATTCACAATTTGATTTGAAAGAAAATATTTTTTGAATCAAGTTATTTTATTTATGTGTTGTTGTTCTTTAGATGGTTTAGGATAACCACATCTAAACCAAACAACGGATTTCGATATGGTTTTAGAAAATTTCTCCCAGAATGTTTACATGTACAATACACCAGCTTTTGCCTCCAGCTTCGTCTCTGTAATTGTAGGTTTGGTAATATTTGTCGGATTTTAGAAGATCTTTTTAGATATGCATCTTTATATACGAACGCCGTAGAATTGTGTATAAGCTCCCATGCCCCCATCCCCGTCCACTTTGCTTTATAAGAACGCTAATAAAAAACGAGTCGGGACGGAACGGAAACGACAAATTATTTGTGTGTTGGGAACGAAAACAGGAAAGGAAAAAACGGGGATGAGATAGAATAGATAAAAAAGTGATTCCTATTAAAAATTTATAGCGCGCGCGAAGCTGCATTTCTAATTATGAGACGTTGCATCTTTATAATTATACTACGAGTATCTAAGCTATTAATACAATATGTACCTTTTCGTACAGTGCTATTTCAAATATTCCCCAAGTTATCCTATCTTATGCTATAATATTAAGATAATTTACTTTCCCGTTAATTATCGACCTTGTATCATTGTTCATACAAATTATAAAATACTGCAACGTTTCTTAACTTACGAAATAAACTATGTTTTATTGGGTCTTATAGTAATTTTATTCAAAAATCAGTCACTATGTGCTCACAGCAATTGTTTCTAAATTTACGAACAAAATAGTTCGAAAGTTTTCAAAGCAATTGAATAGAGGCGGGTATATACGGACGGACGGACAGATGGAATCATGAAATCACATTTTTAATGATTACATACATATTAATATTTCGTATTAATCAAGTCCGCGGGTCAATACATATTTATGTACATAATTATATAATGTCAGCAAAGTCGGTTTTTGTGGGTAATTACTATTCATTGAGTTAAACGAAGGTCTATCAAATACTTCCCAGCGATGGTATAAAAACACGGAAATTGCAATAAATAATAATTTTTTTGTGAACATAATCTCTTTCTATACATTTGTTTGCTGCTTTTTAATTTTTTATTATCACCGAAAAAAAGTTTTGTTCGCTGGTTTCGAAAAATTTTGCATATACAGATATAACCACTGTTATTTTGAGAATAATGTACCTTGTGTGTACTTTTAATATGGGAAAGAAAAGTCACTGAAGGCGAAGTCTAGAGAACGTGGCACGTGTTCCAGTAATTGAAACCCTGCATTCTTTATAGAAGCGAACGCGATATTAAACGTGCTTGCGTTGTTCTAATAAAACGACACGCTAGCACTTGCCATCCACGTTTTATTTTTATATGTTCTCGTGATTTATTTATTAACATTACATGAAAAGATTTACTATTGTCATCGAAAAATGCAGAAGGTGGTATCTCAGAGCGTTCTTTATTTTTACAGCTCGTTCTTAAACGTTTAAATTCAGAACACCAATATTGAACCGCGAAATATGACGAAATATCGTTTCCTATGATAGTTGAAATTTCACAAAAAAATATCTTTATTAGATATTTTCATAAGAATTTAAGTAAAATTGGGTATCCGTTGCATAACAATTATATAGGTATACGGTACAAAGTTGTTACAGATTATTCACGACAAGTAAACAAGATCATAAACATTTCTTTCTTATGATATTAGTGTAGTTTTTTTTTCCATTTGTGATTTTATCACAAATGTACTAAATTATGTGTATTATGCACTAAATTAGTAGACAAAGGTGTTATCTGAGAAAACAAAATAAATCGACTTTTTGCATGGAATTAGATTTTAAATTATCATAAATCGACTGTGCATATTTTGATTCGTGTCAAAAATAAAGACCTATAGCAAAGGTATTAACTGACAAACATGCATAACATTTCAGGCTTGCAAATGTGGTAGGAGCGATATAAAAACATTCATAACTTATTTAGAACTTTTTGTTAGTTAACACCTTTGTCCAGTTACCCCTTCAATTATTAAATAATTTAGTACATGAAAAAATCACAAGTCAAATTCACAATCACAATCATAAATCATACAAAATAGTTAGTACTAGCGTATGCCCACTGCTCTGCCCGTGTGGACATATGTGACAGCTCTATGAACAGCCAGACACATACGCTACAATATTTTCTGGTTTCCGTTCTCGCGATCCCACCAAAACTATTATAATTATATTATTTAAATAATTTAAAAAGAAATATTAGTCTTACCCATCGTTTTTAAGTTATTTAAAAAAATATAGTCTATTTTTCGTTCCCGAAAAAAAATATACTCTGTTTTTAGATATACTCTATTTTTTTCCACTTATTTTCTAGGTCTCTAAAACTATAATTTTTATATTTTCCGAGTTAATATGTCTTGCGTCATAAACGATAGTAAATCTTTTCCTGTCAGTCTCATAGCTACTGAAAAAAAAATCAATCAAAAATGCTTAAACGTTCTTAAAGAGAATTCAAGTCGGTAACGACTGTTTGGTGGGGAAGTAGTGTAGTACAGAACCCTAACTGTACGAGCTTGACTCGTTCTTCCAATTCATTAATTTAGACCAATTAAAATGTACCTATTCTTCATAAAGGGTGTGAATTTACCGTTATCAATTAAGGAATTTGAATTTATATATTTAATTTGCTTTCTATATACAAACAATAAAAAAAATTTATTGTATATAACAAACAATAAAAAAAATTGTTTTCGGTTTACACGTTGCGGTTATGTTTCTAAGGGTCGACTTATTTGGTGACACCAATTATTCATATTCGGGACATACCTGTTATTCTGAAGAAGAAGCTATCCTTTAGAGTGATAAATTGTGGGAAATAAGCTTTTGTCTTGAACACAAGTCAACATAAATTTGAAAATTCATGCTTGTAGACACTAATTAAACTAATAATAAAAATTGGTCTTGAGGAAAAATCGTTTATAAAAGAAAACGAGTTCATGATAAAATAAAAAATTTGATGACAGAAAATGTCGTTAAACAAAACATAGTAACATAGTAAAATAATTATTGGTCTAATTATTGAAATATTTCATAACAGATCAACTATTTTTAGCACAAAATTATTATTACCTAACAACTGTTTTGAGAACCTATTTATTATTATTAGAGGGAAGCTTTTATTTAGGGGATAAATTAACAACATTTTGATCAAACTTAATCTATAATACAAACTGACATAAATTTGGAAATTCATATTTTAGACACTTTAATTAGTTTGAGGATCAAAATATTAGTTGTGGATAGATCGTTTATTTTAAAAGGATACCTGTAGACGGCGAATAAAAATTTTGATGACAGAAAAAGTAATTGTTTTTTGTTTGTTTAAATGTTTGTTTAAATAGGTACTTTTTACTTGCTGCTCTGCTCCTAAAAATAACAGCGTGACAATAGCCTATATGTAAAACCACAGTTTTATTTATCTTTTTAAATATGTTTTTAAATTGGAGTTCTCGATTTATAGTACAAACAAGCAGGGACAAGAAAAAAATATCAATTTCGGTTTCAAGGATATCTAATTAATCAAACACAATATTTTTTTTCCAAAGTAAAACAGCACTGTGTTACAGTTTAATAATAGAATAAATTTGCAATAGACAAATATGTAGGAGGACTTTTACATTCATTCGATTAAAATAATTAATTAATCATTTCATTTTATTGATCCATTATTATAATATTGATTAAAAGTCCAAATTCTCACAATGCATAAAGGCTCGCGTTTGTTTATTAACCGCGATGCGAATCCGGTAACGTCTCCAGCAGCGGTGACCATGGGTATATAGTTTGACAAAGTTGATTGAAAATATGTGACAAACGATCCGAATACAATACATACGTTTGCAAAATTTCAATTACATCTGGTGATCAGGTCCGTTTGGTGCAGCCAGGATCATGTTCTTTCGAGGGAACTTGTCAACGGTTATAGAATCGAGTTGAAGTTTTACAAATATGTGTGAATGTTTCTTAATCGAGCTAAGCTGATGATGGGGAACTGGAAAGTGAAAGAAATTCACTAAATTTTAAAAGCTAATATTTTTGAAACTATTAGTCACAGACCTACCGTGTTGGTACTCAATCTTCATGTTTTATTGAGATCTGGGACGACCATAGATGCAGTGTTTTCCAGATATATTAAAAACACTGCATTTAGAACGTTTGTTACATATTTGGGCTCTCTTTGGCCCATTGAAACCTTCATAGAATCGCTAATGTAATAGAACGCTAACGCTAAAGTATTAGAAATAACTGATGACACATCAGATTAAAAATGTTTAACTGAAATAAGAAGTATTTTTCTATACTTCATATCTTACATTTTTACAATATCAAACGATTTTAATACTTCATATCTACCTGGCATCCCGCGACGGCTCATTGTTCTTTTTTTTATTTAGCTTCAGAACCTGATACTTAGTAACCTGAAAAAATCTCGCAGAAGATTAACAGCACAGTTTGTGAAAGGTAACACAAGAAAAAATATAATGTATTAACGGGAATGTCAAAGTACCTACCTGGTTATCTACTGGAAAAATAAAGGCACCTAAATCTGCAGCCGAACTGGATAAGCATGGGCGAGCGTTTAGTTCAGTGACACATATAAAAAAATCAGGTTTGTTCCTGAGTTATAATATTATAAACATCCTCCACGGGAACCGTAAATTTCGTTAAACAAAATAAACAGTCAACAAAACAAAAGTATCCATTGTAATTCACGAACAACGGAAGCGTCGAATCTGAGGCTAACACAATTGTACATAGTAAACAATGAAGGTGAAATTATTGTCTATTTGAGGCATTGGGCCAATGTAAATGCGTTATAATTGACTGGTTGGTTTTTATGTTCGAATGAAATAAGTACTGACTAACGCAAATATAATTACAGCGTAATAAATATTTGGTCTGGGTGAAAATCTTTTCGTATTTTAATACAAAGTGAACATTTTTTTTTTTTTATAATTTACAATTACTTTTAATTAAAGTATATATGTGCCGTTTTGTTCGAAAACTTTTTGCCATTTTGTAGATAGCGACATGATCCCGTTGCTGTAGAAATATTGGGTCCACTTAAAGAATTTTGAAGATACCAAAACAAGCATTAACACTTCCTGCCAAAACACTCTTAATTGTTTCTAAACGGGTAAAGACGTGTGTCGTGTAGCATTATCACAATGAAAGACTACATCTTTCTATACTGATCCGTTTTTTCGCAAATACATGCTTTAGTTTTATCAACTGTAGGCAGTAAACATCTGAATAGATGGTTATTTGCCATAGTAAAAGCACATAATGCACGATACTGCTCCAATCCCATTATACACCCAACATCACTTTATTGCATGTTAATTCGGGTTAAGCCATAGTCTGTGGAACTTGGCCGCACTTTGATCTTTTGCGTACGTTCTTCTCGTAAGTAAGCCACTTCTTATCACAGTTACCAATGTTATCAAAATTGATACGCTTTTGTTACGTTTCAATAAAAAATCACAAATGAGTACGCGTTTCATTATACTCAGTACTTCAGCAGGGTCGTGACTACTAATATGCAGATCTTGCTCCGTTTTTTCATAAACGGCATCTACTTTATTCGTAGCAGGGCGACCAAAACGACTTGCACTTTTAACCTTAAAATTTCGTTATTGCAAACGCTTAAACCAACTTTGTGGTACTCTTACTGACACTGCATTGGCTCCATAAACAGCCTAAATTTTTGTAGCGACTTCGCATATTCTCCTTTTTTTGTAATAAAAATTAAAAATATATTGAATTTCTTTTCGATTTTTTTTTCACTTGTCTGTTTTGTAATGGTATGTAAAGGGCAAGCAAGAAATTTAATATTTTGGCACCAACTTATAATTTTGACATCTTCAACACTAGTGTTTCTACGGTGAGAAGCCTAATGAGTAATATTTTTTTCAATATTAATTATCAGTGACGTGACTTGTTTTTTGGTAGGTAGATTTTTGTACTTAATTGTTTAGGTTTATCGATTGATTTGTGTGAGTTTTGATTTTAATTTTCTTATCTCTCTTTTTATAGCTCTTTTTACAATCTAATTTATATAGGTGTAAATCTATCTGTTATTCCATGTGTGTTTTTTCTTTTTACTATAGTCATTTAATTATAATATATAAAAATAATTAAATAACTAGCCAGTTACAAACAGTACAACCAAAGAGCTTGGATTACAATTACATACAAATAAAATACAAAAAGACTTTCTCCCCGACCATATATATTATTTTTCCTTTAAAAGTAAAGTTAGAACGGAACGGAACGAATTCGTGGATTACAGAGGAATATTATCATCCGTCTATGATCCATGAATTTGTTCCGTGAAATAAAGTATTTCAACGAGGTCGTTGAACTGGAAAAATATCTCAAAGACATTAAGCAAACATTTCTAATGGAGAAGAATAGATTAATCTAGACTAATATTATTAGGCACAGATTAAAGGTCATATTTCTGCCAAGCGACTATATACAACGGGGACGAAGTTATCGCACTTATCCTGGGACGGTGAGTAATAAATTTTGAAGTTTGCCATCCAAACAAAGTACGAACAGGTATCGATCGCGACTCCACGCTCTGTGAACAGCTGAGTGAATCCCTATGATCCTTCAAGCGTAATGTTAATGGAACATGCCTATGTGTTCAAATCGTTTACATACAAGTAAATCGACTAAACGAAAGGGCGAACCGACCACTTACCAACCACGCTCAACAGGAAATTACTAAATTACATAAAGATCATTTTTTCAAGATAATAAAAGCCACTGACCGCAGTCGCTCGGATAAAGGAAATTCAATTTGGTTGAGTAGCAAGGAAAGGGTCTCTTTATCGGACCTATCGTGTGTGTTTGCTTGCCTTTGCAACGCACTTAACTCGACGGTATCAGCTATAAAGTTTCCTGAGGATTTCTACCAATGTCAAGGGAGTGGGGAGTCACCTAAGATATAACATTTCCAAGTTTTACTGCGTTAATACTTCCAAGTTACGTAGGCGTGTTTACAAACACAAACTTAGGTATATTATTAGCAATTGGCCTATGTACTCATACATATAATCAGTATGAACTGATATCCTAACAGTTATTTAAATTAAAAATAACAAAGTCATTTATTTACCCCGTAGGTACTTCTACTATCTTTCAAACATAGACATAAAGTCAGGACAGGCCGTATAGAACATTTCACAATAAGAACGGCGGCCTCAGATCATAATTGTTACATAACGCTATCTGTTATTATTCATGAGAACTACGTAGTCGGTTAGCAATCAACCTATTATTGAGACATCGATGTATCCTTGTCGGGACGTACTTAATTGAATGTAAACGTCTACATACATAATTATGTATTAATATTAAAGGAAACGTTTCACAGTGTATGGGCATCTGGGCTAGGACATTGTACAGTACTTCAAAAATACATAATCAAGGAAATTAACAAGTTTTACTACGAATACCAGCAATCTGGCATGTTTTGTAGCCACACAAAATGTTTTTTAAGTTAAACAATTAAAACACTCTGACATGAAAATGGTGGTATATAGAATGACAAACAAAACTGTCACATATCTGCAATCACCTTATAGAGCGACTTTATATTTTGTAATTTTTTTTCCATAAAATTTGTTAATCCATAAAATTTTATCAAAATTAATATAAACGATTATTATTAGTATTATTGTATTATATTCAATATTATTAATGATAGGTTATCTAGGTATGATTTTTTCTTCATATAAGTACGATAAGAAACCAGAAAGAACTTAATTTTAGAATGAAAAATACGTATATTATGATTTTTTATTACAAAAGAAAATATTATAGTGTGTTATCATTAGCCGTCAAATAAAACTAGTTCTTTAGATTTTTGTAATGTTCACTATAATATGTACCTATTAGTTCAAATCTTTATTCCTAACTACATACATGGACGAGACGCCCTTACAAGGTTAAACCGTATGCAGTGTAGACGCGCGGTGCGTGGCTGTACAATGGTTCTCTGACCGAACATATTTTTTGTCGAGATAAGTTTCCTACATCTCTTTCACACATTAAACGTGTACTACATGTGTGAAAGAGATGGACGCCTAACGGACGAACAAAAAATTTGTTCGGAGTAGGTTTACTGTGCTATGGCGAAAGATAAAATATTCGAAAATGGTATTTAATCAATAACAAGTTAAGAGGGTACTATTTGTACATAATTTTTTCTCACCGATGATAAGAAATGTAATTTTTTTTGTTTATTGACCTTCCTATCATAGTTTGTGCAACCTAACACAACTTAATTTGGCATTTTTACGAATTAACAACGACGTGCACGCGACGATGTTCCGAGCGTGACTGAGTTGACGAGTGTCCTAAAACTGGAAATTAAGACACTTAACGTGGAGACATTGAGACGCGTTGTTCGGCCGGTCCTTTATTTATGTCTATGCTTTCAAATATAAAGTAACGTATTACGTAGGAAAAGCTGTTAATTATATTATGTCGTGTCGGATAAGAAACAAATTATGAATAAAGTGAAATGAAAAGTCCTCCAAGTATATACACCGGACAAATGAAACTGTACTCTTTTTAATTTACGTGTAGACAATTCATATTTTCAAAGCAACGGTATCTCCCTTTTTTGTTATACACTTCATCATAAACTTGTCGAACTTTTATATGTTTCACTCTCTGTCGTCGTTCGTGATACATTGTTATTACCCAAGTAAAACTCAAATCACAACTAAAAGTCGTTTAGAAACTCAATTAGGAAACCTGAAAGTTGCTGAAGCCTTCATGACTATATAGAATAATTTATCGTTTAAAATTTATCATCATATTGTACTGATAGAAATAAACTGAACATAAATAGGGTATGTGCTTCAAAGTAATAATTCTAAGTCGGAAACCGTTTTGAGGCAATGTATTGAAGTACACTTTTTATTAGTTACACTTCAAAAAAAATTACTTCTAAGACTGCGTGTATTTATGGTATTTTCAATATCTTCGGCTTTTTGAACAAATTTAAAAAAAATACTGATGTGACATCATCGTCGTTAGTGAAAAATAAGTAAAAGTAAAACCAATTTTTGATATAATAATTTTAAAACGTAATTATAATTGATTCCGCAGTTCAGTGCTCAACAGAAAAAGTAAATCCTGAAATAGTTACTTAAAATAACCCATGGTATTAAAGACCCGATAAATTCCTTCACATATCTAATTTAATACGATTGCTAATCCTGAAGTGGAATTTACTTGGTGGGTGGGTTTCCCTAGGGAAATGCTACGTCCATGTTCAAACATAATTAATCTGTAAAGGTTTACTATTCGTAAAGATACTTCATGTTGTTGTTATTTTATTGAGAGCTATGATATTCCGTCCGATAAGTTATTAAAGCAAAAGTCATCTGTTTCCGCCAATATAGATTTCTTTATTTTTTTGTCGGGAAAAATACGGACACTTCATCTAATGGGACAGTTGATAGCAATTATTTTAAAAACTATTATATGTATTTACTTCTTTTTTATGCTGGTACGTAACAATATTGTTTATCACCGGAGGAAAATTTCAGACCTTTTCTTTGCTGTTTCCATCACAATTACAGTGTAGAGAAATGAAACATTATTCAGGCAAAAATTTTTTATTTTCACAAATTATTTAACTGTTTTTAACCTATAATGGATATTCATAGGTAGGAAATGTTTGATATAATTATAGATACATTAGCAAAAATAAAATTTTGATAGTTATCATAATTGAATAATTGTAACCAGTACTCTGAACCGTGTCGAGCTGTCAAAACATGTTCTATTAATTACTTGTTTTAACGAGTAAAATCATTTAGTTTAACTACAAGTGCAACTAATTAAAGATATTTTGTTTAAATTAAAATTTATACGAATTTCAGATTATAACTTAAAACTGATAAGCTGATTATCAAAGAAATGTAATAATTTTTGTTATCATTCCAAGGAAGTAATTATTTTTATTTTATGTAATATAATTTGATGTAGCAGACTTTTTAGAAATAGTAAATAGTTTTGCTTCTTTAAGCACAAAATTTGATCCCGCATATTAAGTTTATCTATTCTACGTCTATTATGCTACATAATATAACACATTTGGTTTTATGGATTAAAAAAGAAAATAGTTTTCTATTTATTGTTTTAATAAAATAAGAAACATTAATTTACTTACCAGATTGCTATTCTCCACGTAGGTACTCGTAAGTAAAATAGATACCTACCTAATATTTTTTTTAATTTTGTTTGTCAGTCTGTAGTTCTATAATTTTACTACATTCATAAGAGTAAAGAAATGAACGGGGATACGTACATATAGTACGCAGAAAATATAACATTTTTTTTTTTCGTGTAACCGTCGGGTCATAGGGAATATCATCCATTGCAAAGAATTTAATCTATTCAGTAATCAGTATAATAAAGAAGTAACGTTTATAACTTTGGATGTAGGAAGCATTCCAAAACTACTACTCATCTGATTTCAAAAACTCTTTCACCAATATTTAAAGTGGACCTTCAAGATTGACGCAAATTTATATTCTGTCTGTTTGTCTGACTCGTAAGTTCACGCAATTTATAATAACAAATACTTGTTATTTCGCAGAAATCGTAATTTGGGGTTTAACCAATTAAAAGGGTCAAGGGGCTTATAAAAAAATCCATAAATATCGTAAGAAGGCTTGATTTGCAAGCAAGTAATTTAAAAGAATTCTATTACATTTTCCATTGCAAATAGCGTAACTGTTATGTGCATGCTATATTGGTCACCAGCATCAAAAACTACAATTCATTATATATTTTTAAAAGCTAAATAACTTCTAACTTTATAATATCATGTTTTCGAACTACATCCATAAAGGGGACTTTCACTGACACCGAGACATCTTAACTCTTAGCTTATACTACGGCTTTTACGGACTTAAAACAATTTAACACTGTTATAAATGAAAACGGCAGAACACTGGATATAATCTTCAGCACTCTCTCTGATTGTCTGGTCGCTACTTCAAATGACCTCCGACCATTTTACCCTTTTTAAATGCGGCTACTCATCACCCTCTGCTTGACATACTATGTCCTATAGTGTATTCAAAACATGATTATGACTGAAGAATAAAAGGATTTTTTTAGAGGTAACTATGAGCAAATAAATAACGCAATCACAAGAAAAAATTAGTTTTTGCGTCTATGCTAAGTTCTAAAGCTACGGTTGGTAGCCTTAATGATCACATGAATATATCTTTAACTGTGTGTACCACTCATTAAACAAAACCAAGGGCATGGTCTGTATGATTTTCGAAATATTTAATTAGCATTCTTACACGTAAATTAAATTAATAGTTAAAATGGAATACTTAATACTCTATTAAGAAAGCGCTAAATACTGATTAAGAACTGCTATAAATAATATTTGGAAAATGTTGAAGCGTTCGTAATGGAACATTAAATTCTTTTGGAAATATATGTACATTCAATTTGAGGAAGACCAACGGAGAATATCCTCGGATCGTAAGGCTGATGGGCATCACATGACCCGAGCCAAACCTTGCGGCTGAGATGTTTTCAGGGTACTTCAGCTCCGCTTCTGAGCCCAGTTCTTCGGTGGTTTGCAACGAAACACCAGCTGGACGTCAGCGTAAATGTTTTCTCGATAACATTTCCAACCATTAGGTAAATGTAATTTCAGAGTGTTCATTTTCACAATCACAGAAGAGAAGAGAAGAGAAGAGAATCACAATAAATTCTAGTTCTGTGACTACGTCGAAACATCAAGCGAGTACATTTAGTCTGGGGCATATATTTTTTGCTCAAATTTATATTCGATTTGACATTTATTCGTAGGTACATCCATGCTTCTATATCAGTTAATTTCGTTTTCGTTTTTTCCAGTACAATTTTCAGCATGTGCGTCGCACTGAATTTTATTCCACGATGCTCTTTGTCAAAACATCAAGTGGTCTAATTTATACTGCGGCGTCATTGATTTTGTGGCGTTCAATTTTTGCTCACTACTAGTGTTATAGTGAGCTAGTTCTCTTTGATGTCCGAGCAGTCACAAGACTAGTGTGTGATTGTTAGGGTTACTGTCTCGCTGATATTAACTTCGGGAATGCTCGGCAATTTCCGGAGAAAGGACGCGCCGCGCTGCCCTGCCACGCCCGACCCACGACTCTAGTTACTTTGGTTTAACAGAACAGCAGTTAGTAAAACGAAAAAGTTATATTTTATTTTTCGCTTTTCAGTTTTTTTTTTTTTTTTTTGTTAAAAAGTTTTTAATATTTGAGAAGAAAATTTTGGCATTTTCTACATTTATGTAGTTTGAACCCAAACATAGCTGAACTCGGCTAGGATTCGTTATTCTAGAATTCCATCATTAGATCCTGAAAACCAGTCATGGCTAGAGTGCATCTCAAGACAATTGTGACAAGCCTAAAAACACGATTCGGATACGTTATTCCGTTATAGAGTTTCAGTTTCAATCTATAATTTAGAATTAGATGGGTAGAGCTCAGATTCTCGTATTAAATTCATACATACAGGTCAAACTAATAAAAGCGTGTTAATTTGCATGAAAATGGAAAGTCTGGACGTCGCGTCGTCCCTTTTAGATTTTATGACGATATATTTCGAAACATTCCGAAAGTCGGTTACTCGCTCACAATCCGGCTGTCGCCAACATATATGGTTACAGCACTATCTTGGCTAAAATAATTTTAATAGTTTTTGCGATAATCCGACCTATAACTTGACTACAGACTGTATTTTGATCAAAATGCAAAAAGTAAAAAAAGTGAAGATAGTCTTTCTTTCCTAATGCATTAAGACCAAGTTTTTTGGCTGATTCGTGCTCGCTCACACCAGAGCCTAAACAAGATGGAAGTGAACCGCCTAAATGTGCGGTACCGAGAATTCACAGTATAAAAAATTAATTAACCGCCTTCAAAGACATAAAATAAAAAGTTTTAAAAATTATATTTTTCCTTAAATAGATGAGTATTAACGGGGGCATATAATTTACGAAGTCGGTGCCAACTCAGATTCTTTTGTAACAAACAGCGGTATATTTGTTTCTGGGCAAAATGATTTAAAATATAGATAACATTTTATCAAATTTAATCTAGTTTTCAGCAATATATAACACTCAATAGCGTTTCATACATAAAGGTGCAGAAAATAGGTTAAGATGCACGCGCGGGTGGCGGCCGCCATCCTGCGGGGCCCCACATGAAAATCGCTTGCTACTCGTTAGTTTTTCGTAGATTTCGCCTTTCTAGTTACGGGGTACGTGTGCTTGCGCAGATACTGTCATATACATCTCGCTCCACTGCGTCCCCCTACTTCTAAAACTGGTTACTGCGACGCGACACGTGCCTACTTTCGGATCTGCCATAAAATTTGATTGTAACTGGACGAGTAGTGCCTTGAGGAACTGTTAATATCATTATTTACATATGACGACCGCTTAGCCTAATGGGTAGCGACCCTGCCTACGAAGCTATGGGTCCCGGGTTCGAATCTCAGATCGGGTCAGTATTTATTTGATGAATATTGATACTGGTACCAGGTCTTCGTTGATATATGTATGTGGTGTCTTCGCTTGGTACCAAAAACACAAGCTAATGCTTAGTTTGGGGCTTAGACGTTGTTGTGATGTATACGTTATAATTATTGTTATTTAAAATTGGTTCAATAATAAGTAAAACTCGGTCTACCTGCATAGCCGTAACTAGCGGATTGCTCAATAATGAATTTGCTTGAATTTTCTTTTATCTACCCCAAAGACATTAAGTTATATAGAGTACAAGACAGGATATTCAAGCGAATTCTTTATCGACCTAGTTTTTGTCTATTACCACAAAGTTTTTCGCTGTTTTTGAAGTCGCTGTTGCCCTGTCGAGAGAGGTAGACATTAGTGGACTTGATCGATTATATTGCTTTCTAAATGAAGTATGCCGACTTGCGTTCTTCGCTCTCGTAAATCACCTTTCTATACATGAACGGAAACCGGCCTCAGCTTTTCTCCGCAACTAAATTCTATTATATTGGAAAAGTGTGATTATCTTTCCGCCGAAGAAAGTTCTAGAAAATATTATTTTATATTCTATAGCACCATCTGTCAGTGAGTAGAAAGTCTATCAATATGTGAACCGTGCAATGCTATGGAAGCACATGACTGTTACAGTATAGTAAATAAAAACGCCACCTTTTTGTGCATACTTGTGTTGATTGTATATTTATAAAGGGATTCAGTTGCTTTCCCAATCAGTAGGATTCCGTCCCTACATTTGTTTGTAAAATCTATCTGATGACCACCCTTTTGATCTAAATCTCTCTAACCTACCCTAAATGTCTTTGACTTTTACACATATTACGAGTACAATCCTTGTTTTTTTTTATTAATTAATTTTTATCTCTTTTTTCGTCGTTTTCTTCCCAGCAGGAAATCCTTTAATCCAAATGAAACATTATTGCGCCCGAAAATACTGTGTTTTAGTCGCTTAGTAAATCTCTGTTCTTGTCTTATTTTATTTTTTTGACCCCCGACGAAAAAATAGGGGTGTTATAAGTTTGACATGTGTGTGTATCTGTATATCTGTCCGTGGCATCGTAGCTCCCAAACGGATGAACCGATTTGGTTGCAGACTTTTTTATATGAAAGGTGAATTAGTCGGGAGTGTTCTTAGCTATGTGGTGTGTATTAATGCAAAATCGTTGATATTTACATTTATAGTTGGGAGATCGGCGAGACTACAACTGACAACTTATGACAGTGGCAAAGGTTGGATAGAATTTGAGGATGCATTCTGAATGGGAACTTAAATCAGAACTGTTGTAACTGCAACACAGAAATTTTTTACAATTGTTCAGAGCCGATATTTTTGCCACATAATATTTTCTATACAAATAAATAATACCCAACTACACAAAGACGTGTTTCCATCCGCTTTTCCGTTTTTGGTCACACATCAAAGGATTCGTCAGCACATACTATTTTCAGTTAGCCATTAAGTGTGGATGGCGCATGGGATGGCGTGTTTGTGCTGTTTGTATTTCACACGAATATTTGTGCCAATAAAGCGAATACCGAATACAAATAATAATGTGAAGTGCCAACATTAACATTATATACATTTATTGTTTCTACAATCCTTCTCGAGAATAAGCTTATATTTACATAAAGAGCTTATTAATAGATAGACACATGGAGAAAACGGGATTTTTGTTTTATACTATGACGCACTCGCGCTAAATAAAAACATTAAATTTTTATAAACGAAGATAATCAGTTTTTTTATTAGATTATCATAGTAACGCAGTTAATTGTAAAGTACCCACGACACAAATAGTAATATTAGGTTTCCTTTTCGATGGTCTAACTAGACTCCATCTCTTGTGCTCCAACCATCAAACATAGCAGATGAAAATTGAAGTCGTCGCCAGCCAAAAGCAGTCGCTGCGGTTGAGCAGATATTCAGGGGGTCTAGTCAGCGACGACCTAAAGCCAAAATACAATAAGGTTGAATTCTCATCCTAATATACAAAATTATTAATTCAGTTTTATTTTCGAATCAAGCAGATTGCCATAGACCCGTAGCAAAGTACGCCCAGTTCGACAGCACATCCACAATATCTTGCCAGCTACGTTCTCAGTTATAGGGGCATTCTTGTCGCTACCATTTTAAAGTGTGCTTATCCCTAAGCGTACGCCACTGCATCGATCAACGAGCTTGTGCCCGTCGACCGGCGCACGAGGCCTACCCTTCCGCCAGCAGATTCTTCAGTCAGCGAGCCCGTCGGCCAGCAGCCCGTCCGCACGAGCTGTGCGACCAGGGCCTGCCGTCGCCGCCGCGCCCGAGTAAGCCAAGAACACGATAGATCGGTGATAAAGGTCATCTGAAGACCAGTGCCGCCGCGTCCGTCATTAGGGACTGCTCGTGAATGCGAGAACCTTGCAGGCTCCGTCATATTATCGGATAAGTGTATAGTAGTAATTTTTACGTAATTTTGTATGTTAAGAATAAATATTGTAAATATGGTTAAACAGTTCGTATTTATTCATTTCTCGCACCTCGACAGCACAGAAAAACAGGTGTGTCCTTAAGCACGGTCCTTGAACCAAAGGGCCTTTGCTCCGTTGCTGAGTCATCTCAGCAATCCTTTTCTTAGACCCATCATCTCAATGTAACGATCTACACCTCTTCATCATTTTAACCGTAACTTTCAATTTATACAGTTACAACTATGTAGACATTTATAAAATAATTGCTATTTACACCGATATTAACGCAATTACCACTAAGGTATCGAGTTCTTCAGGAGTAACTTAGATATTTTTTTTTTAACTTACTACAATACGACCCTAGGAAGTAGAACAAAATAGTGTGATTTTTGTGTTATTATCGACAACATTCATTTAACTAACGTATTCATGGCGTATACATATGTATACGTACATGGCAAGTATATACGGTGACGGAAATGTTTTGACGCACGGACGATTGTTAAAGTGGAGTAATTAAAAGTAATTATACTCCATAGCCACCCGTGTACACGCCGTCCTTTTTTTTAATATTTTATTAATATATTTAACAAAATTTTATTGAGGGAACACAGTGAACACGGAGACATAGATATAGATAACAGAGCATCGAATAATAAAATACAAAAATTTAAGTCAATACTCATCGCCGAACACGTTTGAGTAGTTAGTTACCTTAGTTTTAAACATAAAATTACGAATTGCCTGGAATCCCTCTTCTGCGTTTACCCTAACCATTCATACTATAGCTGGCTAACGAGATAGCGATAGCGCAAGACAGCGAGTTTTAGTCCGAGTTTCAGTGTGCAAGATCCCCGTGCGCCGGTCTTCACCCCGCGAAATCTCCGCGCATCGGCCTTCAACCCCGCAAAATTACATAAAGTCACTCTGATACTGTGAAGTGACATTTGTGGCTCTATTAAAACCAAACGCTGCTGTAGAATTAATTTACTCTATGGTTTTAAATAGCCATTATTACGAAAAAAAAACATGTTTTTAATTTTTTTTAATTGTTGCACGTTATCTCTATCAATATAGTCCCTCATTATAAGCACCGCGCAAGTTTTCGAAATATAAAATTTCATTTTGTTACAATATTTCTGAGATAAAACTTTTCCGTGGAATTGTTTAAGCATATTTTTCCAAACATCAAAATGCAGCACCTTAGCCAACGCTTCATTAAAATTCTCAGACGCAGCCCATGGAGTGTAAGGTAAAGTTTGACGAGCGCGGACACGCCATCGTCGGTCCTGTATTTCGTATTTCACTCTCTTTTGGCTTACGCAAGACCAAAGAGCCTAAGGAACTTTGTACAAGGAAGTTGACGCTTTGTTCGTTAAACGCCTCGGTCGTCCCGTTGACCTAATAAACGTGTTGGTACCTTCATAGTATAAGTAGGCGGTCCGCAACTAATAGCGTCTTTCATGCATGACCGAATTTTGTTGGGGTTTACCTTGTCCGTTTCCACGGTTTAATACAAAATTAAGGATGACCATTAAATTCCATTCAAACAAATTGCAAATCTCGAATTAAAATCCAATGTAGGTACCATTCTATTCTATTATCTATTCATAAAACGTATAACCACCAAGAAATATTTACAGAAAACCAATTATCAAAATATGTTTAATGCTTGTTTTTAAGTGAAAATTTATCTTTTATTTATACAGCTGGGTTTTTAAATTTTTTTATGTCTCAGTTTTTTTTTAACTAGAAAACTAAAATTCTCTAGTGTTTCAACTTGGCTCAGGGCAGTGCAAGCTTTATTCTTTCAAAGATAAATGAGTTTATATCCACAACGGACCGAACTTGTGTGGTGTACTAAATTTCAATTGATACCCATATTGTTCTTTTAAAAAAAATTCTTTTATTCCTCGCGATTGATTTGCAGACGCAAAAAACATTTTACACCTTATGTCACTCTCATAATTAAGAAGAATCTAAAGGCACGTCATATTTTAAGCTCTAACAAGTGACTTAGCCTACAGAGCGTGCCACAGAAATATACATACATACATGCTTACAAGCATTCCATTATCGTATTGAAAAACATTATCCTTCACATTCGAGTAAAAAGAATTGCTTTTCCATTCCATCAACCCTTTTTATACCCCTCTGCAGGGGCTTAGGCTTCCCCTCAAGATGAGGCGGTTTGGAGCTTAAATCCACCACGCTGTTCCAATGCGGGATGGCGGATTGTAACGACCGCCATCTATTGACAGCAACCGGGACCGACTGCTTAACGTGCTCTCCGAGGCACAGAGTCAGTGATAGTTAAGTGAAAAAAAAAATCATTGGTACACGCCCAGATTCGAACCACGGCCACTTGGCCTTATAGATTTGCTGCATTCGGGCCATCACGACACAAAAAAATCCACAGATCTTGCAGTCCCCGCAACCATCGGTTTCATTGAAAATGAACCCACTCAAATCCGATTTTCACAATAAAAAAAAGTAAATAGTACGAATACAGGCCGAAAGGCGATGACCGTAATGTTAACGAGTTCCCGATCGTCCATAAAATCTAACATGTGATATCAAATTTCTTGTTCGATTTCCAAAATTTTGATCTCAAACTGTAGCTAGCGACGCCCTCTAACCTTTTGTATAAAACTTCGAAGCGATCCGACGAATAATCTCTGAAATATAGTAACTTATATCCGCAAACACCAGCGATCGACCAAAAAATTTCATCTTTCGGAAATAATTTCTCTTACAATTATCAACCGATTTCCAAAAACTTGGTCTCAAACCGTAGCTACGTTAATGGCCGAGATACAACTTTTTTTAATTTTCGATATCGGTCCCCGTTCTCGAAATATTTTGGATTTAGTAAAAAAAAAATCCGAAAAAATCCCGATTTTTTTACATTTTCTAATTTTTTTCGAAAACTACCAAACTGATTTCCAAAATTTTGGTGTCATACGACGTGTAACTAAATTATTGATCTTTTAAGATGGTAAAATCTTGGCTAGACCCTATACCCTCGGAGTTATGGCTAAAAATGCGTCTCCCGTGAAATGGATTTGATAGTCATTTTCAATGACAAAAGAAATTACAATACAATATTCGACGATCGTATGCATTACCTTGCTTCGGTTTACGAACTAAAAATACCTATATCCTATTTTCAATAATAATAATAAGTGAATAAGTGAAAAAACAATTCTTTGTTTCAAATGTTTATTTATGTATGACAAACCCTTCCACAAAGCTCTCAGAAAGTCGTCAGTCATTCGAAACTGTTCATGTAAACATGGACGCTTGTTGAACATTAGTCATCGCTAATTCCATATTTTTTTGTCATTGAAAATGACTATCATATCCATTTCACGGGAGACGCATTTTTGGCCATATCTCTGAGGGTATGAAGTCTAGCCAAGATTTTAAGGTTTTAAAAGATTAAGAATTTAGTTGTGCATTGTATTACATCAAAATTTTGGAAATCGGTTAAGTAGTTTTTGAAAAAAGTTGGAAAATGTAAAAAAATCGGGATTTTTTCGGAATTTTTTTTTACTAAATCCAAAATATTTCAAGAACGGGGACCGATATCGAAAATAAAAAAGTAGTATCTCGGCCATTAACGTAGCTATGATTTGAGATCAAATTTTTGGAAATCGGTTGGTAATTGTAAGAGAAATTATTTCCGAAAGATGAGATTTTTTGGTCGATCGCTTGTTTGTGGATATAAGTTACTATATTTCAGAGGGTATTCGTCGGATCGCTTCAAATTGTTATACCAAAGGTTAGAAGGCGTCGGTAGCTACAGTTTGAGACCAAAATTTTGGAAATCAGTTGGAAATCGAACAAGAAATTTGACATCACATGTTAAATTTTATGGACGTTCAGGAACTTGTTAACATTACGGTCATCGCCTTTCGGCCTGTATTCGTTCGAATGCTTAATTATTGAGTTCAGAACGTATAAGGATATCAGAGGCTGCAGTTTAAAACCTAAATGTTTCAAATATGTTGAACTAGCGACCCGCCCCGGCTTCGCACGGGTAGCAGAGAATTTTTCCGTTGATTTATTTCTGAGTTTAAAGAGTTGAAAAGAATAGTGCCACGTTTTCGTGGCAATAAAATAAAATAATCTGTGAAAATCGGGTTTGGGTAGGTTCATTTTCAATGAAACCGATGGTTGCGGGAACTGCAAGATTTGTGGATTTTTTATATATAGGTATAATATCAAGTTGCTGCATACTGTGACGTAATACGTTATTTGATAACAGTATAGTACCCGGCCGCAAGTTAGGCAAACGAGTTCTAAAAAGCGGCTATGTAAAAACAAGTTTAAAAATAAAAGTATAAGTAATCTTGTAATTCTTTATTTAATTATAATAACGTCAAACAATGTAGTTTTGTGATTAAATAAAAAAAAACGATAAGGGTACCTATAGTTGTATTTTTAAACTTCTTTTTACTTAGCCGCTTTCTAGAACTCGTTTGCATAACTTACGGCCGGGTACCTACTGTATCTATTGCTTACAAAAGTTTTCTTTATTATATTCTTTTGTAAATTTACTTGCTCCTGTGGTATTTGGTTTATTACTTACCTACGCAGGTGTTTAAAAATTTCTAAATTAGGCAGAACAAAAATCTGTAACGATAGCAATGAATTTAGCAGCCATTCATGTATCTAATCTTGATAAAATTTGACCAACTATCTTCAGTGATTAATTGTTATAAATTTTAAAAAAGACACTATGAAACTAGTCCAAATTTCGACGAAAAGAGTCACGATGATTGTCACATAACAATAAAGTCATAAGTATTATCTTGTTCGTAGTATTTATAATAAAGTATTGTTTGACCTATATGCATATATTTCTACTAAACTAGTAATAAACAATGTTAAAAGCTAAAAATAACCAGTTCCTGCCGAACCTGATGCAAAGGTACCCATAACGCTAGCGGCATTACCGCGCTGGATCGCTATGGCGAGCCTCTGCATCAGAAACGACCCCGAGCGAGGGTCACACCCCCTCTCCTTAAGTCGGCGACCGATGCTCTTAATAAGATATTAATAAATTAATATAATTATTAATAATATTAATAAAGTTAGATAAATATTAATAAGCGTGCCTAGTTAAGATATACTCACACACACCTTATGTCACGTCATAACGTATAACGTTTTGTAAAAAATATCTCGGATACCGTCCATCATCGCCTTCGCCTTCAAGACGGCGCTGCTGTTTTATACTTATTTCTATAGCAATCAATTATGAAAAAGTGCGCCATTTTTCCAACTTTAATGAATTTACTTTGCAACTGCAATTTGCAACTTAGTCTGTGTTCCGTTAAGTTTTTCGTTGTTTTGTTACTGTTAATCATTACAGGCTCTCGCTATTATTACAAGGACGTTGCATATCGTCCTTGCTCTATTACTACGAGTATATTTCATTGTCCTGTTTTATTTTCTAAATGCGTGGTTCTATGAAATATACGCTAGAATGGAACGTAGAGCGCTGGTAATGACGTCATAGTCCGCCCAGGTATTACACAGCGAACAATATCTTCTTCTGTACTATTATTATACCACTCAGTAACATTAACAGGATTATTTTTATGTGTCTCTGAGTATAAGTACAATATTAACTTCTGTAATAAAGGAAGAGTGTCCAAAAAGTAACAAGACAAATTTTATTAACGTGAAATACTAGCCGTATACAATTGTGTTTTAATTTTAAAAACTGGCCAAGTGTTTGTCGAACAATGCACAGTGAATGATTCTGTAGTAGGAATGAACGTTCATGGTCACAATTCGAATAATAAGTAAAAAATGCTACAAATCGTATTTAAACAAATTTTCTAAGAAAGTGTTTTGAAAGTGTACTATTTTCACCATAGTTGAAAAGTTAGAGGAACCCACATTTTAGGATTATAGGAACACATTTCTTAACTCCATTTCCCTTCCCCGCTTTGTTTCTTTTTTAGCACTTTCTTCCTCTTCTTTGCCCAATCGAAAATTGGGCATTTGGTATAAATACTCAATATTTAATTGTTTGAGAATTTATAACTTTCGTTTTAAACTTTTAATTTAAGTCGCTCTATGCAACGGTATGCAAGACTTATTTTTTCGTTTTTAGGGTTAGGAAATTCTACTACTCCTTTCCAATGGCACCCTAATCAAATTAATTAAACAAATTTTTCCGCCCCAGTTTATTTGAATTTATAAATTTAACCCTCAAAATCTAAAAAACTTGATAAAACATTGAACAGTTGTAAGTTGTAATTCTCTCTCCATAAACTTGGAAAATAAGAATTCTGGACAAACACCCAAAAAGACAGACAAAAATTCTAAAAATAGTCTATGGTTTTGTCAAAGCAGGTTAAGATTCTGTTTTATACAGACATCATATAAATAGCAGTCCCATTGTATTTTTCTTATTAATTTTGAATCACAGCCAGACACTCCAGTTTTATTTATTATGTACTTAAGACGTGTTCGGCTGAACGTAGTACAAAATTATAGAGCGTGCAGAGCTTACCGAATTAAACAAAAAGTTAAAGAAAATTTATGAAAAAAATTAAACTTTAAACATGTATTTCTCGTAACTTTTAGTTTGCGCCATCTGCCCATTTGAAACTTTTTCTGTACTTCGGTAAGCTCTACATGGTCTATAAGTTTATACTGCGTTCAGCCGTTTGCTGACAAATGCACGAGAGCAAAATTCATAAGCATTTTTTTAGGGCCCAAGCAGATAACAATTTTAAAATGTTTAAAACGTTAACTAATATGCTTCAGTCTACGATGTAGTCTCGTATGCAAGTACAACGAATAGAAGCTTCTAAAAAAAATGTCCAATGCCAAACGAGGGGTAAAAGGTACTGAACTGTTTTGCTTTTACCTATTGATATATATGGAAATAGAAGACAATCAGAAGTTTCACTATTGCACTGTCTCCTTCTTTAAAGGATGAACGTATTACAATAAAGAAATAAATTTAAAACTATATTATTTGATAAGTACGAATATTTAAATTATTAAGTGTTAAAAGAAATATGATTCCGTGTATTATAGTCTTATACCTTCATTAATATTTCGAGTTTTTCATTTGGTAATTTGCTTTAATAAATAAAAGTAGGATTTTCTTTATGGCGCACCGTACATATTATTTTTGCCATAACCGGATAAAATCGTTATCTTAAATCCTACTTTATAAAATGGCGCCTTCGAAAGTTTCGTTCGAAAAAAGTTCGAAAAGTTAACACATGTAGTTCTCTAATCTATACTACAATAAATAAAATATTAGTGTTCTGTCTGTTCCAGCTAATCTCCGAAACGGCTCAACAGATTTTAATAAAACTTTGCAGAAGTGACAGAGGCTACTTTTTGTTTGTTTCCTATAGACCATAAACTAGCATAAACTTCTATCAATGGTGAAAGTTTGAATGTTTGCATGGTTGCTTATTTGGATTTCTAGCGGTCAATCACGCAGCAACGGAACTATGAATCCAAGTGATTTTTGCATGGATGTATTTTATGAGTTAGTAAGTGACACAGACAACTTTTCAAAGACACAATCCCGGAAAAAGGCACGATTCCTGGGGATAAACATTACTCATGCTGTAATGGCTGAGCGGATATTGAGGAAATTTAGTATAAAGGTGTACAAGGGTTGGCACATTTAATTCAGGAAAAATATACGGTTACTGTGTGATAGTATTACATTCTTTATGCTAAATTGACTAAATGGGTTTTGATGAAATTTTAAAGTAATAATAATTAAATAATTTGAAAGTATCACAATGTCCTTGGACGTCGCATACTTTTGGCTGTCCCAGTACAACGGTGTAGTCCACACGGGCGAAACCGCGGACAGTTAGTTGTATAATAAATTTAATATTAATTTTGATTTGGTATGATAGTATTTAAAACTGATATTATGTAACCCATGCACCTATTGATAGGTGCGAATCAAAACGTGCATATTATATAATATGCTTTAAATAAAATAGCCTGCATCATGGTTGTAAAAAGGTTAATTCAGCATTATATCTATACGCAAACCGCACTGTAAAGTTTCATCTTGATAGTTTGGAAATTACAGAAGTCAGGAAATCGTGCAAATAATAAAGGTCCCTTGTGGTTTCCCTAAGGAGCCCTAAAAACTATTTAGATAGTTATCAGTTAAAAGGTGATCCTTAGACCTTCCATTTAATTTTGTACATTTAGCAAAACTCTAATTTCGCTTATAGCAATATGTAACTGTTTAAATAACTTAAAATACATTTCTATAATTTGACTTAGTTTAAGATTCAACTTTTTAATATTAGTTAGTAGTAGTATTTATATGCAGGCTCTTCAATGTATCTCATAAGTCGAAATAAATTAATATGTCAATTTACATTACAAACCACTTACTAAAGAATGAATACTATATGATATTTGAAAGATTTCCGTTTGTTTGTTTCTAACATTTCTAACGCCTTCAGTTTCAAGCATAACCTTTGAGTAAACAGATAGAGCTGGACTTTTGACCATATATTGTTTACGGTTGTCCTATGCTACCTAAGCTCAATATACTAACGAAGTACCACTTCCGTACCTGATTTGACTCCGGGCCCTTTTCTTTGTATTGCATATTTTAATCTACTATTTGGTGTGCCTTCGGAACTTGTTTAAAAAGACTAAATTCTGGATCACCTATAATATATTTAAGTGCAAATCTAAAACAAAACTGAAGTTCAAGTAATTTAATTTAGTTACTGAATCGTAAATGAATAAAAAATGTGTTTTTGACGTTTAAAAATAAAACCAATGTTAAATAAGGTAAGCATTCGTAGAATTCGCCCGATGTGCGTCGTAGGATCATATTGCATGTATATATTTTGGCAGTAACATAATGCGTTTATAACAACTGACCCTGTATTTTATCGCACACGCCTGACAGTGTCCTAATCTACTTTGAATCGGTTGATCACGTTCTGCGTAGCGGTAGATATACATTATCAAATCGCAAAAGTGCCTATATACTGGACCTATTAAAATAGCTTAAAAATTATCGTTATTCAGAAGAAGACATGCAAGCGGACAACGAGCAGCAAGACGTTTGGCTGAAGCCTAAATTGATCGTTTACAAAAAAATGCGGTTCTTGATCACCAGCTGTCCGACAAACTTGTCAATGCGAAGCTACGTTCGGCAGCTGACGAAATATGGAGTTAGCAAGTTGGTCCGTGCGTGTGAAACTAGTTACGAAACAACGCTTTTGACTAGTGCCGGCATCGAATTCCATGATCTTGTTTACGACGAATTCAGCTTCCCGCGTAACGACATCATCGCACAGTGGATCATGATGCTGAAGCATATGCCCATGACCAGATATAAGCCAACAGTAGCCGTGCATTGTACGTCAGGAAGCGGTCGTTCAGCCCTGCTCGTCGCCATATATCTGAGGGAACTGGGCAAATCTAAAAGAAAAACCTTGAAAATCATGCGGAAGAAAATTCATGCATGTTTTTCTGTTAAGCAGCAGGATGGACTTGCCGCTTATGAACCTAAAACCAAACACGATAATGTGACACAGAAGAATAATTGCTCTCTAATGTAGACCCTACCGTTTGTGTTGCATTTTTCGTCATTAAATTTTGTATTTTTATAATAAAAATGTAGTTTCGTTTCCAGAACAATCTATTGTACCCTGTTTCAATATCCTGGAATAAGTTTTAAATATTTGTAATTTGATAGGCTTTATTTACAAAAATATTTTTTGTGGAACTGACAAAATAAAAACTTAGAAACATGTAAACTGTTAAAAATAAATTTAAAAAAAAAATTGTTCTTCATATCAAACATGCATAGTTGTCTTAAAAAATATTTTTTTTTATATTTTAAACGTTCCCCCTCCTTTTTTCGATTGTTATTTCAACTCATTTCCAAATTATTCACAGTAAAAAATATTTCTCAAATCAAGAAAATATTGTCTCATTACATTTAAAACCTGAAATAAATATAAGTAGGTAGATACTCTTTACGATATTCAATTAGATAAATCAAAATAATTTCCAATAATTTCAATATATTAATTTTGGAATCATCGAAGAAACCGGTAAAAACGAAAGTCGGTTCATAAATAGTGTCATAGAACTCAAAATTTCGACGACCGCTTAGCCTAGTGGGCAGCGACTCTGCCTGCGAAGCTGGAGGTCTCGGGTTCAAATCCCAGGTCGGGTTAGTATTTACATGATGAATATTAATGTGGTGTCTTCGCTTGGTACCCAAAATACAAGCTATTGCTTAGTTTGGGACCTAGATGTTGTTGTGATTGTGTGTGTTATTATTATTATTATTTCCAATTTCGAATGTTGGCAAAATAATTATGAAATAATAATCGCGTTACATCGCTGGGGTTACGCGCCAACTTAGATTTTCAAATTTCTCAAAGATTTAAAAGTGACGCGCTGAAAATACAGAAAAACAAGCGGTATTATCGCACGGTTAGCACGTTACCAGTTATTAATGTAGTAAAATCGCAAATTTGGAGAGATCTCGTGCAGAAGCAGAAACTGTAGGCTCTACAGATTGAAATAAACAAGAAAGGCTACGGTGAAAAGATTGTTGAATGATGACCTATGTCTAGGTTTTTCAGTATATTTTCTAGATGCACGGCCGAAAAAACTTAGACTGGAGAAGTCTCGCGCTTTGTCGAAGTGGTACGCGAAAAACATACACCGCGTAATTTTTTTTAAGCTTTTTACAGTTGAGTAGAGCTGCAAAAAATGCTATTGTGTATCAAAATACAATCCTAACAAACCTTGTGGAATCTCTTTCTCATAAAATGTTCGAAAACAGGCACTGGGTATTGCAGCAGGATTCTGCGTCAGCTCATGAAGTGAAAAACACACAAAACTGGCATATACAAAACATTAAATACTAATATTTGTAAATTATTTCGTATATAAAACAAACGACAAAACTATGATCCAAAAAGTATATGCGCCTATTAATATGCATAACGACTGACTACAGAATCGTACACGCACGTTGCTGGTTTTTTAAATTTTTCGTTAAAATTGCCATTTTCACCGATTCATAACAATCGTAATGACTATTAAGGGCAACGGTTGGTAACGTATATTTACGTTATTAATTATTTATTGAACTTACTTTTTCGACATTACAGTTTTAATCAACCTATATGGCGGATGTGAACATAGGCACAAGTCGCGTCGCAGTAACCTGCGCAAGCATGCATAAAGCATTGTATTCCGATCCGCCATAAAGTTTGATTGGAACTATACTTATTGGCAATTAATTCATCCAACTATTCATGAACCAAAATATATTTTTAAAAAATCTTGTGACTACACAAGTCTCGTAAATGAGAATTGACCTCATTACTTAGGTAAACTCAATTCATTTGCGCGATATAGCACGGAAGGTTCATACCTACTATACAATAGTAGCATGACTTGCTAATGTGAATGCGCTCTTTGTCATTGTTATACGACGTGAAGCTATTGTCACTGTAATATGAGTCTATTTTACCCTGGTATTAGTTACAACAAAAATTATGAATAAGATATTCTGTTTTAGAATAAAAATATTTAAAACTGTCATATTCGAGAAATTTACTAGTTCTAAGAAAGCAACCATTTCATCAATATAACACATAGGGATTGATGCGGTTTTGTATTACATATATGGTTACCCCTCGGGAGGACATGTTCTTAAACATATTTTATGGTTTAGGCCATCAGGAGGCGTTGCAGTGAATGTGTTTATTTAAAATATCTAGGCCGATTTTAGTATGGTTTTTGCATAACATAGGTATAACCTCAGAGCAGGTTCTCAGTTTAGCGTACGTTTATAAGCTGAGTGCTGCAATACGCATCAGCACTCAAACGTTTCGTTAATGTAAGTCTAAAAAACCTCAACACTACAAAAGGAATAAAAAATTTAGCTAGAATATACCTACACTCAAACAACTTGCTTGTCTAGTTGTCCGAAGGCACAAAATGAAATTCGTCTTTGACGATGGTGACTTAATCAAAATATGCAAATCGAGTTTAAACTACCTTGAATATTATCTTCGTCGTACATAATTTTAATATACATCAGTTGAGTTGTGAGATCTTACTTTGAACCCTCTTTTTTTAGCAGTGAGTACATACTTAGGAAGAAATAATAAAACATCTAATAAAGATACTTCATTACGTGAAGTGATAAATTGTTTCGGAGGGACGACAAAATTGTGGTTTATTATGAGCTCAATTTATTTACGTAGACGTGCCTGTTTATATTTTGCTTGGTATAAATATAAGTCCTAAAATAAATAAGTCAGAATTAACATCACAAGAAAATTGTATTATCCTATATTTGTCTATGGGTAATGTATTTCAATCATATAGTATATCTATATAAATATTATATTATTATCACAAATAGTGTAATAATTTGTGCTCACGACTAGTTGAAAGGTATACCTAATCTATAATTTAATTTAACTGTTTAGTAACCGCATTTGATTTGAGCGTAATTTAAACCGCAAATAACTGCCACACTACGTATACATAATGCAATCGCGCTGGTCGCCGTGCCTGAGGAGGAGTTTTAGTTCAAACTGCGTTCTTAAATTAATAAGGGTTCTCAGAAGCGCTCATTTATGAATTTCATGCAACTATTTCATTATACATAATTAGAGCGAAAATATGTGAAATACTTTATGAAACACGCGGTAAGTAGTGTTGCACATTTTAATGAAACTATTTTTAACCCCCGACGCAAAAAGAAGGGTAATAGAAGTTTGACGTGTATGTGTATCTCAGTATCTGTGTGTCTGTCAGTGACATCGTAGCTCCCAAACGGATGAACCGATTTAAATGTGGACTTTTTTATATGAAAGGTGAATAAGTCGGGAGTGTTCTAAGATATGTTTGATGAAAATCAGTCCAAGATGGCTGCTGCCACAAAATGGCGCAAAATGGCGGATATCATATTTTTCACTACTCCATCAATATGGGTATCAAATGAAAGGACTTGAGTAGTAGAATACACTATGACAAATTTCAAATCCAAGATGGCCGCTGTTACAAAATGGCGAATATATTTTTTCACTACTCTAGCAATATGGGTATCAAATAAAAGGGCTTGACTTGACTATTAGAATACTACACACTATGACAAATTTCAAATCCAAGATGGCCGCCACCACAAAATGGCGAAATTACATTAATTTTTTTTCACATTTCCTTCAATACGGGTATCAAATTAAAGTAATTGACTAGTAGAATACTACACACTGACAAATTTTAAATCCAAGATGGCCGCCGTTTCAAAATAGGGAATATCATAATTTTTCACTACTCCATCAATATGGTATCAAATGAAAGGACTTGATTAGTAGAATATTATATACCATGACAATTTTCAAATCCAAGATGGTCGATACCACAAAATGGCGAATTACTTTTTTTTCACAAATTCCTCAATATAGGTAGCAAATGAAAAGGCTTGACTAATAAGATAATGTAGACTATATTGAAAGGGAATGAGGAATATTAACTAACGAAGTGAAAACTAAAAACTTGAAAATTATACTTTTGTCTGATCATGTATGAAATATTTAAACTAAATAATTAAGTTTAAAAATTTTGAAATGAAAATTAAATTTAATATTTAAAAAACCCCCGACACAAAAAAACTAAGAATTGAAAAGTGTGAAATAACTTGTATTATTTCACACTTTTTAAAGGTAATTTTTTTTTTGAGTCGGGGGTTTTTTAAATTTTTATTTTCATCGTTCTGAAGTAACTGCTGAGTAAGTCTCCGCAACTTGCTTCACTTGTTATAAGAAAATTTCTTGTGTCTTATGAGAAAGGTCTTAGAAATTCAGTCACCTTGGTTATTTTATGAGATCATACATATTACAAGGTATTTTTTCTTATATCATATTGGACACACGCAGACTAGTCATTTTGCACTTACACAGATAACGAACGTATCTAGAATTCACAAAGGTCCAAGGTAAACTGTACAAATTAAAAAAAAAATACATTTTTACTTATGTGTAAGTGGTGATGCAAAAGTAAAGTGTTAAGCAAGGGAGAAAATGTATATAATATATACGTATATTACAAATACTATTATCTTGGACATACCATACAACGCAATCTAGTCCCAAAATAAGCAAGTATTATGCTTGTATTATTACTTTACTAGACAACTGATATACATAATGAAGTATTCTTTTTTTATATAATATATACATATATATAGATACTTTTACACCCAGACACGGAATAAATAGACATGTTCATGCACATGAATATTTGTCCCGGGCGGGAATCGAATCCGTGACCGTCGGCTCCGCAGTTAGGGTATATATAAATATATACGACGAGGCTGAAATATTATGCCTTGAGAGTAGCAAGGGATTCACTCGACTTAAACACTCTGTTTTTCACTTTCCCTACGAGGGGAGCAGGTAGAGAAACACATTTAAGTACAAATTAATGTATGCGTTTATTTATTTAAGTAAGCAGAATTTTGTTCCTAAATACGTAATAAAAATTAATAGTCACATTGAAAACATGAAGAGTCTGCCTAGAATCTATAAATTAGTAATAATAATATTTATAATAATATTATATTTCTTGACAACTTACTATTTTAAAGGAAAGTTTTAATAAGTTGAAACCAGTGCGTTTAATATAGAAAACGCCAGGAAATTTCACATAATACGTCTTGTTCAAAGATATGAGAAATAAGATAATTAACTTAGTATATGTTATACCATTGTACAATACGAGTAAGTTATTGCAAAAACGTATTTTTTCAACGTCATTTAACTAGTTTGTGGCGGTTATGTATGCTCCCTTTCTGTTTTCTTGACGACGACCTCTTAATTATGTTAAGTTTTTTTTTATTTTATTTTTCATAAACACATACACAAACATTTTTTTTTGCATTGAATTCACAAGCTTATTATCGTGTACAAGGTCTTTCAAAAAACAAAGCGAGATTTTTTTTTATTTTAGAATTAATTATTTTATTTTGCATCTGTATATATAATTAATAAGTTCACAACTTCGGCTACTGTAAACTACTATTGTTATGTCAAACACGTGAAGGCGTATGACGTGTATTATCAAGTTTCAAGTCACTAACAGTTCCACAGTGTAGAAGCGTTAGTTTGCCAAAGCGTCTGTAACCAAGGCGGCCATAACTCTAGAAGTGAGTAATACATACTGAGTTTAGTACATTCCTTTTGTCAAATTAATAAAATTAAATTACATAATTTAAGCTGCTACTATCGTTGTGCTACTCCATATAGTGGAACGACAGCCCGTGACCAAAAGTGGTCAAAGGTTTCTAAATTTGAATTTTTGACAGGTGACAATACTTAGAAAACTCATTCACGTACTCGCAGTCACCGCACTGTTTATTATATAAAAATGTAAAAAATTGGAATATAATTTTTGTGTACTGCTAGTTATTGCACAAACAAAAAGTTCAGTAAATAACCGTTTTATCAGTTTTTAGAAAATAGCTTAAAGGCCTTGCACCTGCATTGCTGATGAAGTGTCGAACACCAAATTAAAGTGATATCACACTTTTTTGCTTAAGTATGTGAAACTGATAGCATAGAAATGACATTATAATTCAATTAAGGAAAATATTGGTCTATTTCTATAATATTTTTATTCTGTGCATGTAAATGCCCTCAAAGTATATCGCGTATTTTCATACAAAATAGAGCATCATCAAAAACTACAAGGTACTGGTCGCTGACTTGGAATCCTGAAAAGGCTGTATGCAACCAAATATAGAACCCAGGCATTATATTTTTTATCGTCACCAGAAATAAAACCAAGATCTTATGTGAGAGAGTTATATAAGAAAATTAGGGCATCATACCGTAACATAACCGAGATGAAGCGGTTTGCTATTTCTTTTTCACAGGCGTTATATAAATACGAATAGAAAGTAATATAATTCGCCTTTTGATGCTTTTGTTGTAATTTACTAAGTGTGATGTGTACAAGTAGTATAGAATATTTTTTACAAAGAAAAGTAGAAATCACTGCAGTATAATATATTACATGGTATAGCTAGTGCTGAAATAAAACCCTTTCGCGTATTCACTTTGTTTTATTTTACTTTTATGATATTTTAGGTAATCATTCAGTAGCGTCCCACGCATTTCCCAAAATTTTCTCTCATGAAGTCCGTGCTTTTTATCTTCGCTTGTCTTTCCTTGTTTGTATGAAGCAGTTCCCCATTCAAAGTCTGACGACGCTGCTTCGCGAACACTTCGCCTGCGTGTGCGAGCCAAAATGCCATATTTTCCAAAATGTGGCATTCTGGCGTAGGGGCTGCGCGTTTGCTCAATAATGCTTATGGGTAACATCTCGTATACCTGTTCGTCAATAATCATCCTCTGTTCGACGGAGCAGCGCCACGGTTGAGATTTTTTTGATATTTTTGATATTTTACCACGGTTGATAAACGTTTTTTGTCTCGCCCCTTTCTACTGGTTTTTCAAAGGGAAACATCCTTTATATTGATATAAAATTTCTTTCAATTGAATTTGGGATATTGGACCAAATATTCATTCACATCAACCTTATATCTAAGTTACTTACCTGCCAGTATCCGTGGCTTAGATCCTTGACGCCGTTTGAGAGACACATATTTATGATTTTCTTTTCAAAGAATCTTAAGTCAAAGTTTCAAGAATTGTCTTATATTTGATAGCTACACAAGGTTGTATTAGAATTACCTGCATATAAAATTTATTGAAATTTTTTGAATGCCACGAATCCCGTTGATTCATTGAAAATAACCCCATATTCCTTAAAGATATTTTTTCGAATTATCGTCAAAATCGTCCAGTCTAATACATGAACTGTATAATTAAATTTTCTTATCTGAAATCAGTGTCTATATATTGACAGTGCCTACGAAATGCAACATAACATTTTACAGGCCTCCAAGTGTCTTTTATGATATCGGGGCGAAACATCTGATTCTTATCAATTGACAGTTAATTAATAACCTATACAATTCACATCAGCCCCAGAGTCGAATAAAGCTGTCACGTCGGAGTTCGGTAGTTTGATATGAAGTTACCTCACGGCTCACATACGTGAAAAGAGTGGGTATGTTTTACCATTGACGTACCCTTGCCAATAGGGTCGTCTTTGTGTTGGAACGGCTGCACTTCATGACGCGGATGCTGAATGAGTGCCACATCACATCGTAGACGTTACTGGCAGGCGCGTGATAGCGTAACGTTGAGCTACCGCCGATAGCTGGCGAAGTGGTACGGAGATATAGTATTTTTGATTGCTATATCTCGACGCTCGATCATTATCAGTGATGTAACTTCGCGTGCCATTTATCTAGAAGGTACGTAATGGTCTAGTCATTCGTATGCGACTTGATAACTTACGATGACATGTTTGAGCTCATCCGTCTTGGATAGCCCTAAGCCGCTAAATATGCGTTTTATGTGATTCCCTCTTTCCGTCCCAAATGGTTGCGCATTTTAAATTTTTTTTTGACTTCCCGTTATCCAAGGGAAGTTACAACCGATCCGATATTCAAAAATCGAGTTTTCAACAGACTCCACGTTTTGAGGTCCTGGGAAGCCATTCTGACTATTTATGTATGTAACTTTTTTTGTCGTACGATATCTTAAAAACGGATAAACCGATCAAGACTCACGATACGGTGTTCGAAAGGGTTTATCGAGACTTAGATCCGATTAGATTTTGAAGTCAATCGGTCGATCTGTTTCAAAAATAATCGAAAATTAAAAATCTGAAAATAATATTTTCTAACTTTTCTGAAGTGAAAACTGCTTTAGCATCGTTGTGATTTGAAAGTCGATGAAACGAAAAAGCGACAGTAAAAGGAGACAGACACATAAATTCACAAGATTTAACGTGGAAGAAAATGAATTATACAGTGTTCCTTATGTTCGTGGTTCTCTTTGTGCTCTGCTTTGTACCGTGAAAAAAAAAACTGTAATAATTTTATGCTTACAAAATTGCATAGCATGCCGTAAATTGCATTGAAATCAAACGAAGCGTGCAAAAGATATCATAGTTCAAACATTTCCAAAATAATGTTTTCTTTGAATATGTCCCTGGTTTTTGAGCTCGAGGCACTCTAAATTTATAGGAATTCTATTTTTGAGCTTGGAGAGCTCAGAAAATAAATATTGTGAGCTCGAAGAGCTCAAAAAACCATGAACATCGACATTTTGAGCTTGAGCAGTAGCTTTCAAGCTCAATAGCTTTCTAATAGGGATATTTTCGAGCGCTTTGATTTCGAAAATAGCGTGAAGTTTCAGCCGATCAACCGATTTTTATTTGAGATTTTGGCTTTTAACACGCATAGGTGCATTCCATGATAAAATTTTAACGGATCCTTATCGCCATGAGTTGATGAAAAATATATTTTTAGTAAATTTTGAATTTCTCCTGCTATCTCTCATTGATTTTGTCCAGTGTATTTACGTTTTTTAATGTATTCTGTTGTGGACATGTATAAGGATATAGCACCGACATATATTTTGGTTTAGACATCGCCGCCTTCTGCGGTGCTTCCGCTTCGAAATTTTCTAAATCAACAATGTCATCGATTTCATTTGAGTTATTACATATTGAAATCTCTCCTCAGTATGTATATAAATAAATTGAATTTTAGTCTCGGGAAAATCTTTTCGGTAGATCGGTGGCGAAACTGAAAATTCGATTACTGTACCAAAAAAACCACTAACACTGGAGTACCGGGAAAACAGTTTCCCTTTTAGAAATAAAATTGATCACCGCACGCCACTGAATTAGCCGCACTCAAGATTGGCGTCTTTCTGTAAATAATTTCACAAAGCTTAGGCTAACCAAAACTTTGACCGTTTCCTTGAGTTATTTTGTTTCTCAAAAACCAAATGAATTCTCTCTTTAGGAGGAAAATTTCCGTGAATATTATTATAACGCAAACTTGGAAAAGTACTCTGCGATTTTATTGAAATTTCCGCATTTAGAGAAAATGTATTTAATCACTTAAACTTTTTAATCTGATGATCTGCGAATATGTCACTATTAAAGTATCACTGATGTTCGAAATTAGTGAGTGGTTTTAGTCATAGACGAACAAAATAAAAAATTGACTGTCAGTTTTGTTACTAGTTAAAGGTGTTACTGAAGAAAAATATTAAAAATAAATTTGTTTTTTTTTGTTTCACCCTTGCGGTCGGAAGGCGGATTAAACTCTACAGTTTAATCCGCCGCGGGGTATGTGGAAGTTGCATGTCGTTAGCCCGAAAGCTCCAACGACTTCATCGAAGCGGCAATAAATTTGTGAGCCACACATGCATGTAAGTGGGCGTGAAATTTTGTTTCGTGTATTCCTCCAAATGGGATATTAGTTTTTAAATGGCAATCAAACATCGCGATTGCCAATTATGACACTACAAAGTAGATTGACGTATATCATCCTTCGTTACTTTGTAGTAAGTGTAATTAAAATTGTATCGATATGATTTTTTTTTATCGATAGTTAATCTAGGGAGTTATTACTTATTTTTTTTTTATATAAGATTGATACCTAACCGTTCCTCATGTGTTCAAATTCTCAAATCCAAAGCGTTTTTTAAGCTTAATTAAGGAACTTTTACTGACCAGTTTTTTAAGGTATCAGGAAAATTCGCAGTTTGTTATATTTATGAAAATTATAGAAAAAAAGAACCAAAGAACCTCTACAAATTTTGAAATCCAAATATTTTGGTATATTTAGTAATTAATATTAAGGAATTTTTTTTGGTTCTGAAAGCATATTAGGTACCTAATAGATAGAGAGGCCTAACTATAACAAACAAAAAAATTATTATGGGCCAGTGCAATTTTTTTTTTCACATGTAATAATATTTACAGAGCTTATTCGCATACCACAGACCAGTCAGCTAGGTATGGTTGTATTTGGACATAGTACACTTTCTTACTATCTGTAATTTAAAAGAAACACAATCTTCTGAAACATAAATTTTGCATAAAAATAAAAGCACAATACCAGTCCCTTCAGCTTTTACAAAATCGTTCCAAGCCTGTGCTTCATGAATATTACAATATTGTAGTATATTTGCATTGTTGCTAACCACCGATCACCGAATAACGGTTGAACTTTTTGTTTATGTAAAAACTAGCAGTATTTGAAATGAGGGTTCATAAAATTGTTCTTAATTTATGTTTTATTTTTAAACATAGGTTACCGACCTGCAGTATGTAAATGAACACTGTAAGTACGAGTATTATCACTTGTAAAAAATTAACATTTTGAAAAGTCTTCATCATTCTTGGTCACGGACTCCCGGACTAAAATGGTTTTAACGCTGAATCGATCGGGTGTAGCAGATGCATCATAAAGTCTCTGAATGTTACAATAAACGTACTCACCAATACCGGACCATGACTGAAATAATACTATATTCACATATAATCAACCTTTTATAACTGACTTCAAAAAGGAAGAGGTTCTCGATTCGACTGTGGTATGCCTATTCATATCTTTGACAATTGTGAACCGATTTGATTAAATAGGTTATATCTCGAGATTAATCCCATTTTTGAAGAAAATATTCCTCTTCTAATATAAAATTAGGGATAATTCAAAAAATATTTGAAGTAACTCAAATATTTTTTGAATTATCTCTAATTCGAAATATCTAATAAAATTTTAATAGATTTTAATAAAACTTTGCATACCTATAGGTGTACGATGAAAATAAAATATTATTGTGAACTAGAGGTTATCTGACGACGGAAATGGCAGGCAGTCGTAGAGAAACTACTCAGCGACTGTCATCGCATCAATATTTGCACTAAAAAGTTAAAGGTATTATATAATATATAAAAATAATAAAAGTAATATTTTGTATTACTTTGAGTACATTCTCTCTAAAATAATATATTTAATAATATCTTACTTTTAACTTTTAAGTTTAAATTCAGACATACAGGCAAAGGTTCGACGATGATTTATCATTTTATAAAGGACAATATACAAAATTATCGACATTTAAATATTAAAGATTGCAGTCAAAATTAGAAGCTTTCAAAATTCAAACTCAAAATTTTGATTTTTTATTTTTTATAAAAAATTTGCTAGAATTACAATCTAACGAGTCAGTGCCTCAAACATACCTCAAATTCTAGTTGACTTTGGTGTGCGCCAGTTCCTTTTTGATGGCCAAATTAATACGCGTAGGTACTGATTTGTCAATACAATCAAATAACGACCATTTCATACTCCTTCCACCACAATAGGCCTCCAATACTCGGTTGCACTATATTTATAAAGCCGTACAACAGAAGAACTACGAGAGTGACACACTCCTAGGTACATCTCTTACTCTTTAGTTAAGATTCGTTAAGTTAGTAGAAAAAACAAATATGAAAATTGTGGCTGACAAATCCTAAATTTGACATGAAAAGTGGTGAAATAGCATATTTTCAAAGGCATTTATGTCCAAGTAATTGGCTGTTTTTTCATTGTAAATTATTTTTATGATGTTTGATGTCTACTTTTCCAAAAAATAATTAATAAATACATAAAATTTATTACAAGCATAAATATAGTGGTGTACGTATGTATTTACGTACGTGGGTGTGCGCCCGACGGAATAAATCCTCTTTATAATAACTACTTTGTGTGAATTATTTTTAATGAATTTAATTTACCCTTAAGTACCAATTTAATCTTTTACTTAAATACTTGCCTCCCATTGCAACAAGGTGCAACTGCAAACACAACAACATTTTCTTTGATGTCAAATTTTTTAAGAAGTTAGTAAGAGCACCTATTAAAACAACAATGTCATTACCGATAACCCCATTCCAACTATTTACATTTATGACCAATACACAACAACCCCATTTCATTAATCCTATTTCTTAATGCGCTTTAAATATTATTAATCCCTAAAACAGTTTGTAATATAATTAATAAATACGTAAGAGAATACTCTCCGTTGAGCTCTCGTCGAACAAATCACAAGGCACGCCGGGGCTCGGGGCATGGCGCTATTTTCGCTACGAATGTCGATACTTCGGCGAACAGCAGCGAGACTTTTTTTATTTAAATATTCCTCTTCTAATAAAAAATTAGGGATAATTCAAAAAATATTTGAAGTAACTCAAATATTTTTTGAATTATTAACTTAATTATTACTTCGACGATGCACTACATGCTGACACTGATTGGCGTATCGTGTGGAGTCGATTTTATTTATTTCGTGTGTTTTAGAGGCAAGTTGTCAAAGCAGCGAGAACTTCGTTCCTATGACAGCGAACTTCTTTAAAAAATGTAAATATTATGTGCTTTCATAAGTGTAAAGTAATTAGTAGTTATCTATTGAAGATCGTCTACTTATTAGATCGTTTCGGTTGTAAGGTCCACTCTCACTCTTCCTTAGTTCGTCGATATTTATTAATTTTCAAGTATTATTATGTATTGTAAAAAACTAACGACATGTTTTATATGTTACAGTTTTCGATTACATACGGGCATCCTCTACGCTTCTGTTCTTCAATGTTTCGCTACAATGTTATAAACTGACGCGAATCCTCAAATATCATCTGAAGTTTTCGTGAATAAATCCGAAAGCATATCAAAAGAAGTCACAAAGGTGTCAGATTTGTGTAAAGATATCAAGAACAAAAAGGGCAACAATGTTTACCGTGAAATAAGAATCCATGCGAATACGTAAAAACAAATTGTGAGAGCAGCTACCTATTTCGTACCTACATAGACAAAAGTACCGCCTTCAAATCCGTAATTCAGATTTATTGTTAGCTAACTAGTCCTGTCCTAGTAAACTATTTTATTATTTAAGCCTGTTCAATTTGTATAGAAGGAATTAAGAAACGATTATTTTATTATGATACCTAATTGTTTTACACATAATTTAACTAACTACGGAGCCGAGGGTCGCGGATTCGATTCCTGCCCGGGACAAATATTTGTGTGCATGGACATGTCTACTTGTTCCGTGTTTGGGTGTAAAAGTATCTATATTAAGTATATATTATTAAAAAAAGAATATTTAAGTATGTATATTAGTTGTCTAGTACCCCATAATACAAGCCTAATACCAGCTTACTTATAATTTATGTGTAGAAAATTTGTAATTATATAAAACTCTAATTTAATTATAATGTTATATAAAAATAACGAATATGTAAAAAGATATAGTAAATCTTAATTACATTTATAATTGAAACGTTACATTTTTATGCACATATTGAAATATATTTCTATTAACTTAATCCTATGCATAAATATTCGAATAAAATGCATTTTTTTTAGTTTGTTATCAAATGTTGTGTTAGGAGCAGATATTGTCACGTATCGTCGTTCCGCAAATATCACATGACACGTACGTAAAGTATTTGTCATCTCAAAATTGTATCTATTAAAATATCTAATTTTTAATTTCTCTCTTTACTTGAGGGAAATAATTCAATCTAGAATTCAACATCGTTAGAACCTTAATTATTTTGACAGCAGTGTCCATTATAACAGTCCGTCGGCTCGTGGTAAAAAATTGTATCATTAATTAGAAGTAAGCCGTGTTTGGTATTTAGTAGGAGGTGCCAAGTATCTAGTTCTGTTGCGACAAATAAAAGAATCTTGGAAGATAGGTTATACTGAAAATGGCCCCAGGTGACAAAAAAAACTATATGATTCCGCGACCTAATTGGAATTATAATCTAGGGCTGGTTGCATATAGCAAGAAAAACTTTTTCTTACGTTGTCATCAAGAAGCGTTTAAGAAATCAGAAACGATTCGTTAAGTGAAAAGATACCATATAGTTATATGTTATTGTTTATTATATAGGTCACTGCACTACTGCACCTTGCACCAGTATAAGGTTAACACCAAACAGGACTGCCAAAATTACTTGTTGCGTTTTTTTAATCAGAAGTCCCAAAATTTCTACAGCAACTGGATCATGGCACTACCTACAAAATGATAGACAGTCGTCGTACAAAATGGCACATATATATTGTAATTAAATGTATTTACATTTAATTACAAAATTCAAAGTTTATTTAAACTTTGGAAAAAAATTCTTGAGTCTTCATATAAAATGCGAAGAAACTTTTCCCCGAGCCAATATTTCTGATAATTCACAGTCAATTTATAATTAAAACTACTACGAAAATTTAATACATTGTTCTCGAAAAAATATCATCATCATCAGCCCATGTCTCTCCACTGCAGGATATAGGCCTTTCCAAGGCTCGCCACCACACACGGATGTCCACCTGGCCGGGGGGTGTCCAACGTTTCGCTTCGCAATACGTGGCCTTCACTCGAGAACCCGTCTACCCCATCGGTTGTCGGTTGTCAGGTGTCGGTCGGAAAAAATATATGTATATGATAAAACCTTTTTTCGCACTGTTATTTATGACATATGAGGTTTAATGTCTCAAGTCGTATTGACATTTAAACGCTGACCTTTAACATTAAATTATTTAGTACATTGCTTTTTAAGTAAATAAAAGCTTATTTAAAAAAAAAAGTTTTTATATACATTTCATTTTCGACTTTTCAATATAGGAATATCTAAACATATCCGTACGTATACCCAGGGGTTGGTAAGTTAATGGCATACTATGTTTGCTAATCCTAGCTATTCAGCTCCTCTGCACATCCTCATCTTGAGCTTGGGTAATAAATTACTCATGACATGTTTTTCTCCCATGCCATTGGCTAAGTATGAGCTCGGCGGAAGCCACCACAGTGAATTTACAAGAAGCCATTGAAGTGTTCTGATCACTTAATAATCGGATCAGCTCGATGGTGCCATAACTATCATTGTCATCAATTCAAACTATACATATCTGTAAAATTTGAATGCGATACGATTCATCGATTAGTTCTCTTGAGACAGACTTGCATACATTAACAGGTCAAAGTCAAAGTCATGGCAACTATTTAAATTCAACTTATATACAAAGTTTCATATCCGTGCTACAACTAACTGCTGAAGAGTTCCCTCATGAGCGAACTATACTAGCTGCATCATCAGTTCATGGTGAAAAACATGGTTAACTATCAGAATCCAATCTATATAAAGCTTAGTGTCCATGCTAATAATCGTTGAGGAGTGCCCTCATGAGGAGACAATCTTGACTGCGGTCTCAATTCTTGGTGAAAATCCTGGTTAACTGTCGAAATCCAACATATATACAAACTTTCGTATTCGTGCTTCGAACCGTTAAAGGATGTCCTCGCGATGAGACCATCTTCGCTGCAGCATCAGTTCATGTTTATTTATCATTTTGATGTATTGTAATCGAAATTACGTATGTATTCCAAATTTTCGCTCAATCGCTTAGGCCGAACTGGTTTAAAATTCAGTTGCAAGATGTAAAACAGACTACTTACATAATATACGAATATTGCAAGTTAAATAAAAGCTATAATAATATCATAAAAGCTTGTAATAAAGTCTGGGGCACGAGAGTTTCATTTTAAAGTCATTTTATAGGAAAAACTAAGTTATAAATATAAATTATTTTATAGTAACCCAAAGACTCGCACGACCTAGTTGTTTTACGATGTCGTAGTAAAGTTTTTATTTTTAACACCCCTATTAACAACGTTGAACGGAAATTTCAAAGTAATTCGATGAACTGGCACCAAACGTTTCACAAGTAAGCGATAAAACATCTCCAAGCGCGAACATCGCGCTTTTTAGGTTTCGTACAAAATATGATTGATTACAAGATTCGATTCGACATTCTATTAGAAGAACCATTGCGCTGTTTCTCAAACAACATTAATTTACGAATCCACAGGACAAAATAAATTTCGTGCTTTTCTTTTACTGTAACGAACATATCCAACGAATTACTTCACATTTTTACAATAACACAATAAATAGTATCTCTATAGTTTTTCAATTATTCCCTGATACTTGCATGCTATTCGCGGCATTTGGGAAGCGTATTTTGCCTTTGTGCTATCGCTCGCAATACAGAGCGACGCATTTTGAAATCAATGCGAATGCATGAATGTCATAGCGATCTCTAAACACGAACAAAGGAACATTACTTTGTCAAAAGGGGAAACAGCTCTATTCAGCAGTAGCAACTATTTCAATATAACGTTATGCAGGGCAGGTAGTAATTTGCTTAATGCATCGGTTGTAATGCATGTGTGGATGTTGTAGATGAATGTTGTGGATCACTGTGGTTGCTTTGAGAGTTTGCGTTTTGGTATTGCCTAGATCCTCTCTGAGATCACCAATTGTCCCTTTTGATAATGGTCACACATTATAGTAATTTGCTTTTCACAACAGTCTGCCTATATAACTCAGATTAGGGAGTATAATTCCGCAAAACGGGATCCAACAACTTCATGATAAAAGTGCGAAAATGTACTTTCCCATTTGTCGACGTTACCCTTTAGGAGAAATCGCATTTGAGACTCACGCGACCCGACGACGTTGCCGTTCCTCAAATTGAGTACCTATCTCGATAATCAAAGATTATAAATACCCGAGATTGACATGTGATTTAAAAGCTTCATAAGCTTGTTTCATAGCGTGTGTAAAGCGTGTTTCATAAGCTTATTAGGTTAAAATACAATCAAATGGGTATGAGTAAAGTTGGCATCATTTTAAATTTTGGCGATCCCATAACATTATTGAAAGACCATAGCTACGGTCCGATATTATTTACAGCAAAACTTATTTTATACATATGTTAAATTATAGTAGCTAAATAATTGATGGCCACTAAAAGAAAAACAACGCCACTGGTCCATACAAGGTAATTAATTATTTTTTTTAAATTATTGGGTTATTTAATAAAAGATTGAAGTTGTTTTAACAACAATTTTAGAAGTACACATATTTTATAAAATGCATGCAGGTCCCCCGCGGGATCAGCACCAATCCTGTGAGAATGCTCTGGCCCACATCGCTTAGTGCGCTACAGATGGGACAATACTGCTCCGTATTATTTACCGCCTTTTCTTTTTAACTAGTCTACGACGGTGCACATTTTAAATAACGTTTATATGAATTAAGAAGAAAAACAGCGGCTACCGTAAACATCTCAGCGTCCATCAACGATCGCCGTAAACCTAGCCTTAAACCATGGGTATGGTACAACAATGATTAGCAACAATGCCATAAGCCATAATGGCCAATGGTGAAGTAAGGTCTTTAGTGTGTTTAAAAGTTTGAATTAAATTTTAACAAATGTAAGTACGCAGCCGAATATTAACAAGGTTTATATGTATTTGAGGCGCTACAATGAACCCTAACTAATGCTAAAAAACCATATCAAAAAACTGCTTTTATTTAAAAAACAATGTATGTACCTGCTAAGGATTTAAAAATAGTATGAAGCTATAAATCTCAAATTATTTTTAAATAAAAGTATGTTATTGAAAAAGTTTTTTTATGTGCATATTATTTTAAACTTTTTAGAATGAGAATACCTAGTTATTCGTATGTGTTTAGTGCCCAGAAATTGGTACGTTAGTGGCATACGATGATTGCTACCCCTGGTTATCCAGACACTGCACGTACTCCACCTTGAGCTTGGATAATTAATTACCCGCGGCATAGCTTTCCCTATGCCACGTACCTACCTCACTTAGTTTGGCCGACGGTTTACAGTGAAAGACAACGGGTTTACAAGAATCCATTGAATGGTTCGAAAATTCACCTTCCAGCCCCATCATCAGAACCTTGTCACCATGTGTTATGAAAAGTTTTCGTGACGACCAATCTAATGAGCTCATACCCAGTGGATTTACTTGTAGCTTGATGGGTATTGTTATCCAAAAAACCAACCAAGTGTAAGTCCAACTCACGCCTTGAGGTTCCCATGCTATTATATAAAGTTTTCTTGGCTACTTACTGCCAGATGGCACGTAAACACATTTAACTATATTAAAAATTATACAAAGAATTTTGTGAGATAATAACAACAAATTAACCATTTTCGGATTTTTTCTTTTATTTGTATTGCTTCGATTTGATTTGTATTGACCTTGCTCCTTGCAAAATTTCATAATTCTAGAATTGGTCGTATTTTTGATTGCGTTGACTTAGAAACTTCATATTCTTACAGCCCCAAGAGATCGTAGAACGCAGACGTAGATTGTTAATTATTAATTGTGATACTTTTATGAAATAGATATCACCATCTGTATAAATGTACGTCAATGCGTACCAAACCGCAAGAGCGTCTAATATTTTAGTCAATTTTAAGATTCTACTGGCAGACAATTGAATCGTTATCTTTCGATAAAAACACAGATTTTAAAACCTTCTAATAACTACATCAATAACTTAAATGCGGGCCGTGCCCGTAAACGGTCAATATACATAACAATTTATCGTTTATTAACACGAATACATCGCGAAATTTTGCTTTTTACAAGCTTTTAATTAAATTGCAACTTTCGCATGTGGTACGTTTTATCCATTAGGTACCATTAGTCATCCATTTCAGTAATTGGTTTTTTGTTACTAAGAAGTAGCGAAAATAAAAACGTTATATATATATACCTAACGACCATTTACGTCGCATATTTTGACTATATACGTGTGTAAAATTTTTACTTCACAGATTGAAAGTATAAGTAGGTAGGTAAATGATATTGAATTGAAATAAATGATTTGGATACAAATCGATAATTATACCATCGAGCTGATGACAGACCTGGAAAGTGGATAACTTTTTCGAGGATTCGTCTTCAAAACAATAACCCTTCATGGGGAGCCTGGTAGATGTAAAATATCAAAATCATAATCAGTCCCTAAAGGAATTGGTATTCCTTCATTTTCACGGTCACTGCAATCCAAGAATAAAAAAAAAATTAAAAACTAAACCAATTTAATCGTTTTATTAGGTATCACTTAATACCACAAAGTGTCACTTTTTCCATTTAGTACTGCTTATTGCCGCTTAGTACGGTACAGTACCGCTTAGTACACATGAGACCAGGGATGTTAAGGATATGTAATTTCGGATCTGGATATGGATATGGATAATAAAATTATATTATACCGGTTTCGGATACGGTTACGGATATGAAATTATTTCAGATTATCCGTTAGTTTCGGATTGTTTCGGTTACGGATATAATTAATATGTTATAATTAACTACTCAGCAGACGCGCGTAACTGGTGTGTCAAGTCAACTGTCAGGGAAAAACAAAAACTTGTCATAACACGTCTCATTTAGACTCTACGCTCCTATCCGAAATTATTCGAAACTTTTATATCAGATTCGGTTACGGTTACGGATATATTTTTATTTCGGATATCCGATAGTTTCGGTTACGGTTACGGAGCTCCCTAATATCACTACATGAGACCACTTAGAGTGTATACGCGTCCACGTCAGCGTTTCTTTAAACGTTTATACGGAAACGGGCGTGGCTTAAAAATGAGAACTCTTATCTTTTACAGCTGAAACATCTCCATTTTACTGCTTACTTAACACGCCCCCAAGATAAATGGAGCCAAACCCTGATAAAATGGCACCCTATAAATAATAAATGGTGGTGCAATGGACAATGCAAAAGGTGGGAAGACGAACTCAAATTTATAGCAGGTCCAAACTGGAGAAGAGCTGCAAAAGACAGAAGGCAATGGAAATCGTTAGAGGCCTTTACCAGGAGGCACACTGGCCTTCAAGTTATACTTACAATAACTCATATTATAACTTATTAGCATTAGAAAAGAGTTTCAGGTGAAAACAGCTATTGTAATCTGTAACGCACCATACATATTTTACATCAAAAAATATTACAAAATTAATACATTTTAGCACGAACTTATTTTACTTTTTACTTACTACATTCTAAGGATAACTGGATTAGGAACTATAGCCGATCAAATAATTAATACGTAGTTATCACCACATATTATAAAATAAAGTCCCCTGCCGCCGCGTCCGTTTATCTGTCTGTCTGAACACGATAAGCTCAAAAACTACTAGACGGATTTTTATGTGGTTGGCAGCAAAGGACGGAGTGATTCAAGAGGAAGGTTTATGTGTATGATTCATTAATGTTTTGTATAAATTGGTTGAAATATGACGATGATAGTTAAAGATGGAAAAAATCAAGCCTACTTGAAGATGTCATCAAAAACGGGGTCTATTTCCTTTCAGATTTAGAAGTGACATAGGCTTTTTTAATATGTATCAAATCGTAATGTATGTCTGTATGTCTTAAGTTCCGGCTAATCTCCTAAAGGTGTTCGACCGATTTAAATGAAACTTGGCAGACAAAAAAGAAGGTTGTCTGGAGTGAAATAGGCTACGATTTGTTTATCTATCTGTTCTGGCTGATCTCCAAAACAGTTAAACCGTGCGCATTAAAATTTGCAAACATGAAAAGGTGGTTATCAAGAGTGACACAGGCTACTTTTTGTACGTGTGTCTATCTGTCAGTCTGTTTGTCGAAGCTAATCTCCGAAACGGATGAACCATTTTGAAAAAAATGTTGCAGGCATGAAAAGGAGGTTGAGGTTATCAGGAGTGATAGAGGTTACTTTTTGTGTGTGTATTTGTCTGTCTGATTGTCTGGACTAATCTCCGAAACCTAAAAGGAGGTTGTCAATTCGAAATAAGGATTTTTTAAGTAGTTACATTTCAGAATGCTCTAGAAGGTCTCACTATGTCCTGGGACGTCACGTCTCTTGCCGGTACAAATGTGTAGTCCACGCAGACGGAGCCACAGGTGGAAAGCTCATCACTCATCTTAACTTCGATTCGTGTCATAAAAAAAAATATAAATATCAACCTAATCGCTCAACTATCAGTTCCTTATGAGGCGTAGATATACAACGAATTAATCGTATACTATAAGGGCTCCGTTACTTCCTTTTTCTTACGGTGCTTCTTCTTCTTTCCAAAGCGCGTCTTTCTTGATAATATTTTGACAAGATTTTTAAATTATACATAATTAACTTAAAACACTATCTGCTTTATAGTGTCTGGTATTATACGTATTTTAATAGTTTCTTTATTTACTTATTGAACATGGTTGAACTTCGCACAGCTTCATAACCTATAAATTATTAGAATCTATGATCGACTTACGTATAAGTCAAATTGTTGTTTGATTATACGTCGTACTAAATGTACCATTTAACGTTGCCCTTCCCCACAACAGTTGTACGGTGCGGCAGGGCTTTTTCCGGATAGACCATTGGTCACCTGTTGTCTACTGGACCAATGGACAGTGCGGAATCCCCTACCGCACTGCGTAACTATTATAAGGGCAACGTTAAGCGGTATACCTTTGACCTGTGACAGACACACAAATATATTTTCGCTTTTATTATAAAAAAAAAACTAAATTATTGACAAAATAATGGTATCAACAGTAGAGCTTCCACTCATTTTCAATGGTTTGGCAATATTCGCAAATTATTCAATATTTTATTATATACGGCACTGTTCAGCAGTTTCAAGGAAATGTATTAATTTCGCAGGCAAAAGCCTTTTTTAAATATTTCATTACCATTCGAGAATTTCAAACAGATGGAGTTTTGTCTGTGATTGTACTGACTATAACTTCATTTGCTTACGCAGAGCTTTTAAAAAAGATGTTATATATATATATATTAGTTATTAAAATAAAACGCTATAAGAAATTAGTTATAAACTTTATTACGCAATTAAAAATTACACATTGTTTTTACTCAAACAAAATGTTTCACATCGAAGAATATCGTTATTATAAACTCTTAAAATTTAGTATAAAAAAGTTAAATAAGTCTGCAATTTAAAAGTGAATGAAATAAATACATGCAATTATAGAAAAAGAAATCGCAATGCTTTCTCCAACATTTCATTAATATTAAATAATAATTAAGACGAAATGGTTGGTGCGATAAAATAACAAAAGTAAACAAAATTAAAAAAAATAATTGGAACAGCATTTGTATAAAATTAAAGATACACAGACAAGAGACCTCGCACAGTTACAGTGAAATCAGGAGTGTAAGAAAAAATATTATTGCATGGCCGTCGAAAAAACACAACATGACCAACAATTTGAAAATCTCCTCTCATTGAAATAACCAATATCACTGTAGCGTCCGAGGTCCAAACACATTGAAATGAAAAAAAAACGTGAGACAATTTCGCACAGCGCAATAAGAATAAATCAAACTAGTAATTAAAAGAAGGTGAAAAACATTAAAATTTTGACCAAAAAAAAAACGACATTTATATTTGTTCAGCGTTTAATTTTCGTTTTAGTAATATTACGACATTACTTCGAAACCAATATAAAATCCACAAACTCTATTCCTTTTTAAATTATTATCAAATATACACATACCGAACACACTTTTTTTAATTAAACATTTTAAATACACTTCTCAATCATACAACACGTTTAAATTTATAAACATTTTTTTTGTTAAAATTTTTGTTGTTATAACATTTTTTTTATTAGTTTCATGTTAAGACATTGAAAAACAAAAGATTACATATACAAGAAGTATAGTTCTGTGTATGGTTACGTATTTTTTATTAAAACTAAAATAATACGTATTTATTCATTTATAGTTAACAGCATTTATATGAAACTTAATATCTCTATCATTTGAATATAAATTCCAAAAATTACAAGTTCCTTTAGGGAACTGAATGGGTGACAAAAAAATACATAACCACTATTTCACAAAAAAATATAATTCCATTAAAGGAAATCAAAACATATTAGTTTGTAATCGTCTTGAAAATAAAATCTTTCAAATTATCCTAACATTAGGATTTTGAATGAAAAGTTAAATTATTTTGAGATAATCATTAAAATTGTGACATTCAAGAAGGCTACTTACAACCAACATAGAGTTATAATACGATGAACATTATAGCGAAATTTACAAGTATTTATTCGTACAATGATATTAGAATTCCTGAATATTCTACGCTTTCACCTAACAATAGTTTATTTAACAACTAAAATAATAGAGTGACTATGAAAATGATTTAAGCATAATTGTAATGAATTAAGTACAGATAGAATTTTGACAGAATCGTTCACCAGTCGATAAAACAGAATGAATTGAATAAAGATATTTTTTTAAATTGATTAATGTCAATATATAAAATCAGTTCTTATCTAAATAAAAAGTTGTATAAAAAAATATGAAAGAGAAATATCAATACGCTATGAATAAACGATCACATAAGATTACTCATTTGATGAGATTTAGTCATAAAATTTGTTAAGCCAATGTCACACCTCATAACCGCGGGATTATCGAACGAAACGGGAATTCAGGTGGCAATGGTACAAATTAGTAATGAATATAATTTAATAATAAATTAATTGTTATTATTCAAAGGTATTGAATGTTTTACCACTTTTCAAGTGAAGGATTGCGGTATTAAGGCCAATGATGACTATTAAAAGCAAATTATTACAACCTATTCAACCTATCAAAGCGGCACACACGCCGACAGGGCGTCGCCGTCTTTCATGTTTACCATACCATTTTCCCCAATAATCGAATTACAGGCCAAACATTACGGAAATATAATCATTTGATCATGATTTTTACGTGCCGTTTGTTAATTTTAGCTGGTAATGCTATTAGCAAGTATTCTCTTAAAATTATTATACAACATTCACATAATTAGGTAAATCGAGCAATAAACAAAGTCTTAATTTTACAAAAAAAAATTACACACAAATCAACTTTCAAAACGGAATGTATCATCAGTAATATCATCTGACCATCATAATAAAGTTATATCGTAGGCGTAAAAATTGAAAAATAAATGTGGACGATAAAATGTTTATTGCTCGAGTTGAACTAAAATCACGTACAACTATCGTTCGTATGAAAGACAGAGAGCGTGTTGAGATTTCCGAATGTAGTGTTTGTATTGGTGGCGTGTACTAAGTAAACCTTAGACGGGCGGAATGGTCCAAAGTACGGCGGTTTTGTCCGCGGACGTGGATATGAAGGAGAAATCGTAAGGGTGCCATCTCGCCGAAATCACTTTGTCTGGATGACGAGCGACCAACACACTTGGCAAGGTGCACGTCAGATCTCCTGTGTACAAAAGAAATACATTCGATATAAAAGAAATATGTTACATTTATCGAACAACTTGTGAATATTAAAAAAAAAAAACAACGGCACTCAAACAACGGTATAAGGTTCAGTATAATTAATAGGGTTCGTACATTCCTTCGAAACCAAAGTTTATAAGTCAAAATAAGGGTTAAAATTATTATTTGGCTCTTTTCAGGACGTACCGTACCGTTTAAGTTCTGCGAGTAAATACGGCAGCTAAGGATTATTTAGCAATTCATGAAAACGCACGACCTAATTTGAAATATCCATTTTAATGATTTATATCTTAATGTCTAGAAACTGCGAATTGATCTTATAAATAAATAAATGAATCTTGTTCTTGATTTTTTTTATTTTCCCAATTTGCACCTCAAAATTGACCCTTAGGATGATTTGTTTGTCCTTCAGGTATTTCTCTAAAATATAAGTAAAGGGCTAGTTATATTTGTTTTCTTTTTTAAAATTTTAGTTTACGCAGGAACCCTAAGTATATATAGTTCGTCTCACACTTTATGGCGGATCGGAATACAACGCTGTGAGCGTGCTTGCGCAGGTACAGTCATATACCCCTCGTTCCACTGCGTCCCGCTACACCTAAAACTGGTTACTGCGACGCGACTTGTGTTTATGTTCACATCCGCCATACAGATTGACTGGAACTGTATTTCCGGAATAAAAAGAATAAGTAGTTCAGCCATTCGGAGATTAATTAGCCCGGACAAACAAACAAAAAGCAGACTATGTCGTGATAACTACTTTTCATGTCTGTCAATTTTCATTAAAATCAGTTCAGCAGTTTTGGAGATCAGTCTGAGCAGATGAAAAGTAGCTTGTGTTACACTTGACGAATTTCTTTTTATGTCTACAAAGTTTCATTAAAATCGGTTTAGCCTGTTTGGAGATTAGCCAAAAAAGACATACATACAAAAAGTTGCCTATGTCACTCCTGATAATCTTCTTTTCGTGTCTAAGAACTCTCAATCAAATCAGTTCAATTGTTTTCGAGATTAGCCTCAACAGGCAGCCGGACAGGTGACAAAAGTAGCCTATGTCACTTTTAACAACCCTTCTTCATGTTTGAAAAGTTTCAGTGAAATCGGTTCAGCCGTTTCGGAGATAAGCGGGAACAGGCAGAAATAACGATTTTATTACAATATATGTAGATATACAATCATGCGTTAATCATATTACATTAAGGTTCCGTTTTCAATTTTGTCTCAGTTTACGGTTCGACTTCAAAGGTTCTCAAGTGTTTGTTGTCGATATTACACTTGTGAAAAAAATATGTGTTTACTACATATCGTGAAAAAGCGACGAATACGCGATAAAAATAACAAAAATTAATTTAAATCATAATATCTCTATTACATTTCGCATAAAAGTAAACATTATAAAATGCGCAGTGAGGCATTAATGGGCTGATGGTACGATATGGTATGATAACTAACTAAAAATTTTATTTATCATTTTAATTTCGAATTAATCTATATTTATTACGAAAAACTTTTTTTGAAATGTATAAGAACAAGCAAGAAATATTTCACAATTTAATTGGTCTTTTTTCTTTCTTTTGAGTATTGCTGCGTAATGACTCTCCATTTAATTTTAACGAGAATCGGGCCTTAATTACACTTCCGCAGCACAACATCATATTTTTCTTAATAGTATCAGAGTAACCTGACCTGACAGAAGTGTCAACGGAGATGGATTCGTTATGCATGGCTCATTTACTGAAATTGGCGGTATATGCGTATTTACTTTTCTTCGTATAATGTAATTGCCGCTAATGGCATATAAATTGAAATCTGTGATTGAAATCCATCTTTCTTTTTCAAATAAATCTGTTTTGACGTGTGGTTATTTTAGTAAAGGTTTATTTATACTCTTAATTTACTCATAAGTTTTTATGACCTAATTTTTTGTTTATCACGTGGATAACCAACCACGTCAAAAATCATACGTCAATATTTTTTTAAAGAATTAAAATTATTATTATTATTAGCTGTATCCAAACTGTACACATTTTGCTACAACGACGACCGTCCGCAATCATTGTTTATGTCGACTTGTCGATTGGTCGATCGGTTAGAGACCTCAACCACATGAGTAGATATCCATACAGAGTCCAAGCTCGCTAAGTACGTGCAAAATTTTTACCCATTCTCATAGGGTTGACTCCTGTTACACGTTAAGAAAATTAGAGAGATAAATAAAATATGGTAAGTTTATAGTAAAATGTGTGTTTAAAAAAGTAATAATTATTAGTTAATTTGACACATCTTAAAATAAAATTAATTATAAATGATTAACCCTAAACAATTTTTTGTTGTTTTTTTTCCTACCCCTTAAATCGATATCATCTTATTTCATTATAAGCACTGTGGTGATGAAATCCAGAATTCGTCAACAAAATCATTCGAAAAATCATTATGAATTGCGTTGAATGCGTGCACCGCAGCCGCAGCCCTGTCCGTTATACGCCATCCGAACTGGCGCAAACCACTTACCCCGGCTGAGCGTACGTGAACCCGTCGATGAGGTGGTGAGAGACCATGCGCACATCGCCGCGCTACGTGTGAGTGTACTATAGCGGGCTGCTTCAATGTAGCTTGGCTTCTGTTTGGATATTTGTTCATATGCCTCAAATGCAGAAGCGAAACTCGGACCGCTCGACCATTATTCTTGGGTATTGACGTACATATCTATTATATGAAGACAAAAACAATTCACCTTGCAGATCCGTGAGCACAACGCGACCGTCGTAACCAGCCGTCAATAGATAATACGCTCCAGGTGAAAATCTGACTGAGCGCACATCGGCCGAATGTGGGGCGAAACGGTTTAGAGTGCGCGAACCACGTACATCGTGAAGTACGCAAGATCCATCTTCATGACCACACACTAACAGACGTCCGCTCGGATCAACTGCTAGTGATGCTACTGCGGAACCCTGTTAAAACAGAATGTATATTATTATAAAAGTATCACGGAGTGATGTCTGTACGTACAGGGAATACAATGTGGGGTTTATTGTTATAAATTAATCAACCGTGAACAATTTGTTTTGTTGCGTTTATTGTGAAAACGTGTATAACTGAGAATCTTTGAACCTACTTTAAAAACCATTCAAAATTTAAATTGTTTTATTCCATCGTAAGATGCAGTACACACACTTCTTAAAAATCAAGATGCATTTACCGCCGGTTCAGAAATACTAGAAATAGAAAACCGGCAAGAAACTCCCTCCGGTATTTTTTTGCTATATATTAACATTTTACTAAATTACACACGGATGATAGTGCGTGTATAACCCATAGAAGTTTGACTTCTTACGCGGTTACACTCCGATACACGCACTCGATTTTTTACAATTATATTATATAAATGTTTTTATAAACCAATATTAAAATTGAACGTAATCTCAGCGTGAAAAGTACCACTTTCTATTTTTATGGTTTGAACGAACGCCGAATTTTATTAAAAATGAAAATTTATAATCATATTAGTACGGTCACAAGACATTACACTGGTAAATGCAATCAAGAAACTTTCCGACGTCTATTTTCCGATCATTATAATAGAAACCGTCGGTTGTAAAGTTTTGTTGACACACTAGTGCAAGTTATTTATATAAATACGTAATATGGATTTGTAGCAGTAAAAGTTCATGAATATTTATTACATTCTGAGCTGATATTGGGCAATAAAATTGAAAATCAGGAAAATTGTAATTATGCTGTTAATTACTTTCTATAAATTGATTCGAATTCGACAAAAGTTTAATAATATTAATATGATAATATTATACCTATCATACTTGTATTAATTCATGCACAGATTTCGCAAATCAACTCTGGCTAAATATACATGTATTTAATTGAAATTGCTAAATAATTTGAAATGCAATTTAAATAGAAACAATTAGTATAACACATAGAACAAAAAAAAATTTGCAATATAACATATTGCTATTGTCTAACCATGACTCCAGTACGGGTTTGATCGGATTTTCGTAAAAAATGTCTAAATAATAACATTGTGACAACCAGACATACCTTAGCCGAGTGCACTGTAGGTGGAGTTATTATGTTGACGCATCCACCGGTGCGTAGATCCCAGAAACGCACACTTTTATCTTGTCCACCGCTCACAAACATTGCACCGCCCCAATTGTACAGCGACAACACATGACCGGAATGTCCACTCAACGCCTGTTGGATACATTAGAAATGTATAAAACACCTGATATACCACACGATCCTTCACAACAAAAAATATATACAATAACCAAAAACACGTCTTAGCCTAACTATAAGAAAACAAAACTCGATATCACATTATTCACAAGCGAAAACTGTCGCCTGGGCGACGCGAATAATTGGATTTTAGGTTGAAAATATTGTTCATATTACTTGTTATTATATTTCGCTATAATATATAATATGGTTAGTATTTTTTTTTTATGTAGAAACGCAATAATATAGAAAATGTGAGACGTTGGTGGTCGACTGACAAATGCGTGCCGTAAAGCCTGTTTAGAAACTACAAATTATTTTACAAAGTAGGTCGTAAAGGTCATCAGAAGAAATTTTGTAGCGATGTCGATTGGAATTAGCATATTTTATTTTGCATAGCTATAGCGTTAAGACATATTTATAATCTATATGGATAAGGAGATAGATAACAGAAGCGAGGAAACATTTGCAGAGTTCAAATACAGAGACGCATCGAAGTTTACTTTGACAACATTAAGTTCCCGCAAAAGCTAATAGACAGTTATTCGGCCGAATAACTGTTGTTGGACTATTTGTGTGGCCACTAACGCACACTTAAAAATCTACATCGTTTTTCCATATCCGACAGAATGAGAGATGAAAAGAGAAATCATATTACCTGGAATGGTTTACCAGTGGCACAGTCTGTGACGTAAATCTTGCAGTCACCTGCCCCTCCGCTAACAAGTAAGCTGGTTTTATTAGAAGTATCTTCTATGAAACACACATCTCGCACTGTTCCATCGTGCATGGTCAATTCCACCTACACGCAATGAATCAAGTTATAAAAACGGCAATATCTAGATTATCCTTCAAACATAAAAACATATGAATTATTCATTTTGAACGGCAAAATATGTCATCTTTGTTTATAGAAATATGTACTGAGCTGTTTTATTAGGTATGCAAATGACGTAAATAAATTATTATCAATTAAAAGATCTTATTTAAGTTTCTAAGTACATCATATTTAATCCAATAGACTTTTACTCAACTTTCTACTTACTCTAATTCTAATTCACGTTTCGTAAATACTAGATGCAAAGTCAATTGAAATAAAGGACAATCCTTGAAATATCTCTATGACGTCCAATAATCAAAGCTAATATCTATTAAAAAATATTGGAATTAATTCTGATTATTATATATGTTTTTGTACCGTAAAATCATTGCAGGGAAGATATTAATTTAAAAATATTGTAACGTGAATAACGTGATAAATACAATATCGAGATAACATTTTGGGTATGGCAAACCGTATTTTTTTAAATTAGTGTGAGCTGCATAAAAATTTTTAAGCAACTAGATTATAATTTTCTTTTGTTTAATACAGTATTTTATATTAAAATGTATTGGGAGAAATTACGTATTCCTTGTTTTTTTTTTATAAGTTGATAAATCAACTATATTTTGAGAATGAATGATTGACATTTGATATTCATAGCGATTGACATTAGGCCCGATAAGCGTACCTTAAACGTACTGTGATTGTTTGCGGTTTATTGTACTCTGTGATTTTGGTACCTAAATAAATATTCTCAATTAAGTCAAAGAAAAAAAAATGAACTCTGTGATTACAAAATTATTTATATATTATAAATTTATCACATCACGTTTATTTTGATAATAATAGTGAATTTTGCATATACCTAGTCTGAAATGAATATATGTTTATAGGTTATTTTTTGCAGTTACAAATCATTTTGTTGCCTATATTTAAATTCACAAAATTTTTACTACTGAATAATTTTGTGGTTGATTGGTAGATTCATATATTATAACATATAATAACATTAACTCTGGACGTAATATTTTAAGTTCAGGGAATATCACCATAAATCTAGGATTATGTTTTTGTTAACAATTTACTTGATATCGCTCAATTTCGATATTTCGTACATTCAACATGTATTTATGAATGTCGCTGTTGAGCCGATTACTTTTGGAGAGTCAATATAAGTGTGAGATCAGTACATGTGTGAAAATGACATATTCATAATATATTCACAATACCTCTTGTCCTTCAAGATTACAAACGTTGCTGTTGAACCTCATCAGTTTGACGGTTTTATCGTTTGAGCCTGTAGCCAATAAATCTCCGGCGGGACTCCATGCAAGACAGTAGATGCTACCTTTATGATGCTTGGTACGCTTGAAAAGGACGCTCGGTGCCGTCGGCTCGTAATCGTCTCTAAAAAAAAACGTATCTTCAACATTAGAATATTATGGTAGTCTATTTAATTTTGTTTTTTTTTTTAATTGTATAGATATATTTATATTTTAATCCATTGGTTTTTTTTTAAACACGAGAAAGATGTTTATTTACTGGCGACTATTTTGTTCAAAACTTCCAAATCACACACATCAAACTTTGTGAATTTAGTCAACATAACATAATTTTAAACTCCGACAAAAGTAATTATTATAGGAAAAATATTTAGTGCGTTATGACTACAATAATTGTTTGACTATTACGCCATGCAAAAAGCTTTTTTTAAGCATAAAGATATCTAATTAAATACTGTTTTTGATATTATACTGAAGCGATATTTTATTTATCCGTCCCATACCAAAGCTGCAAAGGTGTAGTTAGAAAGACATTGGGAATATATACTCACTTGACATCGTCCACTTTTGGATAGGCACATATCCTAAGGGTTTTAGTATTGGATCCAACAGCATATAAGTTGCCATCGGGATGAAATTCGGCGCAACGTACAGCTTGTAGATCCTCTAGAACCGTGACTGGTTTGAATGTAGGCCTAGGTCCTCCTGGTGTGTTTCCGTTGCCAGTACTTGACACTGATATGCCACCTGCGCTTTGACGTCCACTTGTTCTGTTTTGAGGCTGCAAAAAACATTAATAGCGTCATAAAATACGTTGATGCTAGATGCTTGTACCCAAACCACGACCGGTTGACTGATCGGTTAGCCGAGTGGTTAGAGATTCTAACTGCGGAGCCAAGGATCGCGAATTCGAGCCCCGCCCGGGACAAATATTTGTGTGCATGAACATATATATTTGTTCCGTGTCTGGGTGTAAAAGTATCGTATCTATATATGTATATATTATATATAAAAAAAGAATATTTAAGTATATATATCAGTCGTCTAGTACCCCATAATACAAGCATAATACTTGCTTACTTTGGGACTAGATGGCGCTGTGTGGGATGTCCCAGATATTATTATGATTATTCTCAAGAAGATCAACCTATCTCAGCATAAGGCTGGCAAAAACTACATTTACGGGCGCATTTCAACTAAGTGCAGTGTGTGTGTAATTTTATGCTGAGCGGTGGTAGGGTGCGTGTCATTAGTGTAGTTATAATTATTATTACGACCCAGACCACCTATGAATCCAAGTTCGTATGTCTATTGTAGTTACTTTTGACTACGTTTAGCGCATGAGCTTTGCAAATCAATGCCGGTTTTCTGAGCGAAATTCAGTAATTTGTAAAATTCTTAAAAGCGTTTTTAATAATTAAAATTAAAATTAATGCACGTGAACCCAGATGAACTTTTCACAGATGGATTCTGCCCAAATCTGATAGCAATAACCTGATATAATAATACAACTGAATCGGTCCGTTTGCCAATTTGAATACTATACAGCTTCGGTTTCGAAACTAACTTTCACTGAAAAATAGTTTGCTTTTTCTTTTTAAGAGCAAAATTAATAAGCTGAGCGATATATGATACAACCCAGTGTGAAAAACTGAGGCCAATTGGATATCGTGTTGCGATGACACCCACACAAAAAATTAATTTATTGTCAAGTTAAATTAGCTAACTTATATGTAAAATAATATAGTAACTACGTATAGTAAATAAAGACCAATATTATTTGAATTTAATGAAAGTTTCTTTTGAATTAGGTTCAAGATTACATTTATAAAATATAGTAATTAACTGAAAAAAGACAAACAAGCTCACAATCTACAGAATTTTGTTTGCACTGTATAATATTTTTATGTTCGATACCTGCTAATGCAAAAAGGAAAAAAATACAATTATATAAATGTGACTAAAACGTAATAAAATATTGCAGATGGAGATGAACTATATATCTAGTGTTTTCACTCGGCTAAGGAACACATAAGACTGACTTTTCAAAGATATGTTAGCTAATATCCACAACGTACCGACCTAGTGTAATATTTCTTTTGCAGTTTATGTTGAAATGTTAGCTTAAGTGTGCGTCAGTGTTAAGTGTATTATATATGTACATATATTTGGAATTGGCTATTTACTAGCTTTTAATTGGTACCCATATTGCTATAATAACACATTGTAATAACATATGTTTTTTTAATCTCCTTCTCTATTTTGGTTAGCAGATGCTATATTTAAATATTATAAACTAGCGACCCGCACCGGCTTCGCACGGGTAGCCGTAGTGTTTTTTTCTATTGTAGTGTCGTATTAGCATGTTGCGTAGAACATGTGGATTGGATTTAATTAGATTTAAATGTAACGTAAATTCATGCTACTTGGAGTATTTTTAATGTATTTTATTTTCAATTCGATAAATATTTGAAAAAATAAAGAATAAACACATAAAAACTACAATATTTTTATGTAAAATACATTGATAACTTCTGCCTAATTTTACATCACACGAGATGCGTCGGTGTAGGACCCCGGCCGCGGCGCCGGCTCGGCCGCTCGATATCTCCGAAGATATTAATTTTTAATTGTATGGTGAAAAAGACAATTAAAACGTGTATGAAATTTTAAAGGTATATAACGTATTTAATTTGATAAGGATTAATATTGTACCCGAATAAATTGCTTTTCAATCACCTCATCGTATGACACCATTTTTTTAAACAGAAAAATAGGTATAGTAAGCTATCCAAAAAAGGTAGGCATATGCCATCGCGGATTTTATTGTAGTCCTATAAAAAAGAAACAATTCCTCTTTACATTATTTTGTTATATCTCAAAGAGATTAGGCAGCGTTTTCGATGAAAGTTCCCAGTCGGCTAAATTTTTTACGTAGTCTTCAACAATAATCGTCATAATTCAACTAATTTACACAAAACATTATTAAATTATACACATAAACCTTGTCTTAAATCACTCCATACATTGGTGTCAACCATATGCCAATTCGCTTGGTAGTTTTTGAAATTATGGCGTTCAGGCAGACAGACAGACAGACAGACGAACCGGCGGACTTCATTTTATAATATGTCGTGATTTTACGTCATTTCCACAATTAAAGCAAATCTAGTGAAACCTTATACTTTAAAATCTATCTATTCGTTTAAACTACAGATATCGAATAAATACATACACCCATACACACACACTCGAAAAACATTATCCTTCGCAGTGAGGCAAAAAAAGTACGAAGCGAATTGAAGCACCGTCGACTATTATGTTAAAATATATGAATGGTAGAGATCGCTATCAAAATAATTTGTATTAAACAGTTCTTAAACGATTGTATCTTTCTGAAATTATTTGCAGATGTTTCAACGCAGTAGTATCGGAAATGACGCAAAAATCACAAGATATCAAATCAAAATTGTAATTCAAAATGTACATAAGCGTATTAAAAGATTTGGAAACATTTCGACTTCGACAAACAAAGTGAACGATATCGAATTTTATCTGCTTAGTTATTGAAACTGAGTGGCTACTGGTGGTGAAAGACTAGACACATAGAGAGACAGATCGGACAGTGATTCATTATAAATCTTTCATTTTTGCATTTACTACATTTTGCGTGGAATTCTAAACGTTATGCACGTTTTTAGACCATCGCTATTAAAAAATGCGAAATGACCACATGACAGCTAAGTGTCAAGAGCTAATAATTTTCAACGAAAGTGAATTACGCGAACGTAGCTCGGTCGGTCGTTACTGCAACTTCAAATTTACCGTAAGTATTAACGTGTGTTACGACATCGGCTTTCGTCTGGTGATTTATGTCAATATTCGGCGCGAGTTTCTAGTTACGGAGCAAAATGAGAGAGCACTTACACGAGGTACACCTAACACTTTCACTGGTACAACCATTTGTTTATTTACTATGACCTGCCTGCGGTCGCTATTCGAATCACCTGCTCTAATTTGGTTACACATTACATGAATTAAGTAATGAAATCGTTCGTGTCAGTTTCTAAAGCAAATCATATCGAGACCGATTCAAAAAAAAAATACTTAAAATATCTAAATATAACACTATCGATGCGTATCGATACCCTGACTTTGTCAGCTCGATTTCGAGTGCGAGACTAAATAAGTTTAACTTCTAGTACTTAAAGTAGTATTTAACAATTGCGTAGCGTTAAAAATAAATTATAATTTAAAAGTAGTTGCATCGATTCAGACCTACATTAGAATTCATTTTAACGTGATAGTACGAAAAACTTCAAAGATATTATTGTATAATATATATATACCGTCACCAAGCTGAAATGATAGGTAATTATGAATAATCTTAGTCCCGAAGCCGCAAATCAGCGTTAGTTCATAATACCAAAACTGTGCCCAAATTGTATTTAAAGAACATTTCAATAAAATGAAAGTAAGTAGTCAAAGATTTCTATTTATATAATACACAATTAGAATTATATCCATCGCTTTCTAAATTATATTAAGGTTTTATTGAAGTTATCGGACGTGCTATTGGCACTATTGGATAACGACATTTGCATACGTACTAGTAACTGTGACAAGAATTTTATACTTTTTGAAATGAGTTATAAATTTACAAAATATATTTAAGATCAACGACTAATTTGAATTTCAGAGAAAATATTAACGAACTTTCGACAACAATATTGCTCTATTAAACCAAAATAATTAAATCGTATAATTCCGGCTTTTCTTTCGTCGTAATTCGATTGCCGCCAGAGTGCGTCTAGGCGAGCTTCCGATTTGTTTGTCAGTTAACAAACGGATTAGTTAATTTTCAATCCGTCAAATTGTTTGATCTATTTGTCAATGTTGATGTTAACAGATGAACTAATCAAGTTTAAAGAGCTTTTCAATACCAGGGTCGTGACAGGATTCATCAAAATAATAACCTAAAAAAAATAATTACAAACACTATTAGATAATCACACTATAATGTAAATTAAAGTGAATGAATGACAACGTTCATAAAAATTTCTAATTTCTTTATATAATTAACCACGTAAATAATAAAGTCAATTAGGAACACAGAACTTTGTTAAAAGCTGGTGAAAAATTCTTAAATTAAGTAATCAATTTTATCTCAAATTAGGCTAATATAAAGATTTTCGCATTCAAAATATTTTCCACTCGTTTAAAATGTATTAGCTATGTAGATAAGACATGAAATATTCCGTGGAAAATTAAAAATTTATTATATTATTAAACACTTTTATCGTACCTACATCGGAATGTCTCGAAGTCAACTCAAAGCACGAAACGTTCAATTTTTATTAGAAAAGGAAATTTAATATGTCTATTAACGCAGTGATATTGAGGAAACGGTTTCGATAAAAAAGGAAGTCAGACATGGAGCAGTATTAGCTAAGTGAGGAAAATATGTACCAGACGAAGTCATTTCCTTTGAATGGAGCTTTAAAAAAAGAAGGAATGGTAAAAATGAGTTCAAGTGCACTTAAATACATTTCAAGCACCAGCTAGACGGTCAGGGAATTCGGATGAAATAACCAAAATTACACGAGAACTAGTATTATTCACATACATAAAAATTATGCTTGTATGTCCGTCTTCTATGCGTTCGCGAATCGTTCATTTGATTGCGATGAAACTTTGGTGAAGGAATGTGCGCACGCCCGCGCAGGTACTTGACAAGTTTTGCAATTATTGACCACCAGGGGGCGCTGCAATAAATGTATTTCTTTAAAGACGTGGCCGATTTTGATATAGTTTTTTACATTAAAATCGTATTAATTAAGAGCAGATTTTTAAACAAGTTTAACGGTTATAAGCCGCCAGTGATAGCTGCAATAGATGTGTGTAAAACGTTGGGCTGATTTTGGTACGGGTTTTTCATTACACAGGTATCATCTCGGAACAGGTACTTAGAATAATTTACAGTTTTAGGACGCCAAAAGGCGCATCAGTAGATGTTTCTTCAAAATGATTTTTTAATTCATCATAATCCTATATCGTTCTTCACGGGCTTACTGAGTTTTAAAATTTAATAAATAAACAAGTTAATTAAAAAATTTCAAGAAAGCAAGACAAAAAAACTTTATGTAAATAACTAAAGCGGTCCCTAGTATAGCTTACGCATTGCAGAAAAGAGAGTAAAACCTGCGTGAGTAAGAATAGATGACCAATATACAATGAGTGTCAGATAGAAGTCAGAAAGAGCGGACCTCACATGGCCCACGCCGTCGCGCCACATCTAACTACGTACGGTTTGCCGCGCAATGATATCACGAGTTGCGCGATTATATGGACTGTCAATGGCATGGCATATATTTGTATTATTACGTGTGTACAACTGTTGCGCGACATCGCGCTATTATTTGATCACCATATTATAAAAAAAGGAATATCTAATTATGTATATCAGTTTACCAATTGTCTAGTACCCATAATACAAGTATAAAACTTGCTTACGTTTGGGGATGTCCCAGGTAATATTATTATCATTTCAAGCATGTAAGTTATTGGCCACTAATCAAAATACTTAAAATATGATTAAGTTGCATTTCATGTCAATGTTATTCTGCTCCATACACAATTGGTATCGTAATTGTAAAAACGGGTCTAAGGTTTTTAAGGAAAAATCATAAATACCACGCATATCACTTTAAGGCCTCATTTTATTGTAATATTCCGACAGGTCACGACAGATTTGGTAACGATATCCAAAGTGGCCTACCCTGGGTAGACATGATAAAGAGCAACATTGTGATGCCAAATACATCGGTCTGCCTGCGCGGAGTGGTTAGGTTAAGTATATATATAACGCTTGAATAACTAGTTATCGTGATTAAAAAAAACGATAAGCAAAGTGGCTGGATTTAATACAGAATAAGTACTAGTTAGTTAATGAATAACTTAAAAACTGACTGGCACTCCGCGCAGGCAGACCGACATATTTGGCATTAGAGAGTTGCCCTCTGTTATGTCAATCCAGAGTAGGCCGCTTTGGATATCGTTACCAGATTTGTCGTGACCTCCTAGACTATAATGCATTGCACTACATAATGCAAATATAATCTCATACTATCACTGTCCTATTAGTTAGTATTTTGAAGGTACTGTCACCGTAGTAACACAAGAACTCAGTGTTCATCTCAAAATAGTAAAAACACTCAAAAGAACTGACAATCAAGCGACACAACATAGTCTGTATGGTCACCAACAAGTATTAGAAACCAACTCTCCGAATGCACCATGACTGGTATCAAACACGCGGCTTATTTTCAATATAGATAAGCCGCAGTCTTATATGTCATATCGACCAGTGGAACAACATAGACATTTTTTCGTCCAATCTCTTTTATCGTAGAATCGGAACGTTTTTTCCGATACTTACAATACTTAATATTTTAGTTTAGGAAAATATTTTTTTAATTAAATATATCAACATATACGTAATTATTATAAAAAAGTTCGTTTGGTTTTATACAAATTAACACTGGCTGGAAATACAGGCTTGATTTAATATAAAATAAATAACACTAGCTGGTAACAAGTGAAAGTTAATGGAATATACACGGAATATACATGGAAGATTTTTCAGAAAATAAGGTTTATTGACAATATTCGATGTCACCATAATGTTTAAGTATATAACTAATGTAAAATATAACTGAACTTAGATATAATTGTACCATTATAAGAAATAATTATACGTCAAATAATAATTTTCTTTGTAGGGGTAGTAAAGGCAGTGTTTAACCTCGGGTGCTAAATAATTATTTTCCTCGTGGGTGGCATTGTCGGTGGGTGGCATTGATTCCATATCGCTGCGCTCGGGACTCTATTTATAAAACCCTTCTATGTGCTTTGTGCTCAATATTTCACCCTCGATGGAAATATATGATTTTGCACACTTGGTTAACAATCTAATATTGTAATCGGTGATTGTAATTGACATGTGGAAGACGCGATGAAAGAAAAATAAAATATATAAATCTAAAACGACGCGACGGGTACAAGGTATATTTTCTATGTTATTTTTTTACATGCAGTCATGGCCTGCTAAGAAATATCGCAAATAAAACTACGCTATGGTTGGCATAAGAGATAATAAAATAAACGTTAAACATAACATCGTGAAAATAATTACTATAATGGCAAACAATGTTTTATGTCATTCTAAAATAGTCTTGCTAGAAGTATATAAAATGAGTAACTTTAGCGTATAATTCGATAAATTTAATGAGTCTCTGCTACTAGTTTGTATGTGCGCATTAGCTTTTGTAACTATGAGTATTTGTAACACCAGAGAGAGTATCTTTTTAACAAAACCATCATTTTCAACTTCACGCGATCTAAAGAAGGCAAAATCACAACAATCCCATGTTGAAAATGAATGCAATAATAGGAAAAGTTGTGAATAATCTATCAAAACATGTCTATGAAAACCAGCCAAACGCGGATTGGGCCACACGCAGTGTAGTGTTCCGTAGTCATTACGCCATAATATCTAATATCGTGTTTGGATGGGGTTAAAAACGTTCCGAGGACGGCACGTCGCTCGTCGTGACGCGCTATTCGTTAGCTTCGTGCCTTGTAGGTTCTATCCGAATTTCATGTTACACTCGTATATTTATCATCTAATCTAACTCACGCGAGTTACCTCTCTTTTAATGCAATGCGTCAGCTAATTAAATCATAAATCACGGATTAAGAAATTCGTGAACAAAGAAAACTAACTCACACAGTCGATTTATAGTAGATTAGTTTGTAGATTTTAAAATTTCATAGATAAATATTTCAAATTATAATTTGGCGTGAGCTGCATATGAATTAAAAAGTAACAAAATGTGCAAACATTTCACACATTAAAAAATCAACGGATCTCCTGCTTTCGCACGAACTTCTTACGACATTGGAAATGAACTTAACGGAATAAAGTAAATACACATATTTTGGATAATATTTTTCAAAATAAATTTTTTTCGCAATAAAAATAACACAACTGTATCTGAATAAGCTTAAAACTTCGAAATATAACATTCTGTACGACATTTCGATCGAACAAACCGAATTAGTACGAAATGTAACACCGACGCATATCCGACTTCTAACTAAGGGCACTCTTAACAACCACTTCCGGTTGTCCAATTCTAACAATTTTAGTCTCAATCGATCTCCCGTTTAATGACCCCGAGCCTTTTATTTTTTTCTTAATCGGACCCATTTATCGAGATATCGGGCTCCCAAAATGAAAATCGGGGAAAAAAATTGCGGTTTTTTTCGTTTTTTGTCGATAACTTTTTTGTTTTTTCTTTTCCAAATTTTCTTTTGCCATCTTGTAGAGCTCGCCGAGCTGCGTCTTTTGACACCACGTTCATCCCGATATCTCGAAAACTCTTCGTGCAATCTGCCTGTCTTACAAAACTCCCAAATGACCCCCTATACTCCAACGAAATGAAAGTCATTTCCAATGACAAAATATATATCCGCATGAATACCTACAATACATTATCAAGTGCCCAGAGTGAACAGGGAACATAAACGAAAGCAGCATCGGAAGAAGGAGCAGTAATGTGTGGTTTTGCGATGACGTAAAGAGCCGGAGAAAATCAAAGCAAGGTACTGGTACATTTATAAGTAGGAATGCAGCGTTGGCCGCGAAAGCTATGAGCGGAGAAACGCGCTCGTCAACCGTAAGTTAAAATCGAGCCGCGTCGCCGCACCGCAGACAGAACCATCGACTATTACCGCTGACCTGACCGCTACACGTGCGTTTAACGCTCATCATCCAGCGGACATACTGAAATGGGAAAATACACGCGGTGCGTTTTCCATGTAAAACCATATCAATCAAAAATAAAATCGAAATATTTTCTTCGAAATAACGACTGTTTGTTAGTGTCTTTGTACGGCGGATTGATGCCAGAGCGGCAGCAACTAGCACAATAAAGTAGTTTGATGCAATCTTTGATCATTTACAACCCATAATATTGTGCTAACTATAATGCCGTGCCGGCGCCTACAAACCGTTCAGAGGCATATTAACCAAAAATAGTACTTATTAAGAAGAAAAATCTTGTCGATTTAAAACAATACAATCCGTATCAATTTGTTCCCGCATGACATAAAACGTGGTAACAGTAATAGGCATAAAAAAAAGTTTGTAGCAGTTTTGTAGCCAGCCCAAAAAAAATATACAATTCATATAAAATTTTGAATAGTATATGAAAAAAAAAGTACACATAAATAACGCTGATGACGACGTTTGTATCGGCTTCAAGCAAAACGTATCTTAACATGAAAGTTTTATAAAGTAATAAATTCAGCTTTTTTTCAGTTAATTGTGATAAATGTAAACGTCAACCAAATGTCTACTATTAATTAAAACACCAAACATTTTTTTTTTATTTTTGCATAGAGTAAACGCAAAATCGACATTCATCAGGCTGGTCTACAATACGACTTCAAATGTCACACGTAAAACCATAGTAAAATGTGTATACAATTTTTCATCAAACAATTTTTATAAAATCCTTTTCAGCTTCGGAAGCCATAATTAAATATAAAAATATTTTTTCACAAAAGTACAATAAAGCTATCGATTCACAGAAGAGGCGTGACATCGCGCCTTTGTTCCGCAATTGAGTTATTTCATTCGACACCCAACAAACGAATTAATATAACTTTGTAAGAAAAATTACTTACAAACGGTTAATTCATTCACAATTTAATTTACTTTATGACAAGCCAAACAATAAATTATGAATTATTAATATATATACATTTCTAATTGCAAAATCGTTTATTACTAAACGGAACATTAGAAACACGTTATTCGTACGACACTAAATTGTCATTTGATGATAGATTTACAGTTCACATGACAGTTGTCATCAAATATCGTTTGACGAATTCTCGACTGACGAATTTCTCTTGTTGAAATTGCCAAATGAAACGAGAATCGGGCTCCGGTACGGTTTGATGATGATGATTAAAGGCTACATTTCTACAATGAACCACGGCATAATATTTACGTATGCTATGACATCATAGACGCTAACCAAGCCAAATATTTAACCCGAATACTTAAATTCCTAAAATGAATAACTAAAAGAGATCTCCAGCGTTTCGAACATGTAAATATGAATAATGAGAAATTTAAAATACGCATTAATATTAGGTACGTGTGCGCAAGGAGAACAATGTATCAACCATAAAATAAGTTCAGGGAGGTCGAACGTGAGTCAAAATGGATTTTCAATCATGACATTATCATATATGTATATATTATAAAAAGATATTTAAGTATGTATATCAGTTGTCGAGCACCTATAAGTACAGGTTCTTTCTGCCATAGATTGATTTTAGTATTTTATACATAATTTCATATTACACAGATGGCGTAGTGCGAAAACTTGTGCTACATAATAGTAACGCAACTAATGCATTTATTCGATGTAATGTATGTGGCGATGCAGCGTTATCCATTAAAATTACTACTTGTTAGTATCTATTCATTTCATTCTCGAACTAGTTACAGATCGCGTTGCCTCAGTGAGGCGAATCGACAGTGAATGAAGTGCCAGTTTAAGAATTCGTTCGTAAGACGTTTTTTGGTCTGTAATTATTTCAAAGATAAAACTGACACGACTGGAGATATCTCAGTTCTAAAAGGATTTAACCCAGGTATAATAGAAACCGGCCAAGTGCCAGTCGGACTCACACATCAAGGGTTCTGTACCACCGTACAATTTAAAAAAAAAAACACGTTTATTGTATGGGGGCCTTCTTTCAATTTAAACTTTATTTTATTTGTAATATTTGTTGTTATATCGGCCATAGTAGTACATCTACACTTCACTTCATCAGCCCATTTTTACCCCACTGCAGGGGCTTAGGCCTCCCCCCTGGGTGAGGGGGGCTTGGAGCTTAAATCGTTGTAACGACCGCCATCTATTGACAGCGCCCGTGACCGACTGCTTAACGTGCGCTCCGAGGCACGGTGTCAGTGATAGTAATGTACTTAAGTCAGAAAAACTCATTGGTACACGCCCGGATTCGAACTATGGCCCTGTGGCCTTATAAATTTGAGACAGGTTCGTTGCGCTTTGGGCTATCACGTACATACTTCATGAAAATGTCAAGTGTAAGCAATTATCTCACAACCAGCAATCATCGAAAACGTTGAAAAAAACAAGTTTCTTGAATGGGGGGAATTTATGACTTTATTTTATTTTTATATTTTTCGTTACACCGGCCACAGTAGGTAATCCGCTTTCTGTAAAAAACTTCAAGTGTCTATCTACTACGGTTCAGACGATAAAGCCCTGTTACAGACGGACGGATTGACGGACAGTGGATGCTTAGTAATAAGGGTTCCCGTTGGTACACTTTGGGTACGGAACTCTAATAACCAATTCACAGCCTACCTATATACCCAAAGGTAGGTTTAGCTCCTAAATAATAGAATGATGTCAGCTAATGTTTTTTGGGTGGTGATTTTTTTTAATATTCGTCACTCTGATTCATATTACGTAATATTTTTTGCTGTCGTTCAACATTTAATATTTAAATTTTAAAAGCGTTGTAATTGATTCACATCCTTTTATCCTGGTTCGGCGAAGAGATTCACTAAGGGCACGTCTGTTATATCTACTTCGACCTCTTAGTTTATTAAGATTTTTTTTTAAAATTAGTAAACGACATTCGTTATTAACATCCATTTGCATAAGTAAATAGCACAGTAAAGTTCGGTCATTAATCATCGTCGTTTCCGTTTCCGTCGCCTGTCGTTTTCATCATTTTCATTTCCTCCGCAAGACGTCAATTGCCGGACATAGGCCCGCCTCTACATATACATAACACACGGTCTAGGACCACTTGTAACCCACACTTTTATCAAGCCGTCAGTCCACCTGGTGAGGGGCCGTCCCATAGTACGACATCCGGTTCATGGTCGTCACTCAAGAACTTTTCTTCCCCAACGGTCAGCCGTCACAATGTTCGGTGGAGTTATTAGCAAAAATATCTAATATTTTTATTTCTCAGATTTCCAGCTCTTTTGTGTTTCCGTTCTTTCACACGTTCCATCCTACTCCATTTATTTAGCTTTATGGCTTCTTCATCTCGTACTTTCTTTCATTTCACAAAGCCGATAACCTGCCATTTAAGTTGGGTACAAGCCATATTCATTGAAAATAAATAGCTTGGATTTGGATAGCTTGGATCAACCTACTTCTGCGTTATGTTTAAAAAAACCAAACACTTAAAAAGTTTTATGTTTTACGACACGACACTTCATGGATGCCTGTTGCGCAGGTACCATTAACAGAAGTAAACGTACTTATAATTAACCTTTTAACTAGTCATCAATCATAATCAATCATTTATCTCTGTTAATTAAATGTGGTCGTGACCTTCGATCTGACCAAATATGGTTAATGAGTAGAGAATAGGTTAAAATCACTTGAGGTTTTCTTTTGTAACTTTTGTATGTAATTAACGTACTCCAGTAAATAATGTCGCTGGCGCTTCGTTGTAGCTAGTCGCATGTTTATTCTCATTTAAATATTCAAGAAACTAGGAATTAACTATGCAGAAATGTAGTAGGTTAAATCGTGTCATTAATTTTTTAATGGCTAACGTTTGCCAAAACTGTTTTACAAGTAACTATGACCAAGCACTGAACCAGTATTAAACTTTGATTAGTACATACCAGGTCTTGGCATCATCAAAACATCCTTAGATCGAACGTAGTTACGGCATACTATAAAACGTGTGGATATAATGAATAAAAAAAATGAAGCGGCACTCCCGCACGAATAGATGCAGTTCTTTTATATAAGAGAACAATTACGCAAAACTATTACGTCGTCGAAACACGATCACGGGCGGCAGTCATGCACGAATTCAAACGAAGCGCTAAGCTTGACGCAGTGAAAATAACCAATGTCGCTTTGACACAAATATTAAATCACGAAACACGCCAACATAAATAATAACATGGCATCCTTTTTTTTAAACCGATTTTCGTTTGTAATTTATAGAATTTTGCAATCCATATCAATACGCCATTATTTTTTGGTTTTTTTATAGATAGATTTAATAACTAATGCATTTCTACAAAAGCATAACTAACAAAATATATATACCACACACACCTACACTATTATACCAAGAACAAACAGGTGGCGCTATATTAAATATTTTTTCTTCCAACTACGTTGCAATTCTATCAGAACTGCACTACATATCCAGCACAAAGCGACACTTTATTGCTCAAGAGCAGGAAAAAATTATGGAAATTCTTTACAGCACTATTTTAGTTCTTTTTTAAATCGCGCATGCGTTCAACTTGCTAAGCTGGCAGTCATATTCAGTTGGCAAAAAAAAAATACGGGGTATAAAGAAATTCGTATGGTGTTTTACAATTAAAAGCATAGAGATAATAGAATAGAGTAGGACAGCCAGTCCAAAATGCGGGTATCAAAAGAAAGAGACAGAAAATAAGAGTACCTTTATTTTATACTATGGTACAGTTATTTTCCATCTTTTTTTTTTTCATGTCCAACTGATGCCCAACCGTTACATACAGGGCTCTATATAAAGCAATTTATCATTTATTTTAAGAAAAAAAAACATCGGGAACGTAAACAGAGTTATTTTTCATTAGAAAATTTAAACGTCCTAACCTAGTAATTATATTTTATTTCAATAATTATAAAATGGAATTTTCAAGTGAAATAGAAATTTTCCTAACTCTGGAAAAAATTCAAATCGATGCCGAAATACTTAATAATTTATTAGATAATTGAGGTGTTCAAAAAATTCTAATTTCTGTTTAGGTACTTTTATTTTTAACCTACCTACTCTCCTTGCGGCAGCTAAAAGATAAGCAGATTATGCTTATAATATTATTATTGTATTATAAAATAGAAAAGAAAGATTATTATTTTATTATACAAAAAGGATTTAGCTAAACATGTTGTTATCAGGGTAGGTGGTATTAGAAAAATTAAAATCAGCAATCGCAGCATTAAATTGTATTGTATGTAAAAGTATTAAATTGCATAAAGTGTGGGCTAATTTTTGGGCCACGAACACGTGTAAACATTTACACTAGAGAATATGCGTTTCTCGTCGCGACTAAATCTAAACCCGAATCCACAGTGGACGAACTTCTCTCAAAAGTTTCTATAAATGTTTTCTTGTAAATGGTCAACGTCTAATGGATTAAAAATGTATTAGGAAGCAAATAATCAGAATGAATAGATGATAATATTAAGTTCATTTCATTTATATAGATCAATTGAAGACAGATTTTTCTCAAATTATGATCTTATCACTATTACTTAACATATCAAAAAATAGATAATTTATTCAAAAACTTAAGTGTCAACGAAATAAACATTATGTAAGATACCATTAGTAACACGAATTTCAACATAAAATTTGTAACTTGTTCTAATAACCGAATGGCGAATTTGATTTTATTCAGACTAGATTACGAATTCATATTCACACAATCAGGTAGTTATCAAGCTGTTTTGTAATTTAGATGTTGTAAGGTAACAAACGATACACGCGAATCAGCTCGTCAATCATCAGCACTTTTTTCGACGTTACATCGCAAAATAATCGGTATATGTAACATACTGAAACTTTTAGGCCTAGCATGAATTTGCTAAAACGATTTCTAAAATATGTTTTTGTTCCAGTTTCACGTACGTTGGACGGGGCGTGACGAGCTATTTCGACACTACATGTGAATTTCAACCATCCGACCTTTGCATTTTAAACGCTTAGTTATAAATTAACATGTTGACATACGAAAATAACGAAAACGTACAGTGAAACATGTCCCACATTACACACATTACAAATTGTTGTATTCATATTTTAATACTTTGCGTGTCGTTGTATTCTACATTTTTATAAATCCGTACATCCGAGATGAAACAAAGGAATCCTCATAGAATGACTGTGGTGTCTGTCCCTGTCAGTTTGTCACAGCCAGCCGGGCTAACATGCATACCGCAACAAAATTTTGTCGACGCATTCACTCGTGCCGAAACGAGATAGCTTACATAAAAAGACATCTCGTTCCGGTACGGATAAGCGTGAATGTTAGCCATGCTGATTCCTCCGAATTCACTAAAACAGTCGAATTTTAGTACATATATATAATTTGTTGACCCAATCGCAAACGCATAGCCCAAATGGGCAAACTAAATACTTAAAAACAAAAGATAAGCAAGTGCACCATATGACATAGTAAATAAATAACTATTGTTTTGACAGTTCCTAAATTTTTTGCTGTTCGATTTTGCTAACTTAACACTTTCAATACCAATAGGTAATATAAGCCACATGCGAATATAATTATAAAGCATTATGATAGAACTTTACACAAGCAAACCCTACGCCAAAATTTAAAAATAAAACATGTTCAGAAACGATGTACTATTGAGACGCATGCGACGTTAAGATTTTCGTACAGATCAACGAAACGGCGCAATTGTAACAACTGCAACATAACTATGATGAAACAGCATTGCAGAATGGGATAAAATGAATTCATTGATCGATGGTAAGAATACCACACCACACGGAAAAAAAATACCACAAAAGAACTGCAGACAAAACGTCAAAAAACAATGCTCTTTATTTCATACTGAATGTCATTACGCGTGAGACCATTGTTAGACGTGTACCTATAGAAATCTTACTGAATAATAATTGTAACTCAATAATGGTATGATTTTCTCTTTCAAATGGAATATTTTTATATGTATAGCTAGAAAATAACGATTATTATACAAGTGCAAGAAGAAACCAAATTATAACTAAATTATATAAAAAGTAAAACTAAAAGTATTTACAAATTAAAAAATACTATGTAAATTATGATAAATGACAAAATTTTAAAGAGACGATGGGTTCAGGGTACCAAGGATGCTTGCCGCGTTGCCGCGCTGTATTATTATTATTATTATATTATTTACAACAACGAAATACTTTGATATTGTATTTATAGTCGATCTATATAAGAACTGACAACAATTCACATTTTTACCTCTAATATTTATTGGTTTATTTGAAACTAGAAAGGAAAATAAGCGACCCGTAGTTTTTCTTTTTTCGACATAATAATAATTAAAAGTGCTTCAGCGGATTTAAAAGTTGTTTATTCGAAAAGGTCAAAACTGAAAAATTACGTCATGTGTATCATTTTTGGTTAGTTTTTGCCTTTGTCGTTAAGTCGAAAATAGTAACGTATTTTTTAAATAGGTTGTGACAAACAGATAAACAAACACCAGAGATTTTATAAGAATTCCGTTTTTCAGCCGATGTACGGAACCTTAAAAGCCATTATTTTCGTTTGTATCTCGTTTATATACCTTCGTTTATTCTTTATATGGATATAGAGTAGAAAAATAGTTTATAAAGACATTCAATTTATATTTTCAGAATAACGTTTAGAACGACAAAGCTATGTAACTATGAAGACAAAATTCGAGTGTTTTCAACAGTTCAGATATACGTATCGCTCTAAAGGAGCACAGTTTGAAAGTGTCAGTGCAACATATATATTGTCGGCTCTGACTTCGAATGCGTGCATGCACACGTATAATGTAAGCAGAGCCCACAACTATACACAACCGGTGCCTTCTTAGAGCGATGCATTCCTACCCAACACAAATTATCGCTATTGCAATGGTGAAAAATCTCAAATTATGCTCTCTTTATGGAGACCGTGACCGCTATCCCTTCTACCTGCGTAGAAAGGACAAATAAGATAAAGGTTAAAATAAGAAGGTTAAAGCGAAAATGCCACAATTTTGTGATTCGTGAACCGCATTACAAACAGCCAACCTTCACGAGGTCCGCTCGAATATATCCACGATGTCCACCAAAGTAAACACAGCCAGTTTACTTAATGAGTGACACTTTAGTCGGTCAACCTCGCCAAAATATCATCTGCATAAATTAAATTATGAATTTAAAATACGTGACTGCAAAGATTCTATTTATACTGGCAGGTTTTTGTTATAGTTTAAATAGGATATAATATAAAGCGATGACTAAAATTGCGTACTGAATAAAATTGCGCTTGTGACGTAAAACAACGATTCGACTTCTCGTTAATAACTATATGTTAGAGATGATCTAATCATGCAGTCCAAATATGGTTAGTGGGTGTTCGCTCTGCATGTAATATTATACATTTAGCACTTCACTGCCTACCGCTTGCATTTCCTATGCGTTCAGTTACGTCCGATCGAGAAATTCCCAGTTTATTTAGATTCGTAATGTCCCTTGGAAACTACAAAAATCCGTAAATAATTGTTCAAATGCAGTTTTCGGTACCTTATACGGGATATATTAATTACAATTTTATTTGATGTATTATTTATTATATGCCCAATTATTAGCCTATACCCAAATTTGTACCTAGGTATATCTGTGTCATATTAGTATAATTCCAAGGCTTTTAAGAGAAAGAAATGTTGTTATTATTATTATTTTTGTTCTTTATTCGGAGGCAAACATAATTTCTACACAAGAACGATCATTTCATACATGACATAAAACTCGACTTGTCAGATATTTTCAAAACCATTTCAAAAGAGCATCATTGGAGGCATACAGTTTACGAAGTCGGTACCAAGTCATTAATTTTATTTTTGTATTGATTTATATATTTCTTATAGTTGTAAATATATCATTGTTATAATTGTTAGTACCTGGTAAGTACCTATTCAAAGTATCTAGTAGGCACGGACTTCATAATCTATATGCACTTTTAATTAAGGAAAAATATTCTTTTTTTTAACTTTTTGGTTTATGCTTTTGAAGGCGGTTTTGATTTTATTTCTAAAGTTTTATAATATTTCTCAATTTTTAGTTATAAGTTACGATAAATTATTTGTATTACATATTTATTTACATAATTTAAAGTATGAGAAGATAAAAACAAAATTATTCGGTGGTAAAGAAATATACCTTCGTAACATAATTGTAATGGATGCCATTGTCGGAACCGGACCAAATTGAAATGAGATTATACGGGAAGCACCAGCTTTAAAAAAGAATAATCGAAATCGGCCCACCCAATCGAAACTTCTAAGGTAACAAATATTTTTGAAAAATACAGCCGAACAGAGAACCTCCTACTTTATAAAGTCGGTTGAAAATACAAACAGTAATATTTTTTTCTAATACTGTAGTGCATTCTACACAAGTCTGTTACATTGGACAAATGTTGACAATATTAAGAAAAAGAATTAGCACACCACAAGAAATGTAGGAGATACGAAAGATTTGGAACGACTTCACTTGATGACCAGACAACTCGAGACAGTTTTGACGCATAAATAAACCAAATCCCCGATCTCAAATAAAGCGAAACAGTAATGACGATGAAGAATCTAAAAAGAAATAAATAGTAAAAAAAACAATGAAAACTGGTTAAAGTATCGAACAGAAATAGTAAGTGCGCTGGTTCAGTACCAAAAAATTGAACCCATATAAGCACCCATACTAATTACCCAACCCACCCAAACTTATTAAATATAAATGAAATACCTATCTTATTTACGAAATGTGCCTTTCCCATACAAAAAAAAATCATTCCCACCAAACTCGCCATATTAAAAGAGAGCATTGCAGCTTTTCTGTGTGACAAACGTTTTGACAGTTGAGATCCATACAGATAGGAATGTTCGTTTGAGTGACACATTTTCTCGCTTATATGCCGTCCATAATCTATCCACCTTCATGTTTTTTTTTATTCTTCTTTTTTTTCTTTATTACCTTGTACATTCACAATATTTTTCCGAATATTACACACCTACATAGTTACGAAAGAGGAAGGCTACAAACTGATTTGAAAGCTCATATTCCGCGTGTGAGCAATCAAAAATGTCCTTTGAGATGTTTGCATTTTATGAGACTGATTCAACGCAACCCCACTCGAAAGGGATCGCAAATACAAAGTTTTTCATCTATCTACACTCTCCTTGTATCGGAAAATACCTAATCCAACATATTTTTTTTTTAACATCTGGGGATCACAATGAGTATTGAGACGATTGGTCTATTTGAGTTTGCGACGGTGTGACATAGAGAAAGTAATAGTTAAGACACAAAAATATAAGGGTTCCTAATGACCACGGAACACTAAAAATGCATATTTGAAAGAATTAGCAAATAATTTTATAATGACCGCATGGTAGTCCGTTAACTAACATGGGGCGATGCGGCTCACTGGAGCTGAACGAAAAACGCGTACGTTTATGACAGATACGTATTTAGTCTCATCAACAGGTATATAATAATAATAATAATAATACATGGGACTTCCCACACAGCGCCATCTAGTCCCAAAGTAAGCAAGTATTATGCTTGTGTTATGGGTTACTAGACAACTGATTTACATACTTAAATATTCTTTATAATATATACATATATATATATATTTTTTTATATATATAACAACCAAGACCCGGTACCAGTATCAATATTCATCATATTAATACTGACCCGACCTGGGATTCGAACCCGGGACCTCTAGCTTCGTAGGCAGGGTCGCTACCCACTAGGCTAAGCGGTCGTCAAATATATAGGTATAATATTTCATATACAAGAAAAAGTTCAACTCATATGTACATGTTAACTTACATTAATAAAACAATAGTGTCACGAAACCCAAAACTGAGCAAGCAAGTCGGATTGGAAGAGCGAATAGTACATGTAAGTATTCGAAGAACTCTTCTCAATCAGACATAGTTATAGTACAATATCAAAATTATCTCGTATACACAAATACAGTAGCATGTCACTCGTAAAAAAAAACTAAACGTTTGCCTGTCCGTTTAGGAAACATAAATCATATCCCACAAAATAACACCTCAAAATTGTCTTATTTGTCTTTTGATTACAGGTTACCGACTACGTTTACGATTATTTTGTAATGTCGAGTGGATTAGAAAATAGACGAGACAACAAATCTGCTTTTGTTGAACAGTTGTGATGAGGAGGTTAAAATTATAATTTTTATTATTGTCGTCGCTAGGGCACGTTACGCAGTTAAATAATTATCAGATTTTTTCGATGTTTTACGTAATACGTTACGGAACAAGTATCCGCTTTCGATTAACTTTTAATTGAAAGCGTAAGGTATTGTAGCGAGATTAGTAAGGTTTCTTGAACCAATTGAATACTTTACCCTAACGAAACTGTTATCCCAAAAAAATATTACAACAATGGTTTTTGTTAAACAATGTCAATTTTTCGCTAAATATTTATACAAATATACAAAAAATGTAAGGACCGAAAATAAAATGGTAGTGTTTCATTACACACACAAAAACGTTTACGATTGAGGCGAAAGTAATTGTATTGCAAATCCGCCATATTACATCCGTTAGTAGGTATTGTACGGACGGATATTGTACGCAATTCAAGTAAAAGGCTCTTTACAATTCAGTCGGTACCGAACGTGTAATTATAGCTTTTAGAACACACCTGAAAGCCCGATATCCGTTTCGGTGGTGGCACTTGCGGTGTTGATTCGACTAGACTTTCCATGGAATGGTGGATGAACTGATTATTTTTTTTTAATACAGAACTAAATCTTTGTGCGGGTCTGTTGAATTTCGTCGCGGGCGCCACTATCCTGTTGCCGTTTTCGTCGTCGTCCTCCCATTCGGTGACGATGTCTGTGCGTACGTCGTCCATTGAGCGGGATCGATTGCAGGGACAGGGTGCAGGAGCAGGATCCGGCTGTCGCACCAAACGTTTGCGTTCAGCAGCAACTCGGTTTGCATATGGATCACAAGGCACCGGAGACGGCATTGAATTACGATAATACGTCGAAAGAAAATAATAATCGCGGCCTTTATTGTTCAAGGCACTGGCTGCAGAAAAATCAGAATACGTCGAACCCTTTGACGAAGATGATTTATTATAATGAATACGCCAATCCATCGGATCCGGAGGCCGGAAGGTAAAGTTGGGCCGAGGCTGGCGGTATGGCGGCAGCCAAGGCCGGAATGGCGACTCGATGAAGTGCTGATTAGGCTTAGGCTTCATATCAGCTCGCGGCGGTTCATTCGAGCACGGCGCGCGGCACGTTCGTATATAACGGTGCAAAAAGTGCTACTATTAACATGGCAGCGCACTGGCGTCGGCGCCTCTACCACTACCAGTACCCATACCAAACCACCGCCGCTGCATTGGCACACTTCCGGTCGAGCATGTTAGAGTGAGATGAGATCAGAGTGAAAGGCGCGGGAGCCTCACTTTTGTCGATGGATGCGAATGCGAGTGAAAGGGGCGGCTTGTTCGCGATCAATTCGCGTCGATCTCGCTGCGATACTGTGGATAACGTGCGCGGCAGTTACGCTATTTTATGATTTTCACTGAGAAAAGGTAAAGCTTAAATAGAAAAACTGGCGTTGCGGATGTACCTTATGATATTTGAGAACATTGTGAAAGTAGCATGGAACTAATCAAGATTGATATACTGTAGATTACCTATATAATAAAATATATTGTCAACTTTCCGGTACTCTAGCGAATTAGTAAGTACTCCTGCGGTATAAACCTGTTCTTTCACACAACACTATCGGCTATTAGTTTGCAATTTTTTTTAGCTTTTTAAAGGTTTTGCGTCACCAATACGAGATGAGGATGCGCGGTTAGTCTGTTAGCGCACATTGTTTTTTATATTTAAGTAGTAGTTGAATGGGTTGTTTATTTGTTTTCAACAATAGCAAGACAGATATTTTGGTGAAGAATTCCAGGGGAAGGGCTCCTTGTAAATTTTTTACAAAAATGAACGTTCACATTACGAATCTGGAACTATACAGTAGGTAGTACATAAACTAAAGATTAAATTAAGTAAGTTAACTATGTAAGAACTATGACGTAAACGTAAGAACTATGACGTAAACGTAAGAAGAAACATATTTTTGTATTTACAGTCTTTTACATTACGAAATTTGCCCGGCATCTTTCGTGTGCTATGTTTATTTACTATATATATTATTTTTGTCAATTTTTACCTACTATGGAACGAACACGAATTATTAGTTAAATTTAGAGCTAATTTTTCTTACAAAGTAGATAGTTTGCTTGTAGTCTTAATGACAATACGAAAATCTGGTAACCAAGTCTGTTAATGCAGCCAGAATCGTCTCTTCACGAGAGAACTATTTAGTGGTCGACTTGAAATATAATAGATATGTAGATTTGGCTGATAACCGATAATTATGGTACTGGGTAAGGCCGCCAAAAATTGTACATACGGAAATATTTCAGTGTCCTTTGTATTTCAATTTAAAAATAAATAACATTTTAAAATATTTTGCTCTTTTGACATGTTTTTCTGATACTTCAGATCACATTGATGAGTTAATAAAAATATGAATAATTTTATTTCATTTTATTGCTGAAATTTCAAGACATTTTGGAATAGCTGTTTTTCTTCACCATACAAAAATTGTGTGTCTCACTTTGACATTTTGCCATTTCGACGACTACAAAAAATATAAAAACGATTAATGTACTCATGAATTGATGTTTAATGATATCTTTAATTAATTATCTTAGTTTATTTTTAAATTGTTTCTCGCTTGAGTTGATGAAGTATTTGAAAATACATTTTAAAAACATGTCTTCATTTTCTTTATTGAGTGTTACTTCACGTTTGTTACTCTAAAATTCTTAATATTTATGGTTAAAATCTAGAGCTCATAAACAATTTTAGTAGGGCAACACCATAAGTACAGGAAGTGAAACTAAAAAAAAAAAAACTGTCATTTTTGGGCTAATCAGTACGACAATACGTTGGATCAGTGAATTGGTCATCAGAAAAACTCTACGTCAGTCTACGTGTCATAAACGAATTTTCAAGGTAAGAATGCAAATTTTCTTTACTATTAAAAGTATTTGTACTGGTAAACTAATATTTCATTTAATAAAACCATGAATTAGTCTCCAGTTCCGATAATGTCTCAGAAGTAAAATATTTTCGGTTATGCCATACATAATTTGAATTCACGAATGATACCATGTGTTACTTTATGTGTTACGTAGCATTCGTGATCTACTGTTAGGCAGAGATTACAATATGGTGGTTGCTCTATTACGTACTAAAGCGTAACCTCTAATTTATGAAATCCTTAAAAATGAAAATGTGGTGAATAGCTAATTTTGAAAATTTCTTAATTTTAAGAAAATTTTAAAATTAGCTATTTACCACATGTTCTTTTGGAGATAAATTCAAATTTGAGCACATATTATCGCCACTAACTTTTATTTACTATTTACAAATAAAATAGCTTTGACAATTTGAGTATAATATGTGTGGAACGTTTTTATAGGTTTAGTTAAAATCTAGTTTTTTTGCAACTAAAAAGTTTTATCATATGGGTTTGCCTGTGCCATGACTTTATCTTTTTTCTATGCTTTGGAAAAGTCGTAGTTCATCATTAATTTTAATATATGAGTGAAAATTGTCTATTTCTTCATTTCAACTAATAAGCTTAAATATTGACGTATTGAAAACGGAAAAAACTTTATTTTTAGATGCCGTTAACTAATGCTGAAAAACAAAGAAGATACAGGGAACGTCTGCGATGTCAATATCCTGAAAAGTTTGAGAAAGCTAAGAAGAAAAACGCCGAAAGAAATAAGAAAAGGAGGAAAATTAAAGAATATTCGGAAAATGATAAGGAACAAATAAGAGAATAGTGGAGAAAAAGGAAACAAAAACAGAAAGAAAACTCGATAGAAAATATCGAATTAAACCATAATATTGTAGATTAATATTATGGTTTAAATTAATTTGCACAAAACATTAATAAATTGTGTCAGCCATATGTCAATCCGTTTGGTAGTTTTTGAGTTTATCGCGTTCAGACAAACAGAGAGACAGACGCGGCGGGGGGCTTTATTTTATAATATGTAGTGATATTAATGCCTAAAAAAAATTCTTTTCTTAATAGGTAACTTGATTTATGGATGATGATAAAAAAAACCGATATGATGAAATTATATTTAATTGCGACAGGAATATCCTTCATGTAATCCTGGCTTTATAAAGTTCACCAGTGTTACCTTCATTCACGTATGTTACCATGTGTTACCATGTCACGAACGTTATTGTACAATTTTTGGCGGCCTTACCCTACTATCGAGCTGATCTGATAATGAAAATAAAAGGTGGACGACAGACTCGTTCAATGACTTCCAGTAAATCCACCAAATTAAGGCTTATTAAATTTGACTTCACGAGATCTTTTCATTGCACTCAGTAACGAAGGTCTAATAATGAAACTGGAAAGCGAATAAATTTCATGGCTACTCATAAGCCCATTGTGGTGTCCTAGGCCGGGGTAAACAAGATAGCGAAAAGATTACTGTGATTGCGAAGAGTTCCATATACACCGACGAAAATATACACTATTAACGAACTACCTTTCTGCTAGCGCTAGCGGCTAGCGGCTTAACCCGCGTGGATTTCACAATTATATAATAATATCTGGGACATCCCACACAGCGCCATCAAGCCCCAAAGTAAGCAAGTATTATGGGGTACTAGACAACTGATATACACACTTAATTTATTTTTTATAATATACACATATACTTTTACACCCAGACTCGAAACAAATAGACATGTTCATGCACACATATATTTGCCCCGGGCGGGAATCGAACCTGCGACCTTCGGCTCCGCAGTTAGGGTCTCTAACCACTCGGCCAACCAGTCAGTCAAACCAGATACAAATTGTATCAGGACTGCTAAAGGGGCATTCTTAGAAATTGTAAAACTATCAACACTATTTTGAAACATCACCCATTTATTGCCAATTAACCTTCTTAAATTCAACGTGAGACGAAGGGCTATCTATCACCACACCAGCAAGTGAAAGGTGGTGAGCGGTTCTGGAAACAACTGAAAATTTACAAAATTCTTCTGCACTTTAACTTCCTCCGCTATAAGCAGTAACCTAAGACTCTTTAGGATGATATCTATCTTCTTATTAAGTTTCGTCAAGGTTCGTTCAGCGATTTAGCCGTGAAAAGATAACAGACACAACAAATAGCGCACGTCCGTTTTCAGAGTGCAAGCTATTTAACTAAAAAAAATCAGTAAGATTGGTTCAAATGGTTACACCGTGAAAAGGAAACTTAAAGACACGTTTGCCACAGTAAAAAGTTGGTTATGCCTTTTCTCAGTGTTCCAGCCATCTATCTCTTCGACCAAGCCAAAACAACCAAATTTCGTACACATCCGTTCAGCAGTTTAACCGTGAAAAATTAACAAACAAAAACAGTTTCCCGTCATCAGTCGCGTCTGTCTGAATGCGATAAACTCGAAAACTACTAAACGGATTTTCATACGATCGTCACCAATAGACGGAGTGATTCAAGAGAAAGGTTTGCCTATGGGTATAATTCATTAAAGTTTAGTGTAAATTGGTTGAAATATGACGATTATTGTTAACGATGTCAGGAAAAATCAAGCCAACTGGGATATTTTTTGGAAAACGGTGCCTAATCCCTTTAAGATATAACAAAACAATATAGTATATAACGATATAACAATACCTATACGTCTTAAACTGTTCTGAGTTCTGAGGCGGTACGAAGTTCGCCGGGTCAGCTATATTATATAAATATGTATGTCGCGAAAGTGTAAGTTACTTAATTATTTTTTAATTAACCGGAAGGGGAAGAACGGGAATGAGTTACGATTGACAGAAATTGAGGCGATAAAGCATTAATGTCGCGGGAACTAGTTAAAAGTGAGATAAAAAAAGTGATTCTCATGAGAAACGAATACTACCCGTGCGAAGCCCGGACGGGCCGCTAGTTTATATATATAAAAATTAAATGAAACTTGTTAGTCTCACTATCACTCGGGAACGGCTGGACCGAATCGGCTAATTTAGGTTTTGAAATATTTCTGGAAGTCCATGGCAGGTTTAAATGTTAAGAAAATACGAAGAAATTGCAAGGAAAAATAACATTATAGTAAAAACATCAACTTCATTTTCCCATCCAAACTGTTCGTACCTGTCAACAGGGTGCATTCAAAAATAAACTTCTTTACTCTTTTATGGGCTATCTCGGAAACGGCTCTAACTATTTATATGAAATTTTGTGTTTAGATAGATAACATTCCAAAACAGGTTTCTAAATAGGTTTTATGGTTATTAAGAACCAGGGGGCGCTGCAGTAAATATGTACTTTCGGTGCGACTGGACTGATTTTGATTCGGATTTTTGTTATGTTATGAACATGTTATGAACCAACAACGGGAAACTATCGTTTGTGATATGTTTCTGCTTGTCTATGCATCATGACTCCTAAGCGGATAGATCGATTTTAATATGATTTTTTTAATAGAATGTTGGTTCGATTCAAATTGTTCTTTTATATCTCTGTCTATGTTTGTACCTGCATGCGATATCGTACCTTTCAAGTGAATGAACATATTTCAATGTGATTTTTTTAAATGATTTATTCAGAATGGTTCTTACCTACATTTTTATATGTCTGCTTATGTATCTGTCTGTGGCATCGGAACTCCTAAACAGATGAACCGATTTTAGTGCATTTTTTTTTAATTGAAGGTGGGTTTATTCGAGATGGCTTTTAGCTACATTTTATCTGTCATCGTAACTCCAAAATGGATGAATCGATTTCAATGCAGTTTTTCTTTGTTTGAAAGCGGATTTAATTTGGATGAATTTGTTATTAAAAAATTTTAACTTAAACATTAAAAATACCAATTTTATTTTAAGTTAAATCATCATTCAATGTTTTCAGTTCAGTTTAAAAAGCGAGAAATTAAAATTAAGTTTAAAATTGAAAAAGCCCGACACACATTTAAAAAGTCTGAATGAACTTATACCCATGCACCTACATTTTATAAATTTTTGTTGTGATATGATGCAACATAATCAAAGAGAGGAACTCAGATAGTAAACATACCGTTCTCCGACGTCTTTAAGAAGTAAAAACTATTCGAAAATTAATAACCCTGTATTATTACTAATACTATATTATAATATCCGTTTTTATTCGTATCGGGATATTTTAAATCTATAACTGTAACAGTTATTGTAATTACTATATCTGCTGATAAAGGAGCTTCGGTGATTGAATGTTATGATCCTGTAACAGATAACTATTTAACCTCAATGTTGCTAACATCGTGACTTACAATATATAACGATGTTTACAATATTATAATTAGCAATGACCCTGCCACATAAAGCAAAACATAAAATTGCATGTGGGCGTTCAGCTATGACTATACCGGCGACGAAAAAACATAACCACCTGTACAAGCTAACAAAGGTATATTAATCAAAGTACGATAATGATGTAGAACGCAATATGTAAAACGTCTATGAGAAAAACCACAGCCTTGGTCTTGAACTTGTACCCATTGTGGGTGGAAGATGCGGAGCTGCCTCGCCCACGGTACTCTATTTAACAAAAAATCGTCAACCAACAGATCTAGAATTAAAATTGAAACCACAAAAACGGATGAATAACTGATGAGAACATTCCCTGAATTTTCTTACTAACGCCAAACAATCAGAGATATAGAATAGAATAACGGATTAATAGAATTTAAATTAACGGGAAAAAAACAAAAAATCTACCTAACAAGATTCGAGCATTGTATTTTTAATATTGTTAAGAATTACTTAAAATGTGTCTATTATAATTTAATAACAATAATACCAATTTATTTAAAATAGTGCGATTTGTAAAAACAATGGAATAAATATTTTAATTTAAAATTATATCAATGAATTTCCATATTATAATATTTGTATACCTGCATGCAGCTATAATATAAATACAAATATAAATAAACTTATGTGTTGATTGAGAACTACAACACTGTATTCTTATTAATAAAAGATTATCTTGCCTTATTAGTAGCGTCAAAAATGTATCAGTATCGGAACACAATGAGGAACACACAAACTTAATTTTTCGGTTTTGCCCGCACCCTCGAAGTTAAGATGGGATTCTAGTGATGTAGGTACATTGCCGCAAGGCGTGTTATAGACGATTATAATTTATTTCGGTCAATGTAAAAAATTCAAAAGCTAACTTAAAATATACATAACATTCAATATTTATATGTTCATCGTAATAGCTAAAAGTACGTGAAAGTAAACTTTTTTAGATTTATATAAACATACACAAAAAGTAATGCTTTCGTTCAATAAACAAATATGTGTCAAACTCAAATTCTTAAAACCAGAAACATATATGGTCAATTGAAGTAGTTCACTTTACCCAAAATATTCGTGCATATTGGTATTAGAATCGGTAATTTTCAAACTTTTCTATTTCATTCAAGATTTATTTCCTTTAGGAAAAAATTGTCAAGTCTAATTTGGCAATGCATTCAGTTTTGCAATTTACGATCCTAATTACTTGTTTTGAATTTTTTTGACTCTGGTACGGATAATCGATTTACAACCAAGGTTGTTAGTGTTTTCAATCTTAGTAAATTTAATAATTTTTATATATAAAATAATAAATGGCTAAAATAAAAACTGAAACATAAAAAATTTACAGTAATTTAAGGAATACTAATTTAAAGTAGACCAACTAGATTTTACATAATTACTAAACAAGCATAGTAAAAATAAGAATAAGGTAGCAACAACTCATATGACTTTAGAACACCGCGCGACGGTGGGGAATCGTGGCAGGGAGGGGTAGGGTCGGTATGTACTTTGGAATGGGTTTCATTTTGATGAATATTCTAAAATAACACAATTTTCAGGTTAGAATCCAATCTATTTAGTTTTTAAGCTGTTCACATAGATACTGCTTTTATCATAATAATTTATACTAATATAAGCCGTTCTAATGATTGTTAATTTTTTTTTACTACGACGCATGTTTTGATACCTAGTGAACCGACCGAAGTCATATAGACAAACCGGCACCATTCCCATGGGCCCCACACCCAGCAAATACTTAATCAGCCTTTTTAGTGTTAGTTACCAAAAATAAGCCTATCACCTGAAATATAAGTTTTCGATGCATACATTTTAACTAAAAAAATATTTCTATATGAATCCTAAGACTCCCACTACCACTAATTCACCCTCATTTGTTTAGCAATGCTCGATGTATGTTATTATCATAGATTAAATTAATTTGACAGCAGCGTTTGGTTTTAATTTTAATAGTCGTTCAGTTCACAGTATCAAAGTGACATTTCGCATTTTCGGAGGGTTGAAACCGATGTGCGGGGATTTTCCGGGGGTGATGAGCGGGCGCGGGAACCTTGCGCACAGCATGAGTGGTTAGACAGTAAACGCAGAAGAGGGCTTCTAGTCAATTAGTACTCTTATGGTTATTATATATATAAATATATATAATTGACCTCAATGTTTATTGATAGAAACATTTTTAATATCTCAGCCCGAACGAAGTTCAGTACTGACCCACATTATTGATTATTTGCTTAAACATATTAATAAAAAAAAACTAAATAACTTCAGCATCAAAAATAAAATTACGCGAAAATATCTTTAATTTTGATTTTGTAACTTGATAAATTTTGATAAATACGCAGCAAATTTAAACTGAAATCGAATTAATTGCTATATTTACCACAGATGGCGCGATCTAACTAGTTACTATCCTTTACAATAAATAGCGCTATCACGAGAGCTGTCTGGAGTAAACTTCAATGATTAATTTTTTAACAAAAATTATAAGCTTTCAAACATGTAACATATTGTATTATTTAGAGATGATCTTTTCAATGACATATGTTTCAATTTGAGGCAATTTATAGTCACATAATAATAACCTCGGTCAAATGCCTATGGCGCAACGGGCATTGTTATTTCTAATAAAAAACTAAATATTTGTATTTGTGTACAATCCAAGACACGGACTTCAAGTCTTAGCGACAGTAGTAGAAATAAATCGCGAATCTAAATTTTTCAGGCAAATATACCCATGTACTGGCGACGCAAGTGTTAATTGGAAAATCGCAGCAAGCGCGTAGTGGCCAATCAGAAAACGCGAAAGCTCGTCGACTCGTCTCGCTACGCTTCATAAGGCATAAAGATAGACATCTACACAGATAACCTTGACACTTCAGGTTCTTTGGCTCGAATTATGGCGGCTATACACATTTTAAATTTGTTTCCTTTTCTATTCGGAGTGCGTTTTTTGTTTGACAACGTGTCAAACGATGTTTATGAAAACGACGTCAATGAAAACGGTTATATTAAACTCCTATTTTGAAGTTAAAAAGTAAACATTAACTACTAAAGTAGAAATTCGTGCAAACACTTTGGATGTTGTCAGCAAGCGCCATACATTTAATTCAAAAATTTTAAACCCAATCGTTTGTACCATACATAAAAGATAAGTCATTAAAAAGTTATAACAAGCGGCCGTCTCCAAGGCACATAAAAATACCACGGAGCGAGTAAAGTAAACCGGAGTATTTTCGTGTGCAAAATAACAAAATAAATAAGGTCTAACGACCCGTTTCCTCGCATGTTAAGGTACTCAGATACAGTACAATAAAACATTGTGAATTCAAAAGAAAGTATTCCTAAAGAAGTATTAGAAAAAAGAAGAGAATTAAAACCAAAACTAATAGAAGAACGTGCAAAAGGAAATAATGCATATATAAAGTACGATCAATTGGTAGTGAAAGGGAGAAACCAAAACAAAGAAAAAAGAAAAAGAGATCAAATAACTTCGCCAGATAGCTCGAATCAAGCCAAAAAGTCAGTGAGCCACAATGCAGCAATAAAAGCGGACAGAAGAAATTCGTTTGATTTGATGAAGCCTAGATCAAACTCATTTTTTAATATTTCAAACCAATCTAAGTAGCAAATAAATATTAGCCACCAGAGAGAAGGGAACCCCAATCCGGCTGGTCCCCGTGGGGTTAATAGACCACCGCCCCCTCTAGAAATACTTCCTTACTTCAAAAAAGTAATAAAATATACATCGCGACGTTAAACGCTAGAACGCTAATGACAGGTAACAGATTAGAAGAATTAGATGAAGCTATGAAATTCATAAAATGGGATATCATTGGTCTTTGTAAAGTGAGAAAAATAGGAGAGGAGATAAGAGAATATGATGAATATATTTTCTATTTGTATGGTAAAAAACAAGGTATATATGGAATGGAATTTCTAGTGAAAAAATACCTAAAAGACAAAATACTCAGTTTCAAGGAATATCAAGGAAAATAAGGAGTCAAACCAGAAATCTTGACAAACGACATATTAAATTTTTCCCCAAAGTCCAAACACCAAATTTCGTGCATTTAACTTTAAAAATTAGGGATTTTCATACAAACTCGCCACTCCCATTTTACCCACTTAGGGATAGAATTTCGAAAAATCCTTTCTTAGTGGATGCTCAAGTCACAAAATAAAACTGATGTCCAAATTTCGTGTGATTTACTTCAGCGGTTTCGGGTCGGCATTGATTATGGGTGTATGAGTCAATAAGTGAGTGGTATTTTGATTTTATATACCGAATGATTATTTCATTACCAGCTAAATTTTTTATAGGCTTTAGGATAGGCTTTAGGTAACACCTAAAGACTCCATTTTTGAAGGAAAAATAAGTTATATTTTTTTTCACATTTAAAATATTTTTCCCGAAAGTATTATCGACACAACGTGGTTACTAAGTTAAATATGAATGCGAAAAAGTTGAATCGCGGGTGTGAAGGAGAAAAGTATTCCGCTGGCGGTGCACATCTCGACGGTAATTCGACAACTTTGTCGCAATATTTTTGTACCGAGTGTCACTGAAAGAAAAAACTCGTGTTTTATTATTTTCACTAAAGATCATAAGATTAAAATTTGGAGGGTGATAAAATTTCATCCTGTATGTATGTATCTATCGTAAAGCGTAAAACTAAACGCGTAATGTCGTTGTGTTTGAGTGGAAGTAATGTCAATATACGTATCATATACAAATTTTACAATATAATACATATATAAATTAAAGCAAAACTACAGTGCGTTGTGTGGGAAAGAGATAAGTAAAAAAAATTTATTTCTATCAAATAGCCAACCATGGGATATGTGTTATTATAAAATATTACTGTAATTCTCCATAACATCGTAGGTTTACAAGCGTAAACTCTTTGCTGTTCTAGACGGTATCGTTCCTCTAACGTTACGAGAAAGCAAAACATGACATTTAGAGCAATTGTGGCACAATAAATTGTTTTTTTTCTAATTTCTACAACGCTTAATTAGTAAAAATAATTAAAAAATGATTTATAACATGAGTAATATATCATACAATGTTCTATATCAGATATAACTTTCAGATCTTTAATACCGTCGGCGTCGGCATTCAGAATTTACATACATATTTAATAACTTGAAGAGCAAACACGTGTTTGCTTCCGAGAGTTATTTTGAAATTCAAGAATTAGTAGAAGATGCTGCTTATAAACGCAATGTATGGGTATGAAAAACATCAGAAAGTTAAAAACATGACTTCAAGATATGACACTTCTTTAGAAATACCTTTCCTTTCAGTTATAAACCTAAGCCGAATTCTGAGCTCCCACTTAATGCTAGAATTTTCAAATCGAATGTAGGTAGGTATTGTGCAGGGATAAGGGTTAATAGGAATCGATTACGATCCACATTCGGCGCTCTGTGGGAGGCTCGGACGTAGGATTTGCAAAAACAAGTATTTTAAAAAATGTCGAAACTTGAATTCTTATTATCAACTTTTTAGTTTTTTTTTTTACTATTTAAATATTTTACTTGTATTTTTAATTTTTACTTTACTTTATACTTAAAATATTCGACTTTTATGAACTGTTAAATTTTTATTGGTTTTAAAAATTTTAAAGATACAATGAAAATATCGGTCGCTCAGAATAGGTACATTATGGCGTCTAGTGTCCGCCATATTTAATTTGAAATATGCGTGAACAAATACACTCTATTCATCGTTACTTATCCATCGAGCAAAGATGCTACCAACTAGTAAAACTATTTGATACATTCGAAAAAAATTATATCTTTATTAATTAACCGTTGAGACTTAACACTGCATATACAATATCACAATAGGTAATTAATTTTCATATATGACATTTATCGTGAAATCCACTGACACTGCGGATTTGAAATGACCTAAATAATTTGCAGAATGAATTTTCATGTATTGTGCTAAACGAAAATGTACCGGAATAAGCAAAGCTACAGCATCACTAGTATGAATAGTCTATAAATAGTAAATGAAAGGATATATGCACTTTGTTTTAAAGTGCATAATATATCCTTTCATTTACTAGTTTTAGTTTTTTTTATATACTAGCAAATTGAAATTTTATTGATATTTTTATTGCATATTTATCAATATTTATTTTTGTTGGTATGTCGAGTATTTGTATTCTGGGGAATAGTTTATAAAAGTTTTTTTTTATTTACCCCACTGTCGAACTAGTCGGACTAGCGGTCGCATCTAAGTCGGGCGTTAAGGAAGTAACGTTCATTGATACATACACATATACTATATATACACACGCATATTTAGTACACATACTCCTTTTTGATCCGCCGTAGTCGGGTAATGTTACGGCCAAGTGTATAATTCACGCGTTCCCCATAATACCTAATCATTTTAACATTTTAAATGTAAATTAATGAGAGGTGAAGCTAAATTCCACGAAATAAAAATACAACTTTCAAACAAAATGCAGAACTATAATAGATTCGGTTATGGTTCGTCCTGAGTTTTTTGTTTGATAAAGAGATAAAATCAATATTTTATCGACGGTCCCTATGTACATAAAGACATGTCAAAAATTACCAATTTTTTTTTATTGCATAAAATGCTTTAGATTGTCCAGACGCTCATTCCCATATAAGATTTTTTTACAAATATTAATTATTTTATTAAATATACGAATCGTATAAGGGAACAAGTATGATAATTACAAAGAATTGGTGTCGTAAATGCGGATATCTTAGACATGTCGGTTTGTTCTGCGTTTTGAAAAGCGCGCCACTCGGTGTGAACGCCGCGGTCTTGTCAAACTTAACGTCTTTTACGCGAGATTTTAAAATTAAATGTGTTGGTGCCCGTTCGCGCGGTTGAATATTGTTGTGATACAGTTTCGTGGTCTGTTTTTTAGTTTTTAATACCTATTAATACTTATTATATAATTTTAATATTATTATGTTTTTTTTTTAAATATTATATAACCATGAATAAAGACATATATGTCCCCATTTATGTATTTTCAATATTAATGGGCATTGCTATAAAGATGTTTAAGAAATCCTTTTGAAAATATTAACAGAATTCCACGTTTTCATAAAACATTTATTTAATTTTTTTTTAAATTTATTTAGATATTTCAAAACTCGCTTGGTCTTTCCGTTTACGTATAAACAGGTATCTTAGATTTGTCTGACATCGTTTTATTTAGATGACAGCGCAGAACCAGTTATCAAGCAGTTTTACCCAGAAAAAGTGAAAAAAATAAATATGAATAAATACCACTTTAAACTTCTTATAGATAAACTTTGATTTAAACTTTGAACCTTTATTACACTCTCCTGTAAACCTTAGCTTTTGACATGCCGCTTTGTACGTAGGGACCGTAGATATATGTAGTAGTTTTAAAGACTTTGAATAAAGCGATTTCGTGCGACCATTGTATTATATTAATAGATATCAGTAGATATAATATCGATATTATGACTCCTACATATATTTGTACCAAATTTCGTTCAAATATTAAAGGCTGACGTGCCTTTCAACCTAAAGTTAAATTTATTTCAAATAGTATAACTACAAGTAGTTTTTAAAATTTACGTTTCTGCTTTATCTCTATTAGCCTCGTGCAAGAAAACGAAATGAGACGGCAAATAAACTAATATTTAGAATTAAATTTTACGAATCAAGTGTGCTGATTAAAGTAAAATCAAAATTGTGATTTAACAAGTAAAGAGAGTCCAAAAATACAAATAATAATTAACATTAACCTACAATTAAAAGTACATTAAATAGAGCAAGTTTCCATGTTTCATTTAATGTACTTTAAAATAACATTTAATAGATAACAAAATAAAATTTATATTCATCATACATACTTACATAATAATTGTATTACATTAATACAAAATTTCAATATTACAATATATAATTAATACAAATTTTCAGCGACTATTTCATTAATAGGTAATATATGATTTTGTGGTCTACTTCAACTCCATTTAACTCCATTAGTGTATCAAACGGGTCGAGCGTAGCGCGTTAAAGGAAAAGTGTTTTCAGATTTAATTTACATTCTTCGGTGGCTTGTGATCCCGCAATCGTTATTTAGATTATTGTGGCAATGAAAGCGTTATTAAATACGGGTTATGACCGATTTTGATTTTAATAAAATTGGATTGCTAATAAATGAGAAAAACTTTAAAATAACATAAAAATTGTAAAAAGATTCTGTCAATCGTACAAATTTTGGTGCAATTTCGTACTGACGTAAGATTTGAACCGGAAGTAATGTTCTTATACGATTTTTGTGAAACATGAAACATATTTCATGTATGTTTTATGAGATCGTTTCAGTAGCTTGATATCATAAAGTTGACTAGAAGACCTCTTCTGCGTTTACCGTTTAAGCACTCATACAATGAACTAGCTGATGCGAGATCGTGAGTTTCAGTCCCTGAGGTCCACGCGCGCTGGTCTTCACGTCCGCGAAATTGCGGTTGACATTTTCGATACTCTGAAGTGTCATTTCTGATTCTATTAAAACCAAATGCTGCTGTCAAATTTATTTACTCCATGCTTGATATGCATACCGAATTATATTATAAGTACGCAATTTTCATACGATTCGAATCGATAGGTAAAAGAATTTATTAAAATCAAAAACAAATTAATTTGTTTTTTAGTATTTCTTCAAACTTATCCGATACTTAAAAATTACTGTTTGCTTTCAACTCAGATTCCATATTTTACATTTTGACGACCTAAGCCCGATGAAACATGAAGGAAAAATTGGTATCATTTCAAAATTGCATGGATGTCAAGTAAGGTGACCATGGAGAACCATACCAGAATATTTCTGGAAATATGTGATCAGTTTTATTTTCTTAATAAGAGAACAAAAATAATAATAACACCCTTTCTTCTATTTCCTTAACCAAACAAAATGTATTTTTATGAAAACCGTTAAAACAATCCTTTATTTAATAAATACACAAGCTATACATATAAGTATTTTATAACTAAAATTATCTTTGACGTCATAATGTTATACAATGTTCCATGTGAGACATACAATGCTTAAATCGCATTGTAGAACATAGGGAATCAACTCAGAACATGGCCACTAATATATATATATATATCGTACAAAGACCTTCATAACAATATTCGCGTTTTCCGCTTCTACGTACTGTCAGTAGATAATGACTTCACTGCGATTAGTTTGCTTCGTAATAGGTTTATCACTCGTAGGCTATAACACCGCACCGTACCGTTCAAATATCGTTTTCCAATGTTGAAAAAAAATTGTATTTTTTCTCTTTATGCAAACGCACTAGTGTCATAGCATAATTAATTAAGTGCTTACAGAATTACACTAACATTACGTTTGGGCCGCGGTTAGAGTCAGTATACAGATATTTGATTAAAGCGTTACGCTTTACGACGTATTCACAAGCAACTGAACAAAGGTTTTAGCTGAAATGGAATTGTGAATGTTGTGTTGACATTTAAACTTTTCGAACAAACAACTAATTAGCATGAAAATCGATTTTCCGAAATTTTTAAACGGCGAAATACTAATTTAAATATGCAAAATAGACAGACATGTACTGTCGGAGAGCAAATTACTTGCGCCACATAGCATTAACAAAACGTCGACTCCTCCCATGTCAGATTATGTTTTTGACATTTTAATTAATATTGTATTACGTAACGTTTTAAGTTATCAACAAATATTTACATTAAAATGCTAATAAAAACTGCCTACGCAGTCAATCTATTAATGATTAACTGTTTTATAAAGATTAGTGGGCCAGATTGTATATATTTTCGATTATTTTTATACAAAGACGAAATTCTTGACCAACGGACTGATTCAAAGTGAACGAAATGATTCATCAACGCTAAAGGGATAAAAGGATAACATGTACTTAATTTCTTTTTTTTTAGGAGTACCGCATATCTAAAAAAGATTGTGTTAGACATTTTGTATTCACGAAATAGACAAAAAAAGTTCAAAAAATCACTGAGGATCTCTAAATAATTATTTAGTACAACCAATTAAGTTCGATGTACGTAGAGACATAATAATACAAGACAACAAAACTATAAGAACTGCTTAGTTTGTGACTATATACATGATGATGGTGTGTGGGATGTCCTAAGTATTATTATTATAAGAAACGCAACAGGAATTGCAACGGTAAATGAAAAAATGAACCGTGTCGTGGAAAATGGTAAGAGAAGTGGTATGAAACCAGAGCGGCAATCAAAATAGGAAGTGGCATGGCAAGCTTAACGGGAATTGAAATCGGAACGACACTCAGAACAGAAACCAGAACGTGTACAAGAGCAGTTTCTTAAATAATAACCTAAAATTAAATTGAATCCAGGCAGGAAACAGAATAAAAATTACAATGCGAATCATAGCAGCGTCAGGCACCTACCTATGTGGTAACAATTCGTCACGTTTAGAAAGGAAAGCAGCACGGCAACGGCACCGGGTATTGAAACAGTTTCCAGTGGAAACCAGAAATGAGACCGAACGGGAACCTGAATTGAATTTAGAATATCCTTGGGAATAGCAATGGAATCGACTGCGAACCTCGAATAAGGAAACGGGAACGGAAGCAAAAATAAAAAAGGAAGCTAAAATGAACATCACGTTGAGCCTAGAAAAATGGCTAATACATGAATACGAAAAGGCGGACGGAGTAGCGGTCGTCAACTAGTATTATACAATAATAACATGTTTATAATACAATAATTTAACGAGCTGGCCTTTAAGCGAGCGCGGTGTCCGCTTCGCCATTTATGGCCAGACAAGTGGCGGACGGGCGGGCGTTCGCTATTCGTCCATTACTCGCTCTCTGCACCCTTCTACGAGCTCATGTGCACTATATGTCCTTAACCCCGAAGCGCAAGGACTTCGTGACCTCTTACCACGACAATATTAAATCTTTAAAGATTTGTAATAGCTTTGTACAAATCTGTTTTCAATATAAATTAAGTCTACAAAGAAACTGTTTATAAGAATTTTTAAATTTTCAGACTATCCGCTAACTTTAAATGCACAGGGGTTATCAATAAAACTGAATCCCGTATGTAAAAAAATATTTATTTACGCAATATGCATTCCTTTTTATGTACCTCTCAAAGGATTACTTTAAACATCTGACATATACTATACGTGTAATAAATATATCATTCGTTTAGTACAATATTCGCGCAAGGTTACAAATTGATATGCACGTGATTTATAGTTTTTGTTATATAAAGTTTAACAACCCTTTTCATCATTTAATGGTGATTTTTTAATATAAAAAACTAGTATGAATTTCTTCGAGGTTTCAAGTGTAGCTACTACCCACTAAAGGGTATTAATACATCATCGTTAGTGCGAAATCTCACATTGACGCGCGTAATTTATTAGTTTTTTTTTCATGCAATCTCCAACACCGTATTTCGTCCTTAATTGAATTTAGCAATTTTGTGCACATCTAAATTTAAGTAGTTAATTTTGTCACAGTATAAGGTCTGTTTTTGTATTTTCTTGATAAATTCAATACATTTAATATTGGTCAAATACCATGGATAACTAAGCGATTAATAGGCGTTCCGGTATAAAGCTACTTCGCTTTTCAGAATACCGTAATTTATAATTCATAAGAATCTGTGACATTCTTTTTTAGGAATAAATATAAACAATAATCTACAGCCCTAACCGATACACTTAATTTATCTTACCACCTCGTCATATCCTGGCAAAATTAGTTCCAAAAATCGGTTGACCCTGCAGGCCATCCTTGAAACGTCCCGCTATTTTTGAGTTTAAAGCGCTCGGAAATTAGAAAGCTATTTAGCTCTTCGAATTCAAAATATCGATTTTCGTGGTTTTTGAGCTCTTCGAGCTCATAATATTCATATCCGAGCTCTCAAAGCCCAAAAACAGAATTCCTAAACATTTAGAGTTCTTTAAGCTCAGAAACCTGGGATATATCAAAGAAAATGTTACTTTGAAAATATTTGAATTGCGATATCTTTTGAACGCTTTGTTTAATTTTAATGCAGTTTACGGCATTCTATGCAATTTTGTAAGCACAAAATTTTTGTGTAAAACCAAAAATCGATTGGTCTTAAAATCTCAAAGTTATGTTCAATAAATACGTTTTCGGAAATTTGTGAACTGCGATATCTTTTGGACGCGTCGTTCGAATTTGATATTTTTGGCGGCAGTAGGCGCAGTTTTTTATGTACAAAAAACGTATATAAGGTTTCAAGTACATCGGTTGGAAAACGAGGAGATCTGATAAAAACTCGATTTTCGAAAATCGGACCCAAATCAATGACTTCCCTTGGATAGCGGGAAGTTAAAACACTAGCTGTAATACAATACGAAAATATACATCGATTCATATACACTTGTACATTACATATAAAGACATTATTAATAGAATTATATACTCGCACAAATATCAGAAGCATATATACGCTTGGCGGCAATTAGGACATAAAAAATATTGTTATATTACATCACGATTCGTCAACGTCGAGAGTGACATATTGACATCTGGGAATTAATAATAAGTGACGTGATCATGTATCCATAAGAATGAATCCGCAACTCGCTTCTGTTGCCCAAACATTAAAGCGTGTTTTGTCTAATTGTTTTTGTAGTCAAGAGGCGGTCGTTAAACAACTAATTTCAATGCTCAGATTCAAAGAGATTAAGTGACTTCATTAATTAAATTACAATGGTATCGAGTTGTGCCTAATCAAAACACAATTAAACTGATCAAATTGAAGGAGAATGAATTATTAACTTCTTTATATTTAAATTAACAGTTTGAAAGTTAACAAATTGAAATGTGTAGATTAATTATAGTTTATTGATAACGGTTATAAACGTTAAAATAAATTGTTGATTAGATATGCAATCTGCGATACCTTGTATCTCGAAGCGAGTCTTTCTTCTTGCATGGCCTCTTCTAAGTCGGACGTGACTGAACCTCTGCGGTCCGCATCCCAAGAGTTACGCCAGCTGTCCAAAGAATCCGTCGACGACTTTCTGTTTCCCGTCGAACTTTTCCTCGTCAGTGAATTATTTGAGCCAACATAATCTCTCTTCATATCTCTTATATTATTCGACATGGAATCTCGTCTGTTGTGACTCGTAAAATTCATAGTACTACGTGACAAGTTGGGAAAAGAACCCATGGAGTGTCGATTCGAATTTAACCTTGGCGTGGGGCTGGGCGTCTCTCGGCGAAGGGACGCCGTTGAGGTAGTGAGGTTGTCTCGGCGTAGTGTGCTTGGAAACATTGACGGGTGTTCCAGGTCGCGAGAAGGTGACGCCGGGATTCCGAGTGAGTCGCGCCGTCTGTCATCATATCATACACTTCTTTCAATATTGCGTATGAAATTATAGATATTTTTTAATTTATACAACTTATTAAAATCTACTAGTAGGTATATTCGGCATAAGAAAGTCAAAGTTCAGTATTATGAATCAGTTTTATATATTAAATGAGAATCGAACCTGATTATTAATCCATTTATAGGCGAAACAGATCCTCGTCGGTATCCCGGGCTAGGCTCACGCCCGTAAAGGTATAAAGATGAACGGTGCTGAGGGCTGTAGCGGCCGTGCACATCGCATTTAGGGTCGTGTTCCACCTTATAAGTCACCACCGGTGGCAGCGGTGATCCCCCTCCTTCCAGGCTCATGTTATCAAACATTGCATCCAGCTGCCTCATAGCTGTCGCTCTCTTCACGGCAGTCATTTTTGTTGATTTCGGCTCCGCTTATTAAATATTTATCGCGGAGTGTATTTCGCTATCGACTCGTTACTTCGATTGCCGGATACAAACGTAGTCGTAAATGTGCGAACGGTGAGTAAGCCTCAAAGCGACTGACTGGCGCTCGGACGGTCGGTCGGCATTGTGAGCCATGCAAGGATCGGTGACTCATACAGTACGTTCCACAACACCATGCGCGAACGCAGCGAGTATGTCTTTAAGCGGTCCTACGACTGCCGCTTAGGTAAACATCAACACAAGCGATGAGTAACACGCTATATAAACAATGTTCAATGGCGGATATTGGGACAAAGTTGTAAAATAAATATTTGAAATGACGAATTTTCCATATAATTAGTCGCTGATGTTGCGAATGTATTATATAATTTTAGGACTAATTTTGTGACCTAAAACAGAACATTTTCAATGGCACTGAGACACGTCATTTCAATCAAAGTTTTTTTTTTTAAGGTAGATTTAAAGATATGAAATATGATATAAAGGATCACGCCTTTAAAATAAATGTGCAATAAGTAAAACAAAAAAAATGTTGATGTCTTTCACATTTGAATGTACCGCGAAAACTATGAAGTACCCTTACACGTGAGGCGGGTTCTCTCAATTTCAATGTAGCATTATTTATGTGACTTTGAATGCAAAGTAATTAAGTTGTACAAAGACTCATAAATCTGTACCAGCGTAGATAGTTACCCATATCAGTTCGTGAGACGAGATGCATCTATATGTATCGGTGCATTATGAACCGTATGCATTCTCATCTCGATAATATAAATATCGTAGTTTAACTCGTGATCCATGCTGTATGTAGTACTGGTTAATTTATTTTCACAATTGCTTTCGCAAACACGCTTATTCAGAATCACATTTCTACATTTTTCAACTTATACTTTGCTTCACTGACTTTTAAGGCGGTCACACACGTTAAGGTATGTACGACAGTTATAACTGTGCAAGCAAACTCGATGGGCAAAATCGAGTTTCATAGAGCACACAGACGTAACAGAAAGTCTGTTGATTGCCTCGAATTGCAACCATGATTTTCCCCTTTAGCGAGTAACCCCGAACTGAGAACTATGCACTTTGTACCGCGACTGCCACACAGTTCGGTTTTGCCGCACAGTCGTACCGCGCAGGCATAACCACCAGCAAAATACGAGTATTAAGGATTGACGTATGAAATAATCGTTAGATATAGAAAAAATAAAACTATAAAAATCAACAAGGAAAATACATTTATTTAAATAAAATACCCATATTCTTTACGCATTCTTGCTATCTAATTCTTTGCGGGAAAACTCCAGGGAGCAAGACTCAACAAACATTATAAACGTGATGTCAAGTGCTTCCTTGTAACATTTTTTTCCGTGGAAAAATTTGCCAAATCGCGAGAAAAGAAAAAGAGGGGTAGTCGGCAGTCCGAAAAGTACGGTTAATTTCTACGTGTAACTTCGATACTAAACCAAAAAGGATGTGCATTCATTGGTCGTTTCTTCCAAACGCAGCATTGATGTTACCAGCTGAGTGTCTGCTGCATTAGTTCCATGACGGGATTCGTATTAAAAAAATACTTGGATTTTCCAGCAGGATTCTTAGGTTCTGGTCTACTTAGGTGGTGGAACTAAGGGTCATAGTTTTAACGAGTAAGTTTTTGGACTTGTTGTCCCCTAATAAGTTTTAACAAAAACTTTTATTGCACTTTTAAAAAAAAATATAGCAAATTACTACAATGTGTAATGTCACTGAACGTACGCTTCGAAGCTTACATATGCCTGCACCTAAATCAATGTATATGTGTAAAAATTATTTCGTAAAACTACAACCTTCCAATAGTTCTATCTGTGATCTGAATTCTTTCTCCATTTTCACAGTTATCCGCAAATAAACTAATAGATACCTACTATTTCATTCATTTTCTACTACTGGTACGACAGTGCGTTTGGGAATAATAATTATAGCAAAGACCAATATTTTAAGTAGCAGTGCACTTGTACGGCCAGTATCTTTATCACAACAAGACTCGGTCTAACAGGATTCACAAATTCTAATAGTTCCAACCATGTTATGCAGAACTACTTTAAAATCCTGTCGGACCCACTGGTGGAAACAAGCAGTGGGACAACAGTCCGTAACGGAATTTCCGACGTGCCATTGCTAAAATGCAAATGCGATTGTGGAACAATTGAAAATCAAGTAACAAATTGTTTTATCGATTTTAAATTTAGACCAATGGTTCTTATTTGTGAGAACGTTCCAAATTAAAAACTTTCACCATACGGGTTTGTTTAACTAACAAGTATCAAAATATCCAATAGCTAGAATGGCCATTTCGTACTTAAATCTTTTATCTAATTTCCAAATACGTCAAGTCATTTGTACTGACAAGAATAACAGCAATGTTTTCTCACAACACACACATATTTGCATGTACAGTTCGATGTACCCGCAGGCAATACTGTTCATACATCTAACATGTAACAGCTGCAGAAATATGATTGCCCACGAAAACAAAAGAAGAAATTTTGTTGAACTAGTATCAAACCTATTTTTTTTTATATCAAAAACACATGCTATTAGTACCTATAATATTTTATTTATATAAACCCGTTTAAACTGACTCAACGTACAAATTTATTCTTCTTTTACATAGGAGGCGTAATCCATGAGTCTATGGATAGTTGTCAGTTTATATTGGCATCCCTATCAGAACATACTTATATTCGATAAGTTCGATTTGTGATATTCGAGATCGCATTCACGAATACTTCAACGTTAACATCCCGTACAATGCTACGATAGTACGGCGCATCGAATGCGGTTCTCGTCTAACCTCTTGGCTTGTGAAAGTGCACTTACAAAGCTTTGCAATATAAGGGAATATTACTGCTTAAGAGGTATTTTCCAATATTGCGCCACTTCAAAACGCAATGCAGTTGTGAATTGGGTTTCGTCGACAACCTTTGGATGCGTGGATAGTACAGGTATTTTAATGTCTGCTTGAGTAGGTATTGGACAAAAGACATTGCACAGTGCATTCTATTTTGTTGTAACTAAATTGTATACAATGTAGGTTGTTTTTCTCTTTTCAGTTAATAACTTATTTCTTTGTAGTTAAGCGGTTTTGCAGTCGGCTATTTTGTTTTTTTTTATAATTTAAATTATTTTGAACTTTTTATTATTATTAATAGGCATGCTTACTTACCTTCGTTTTGAGCACAGACCGACAAAGATATATCTAACGTACTACCTTTGCATTAAACACAATTTTTTTTAGTTTATGTGAAAATGCTAACATGGAGTGTTATAATATATTTATATATTTGGAGTGGACTATTTACTAGCTTTCAATTGATACTCGTATTGTTGTAATAACAAAAAAAAATGATTTACTCCTCTTCTTTTTGATGCACAGACGCCGCCGCGCCGTATTAAAGTATTTATCCTGTGTCACTTCGATACCCTCCGCAGTCGGGTAAAAATTTGATTCGTCTATATTACACAGTTTGTAGTTATTACGCTGTTTCGTGTTTACTGCTCGGCTAGTCATGTTCCTAATGTTTTAGAACGTCATATTTCAATGTTAATACTTTTTGACATAACTCCTTTTTTCTGTGAAAATACTTTACATTTCAAGAACGTTAAACTGCCATTACTCGACTGAGAAAGTTTCACAAATTCAATCATACACGCATGCATGGTCTTAGAAGAGAATTTTCAAAGCTTGTTTAACATGTTTTTAACGAGCATCTTTACTCTTGACGTAGTAAGGGTTTTAAAATTTAATTTATATAACTTTATACTTCTACATATACTAAAGAAATTGATATATTTAGTTAAATTAATTTTGTTTTTGGTGGACGTTTTGTCGGTCGGGACATCTTTGCATTTAAACCCCAACTGTCCAATTAGATAAGTGAAGTATTTACGAAGTGATGTTTATTAAAAAAAAACCGTTTGCAAGCATTTATATACAATACACTTTTTTATTATTTAGGCATCGAAAAAGGCAAAGATTATGTGTCTTTTCGATAAAATAGCGTTGATCTCTATTTGATCTTATAAGGTCACAAGATAGCATAACTTTTAATTTAACTTACTGCTTCAATCAATAAAAAACTATGTGATAGTTTATAATACATCAGTGACATATAATTTTAGAATGACATTGTTATATTACTCTTATAATTATGTTCCAACTTTCTTCTCCTTGTTTAGCATTAAGTTTAATATGCGCTGATCGACCTTTGTAGTAAATAAAAATTACAAACTAAGTTATACTCTTTATATCTATGAGTATAACTTAGTTTATAATTTTTATTTTTTCATTCATTACACATTTGAGTTTTATACGTTAAGTGGCTTTGGTGGTTTTTAAATTGACATGTGTTTCCGTATAATCCGGCGGCGAGTAGCTATAAATACATATATAACAGCACATACGGAACCCTCTAGTCGCAAATCTGCCTCACACTTGGCCGGTTTTTTGTGTACAGTAATATAATGAACATCAAATGTAACGTAATAGTTGTTTATCCAAAAAAGGCTGTAAGCGAGTTGAGCTCTTTCGTCGACCTTACGTTTTCCTACAGAATAAAACGTTTCTTTTTTATTCTGCAGGAAACCGTAAGGTATTAAAGGAGCTATAAATCTTCAGATGTGACAGCAAAAATTGTGATACATACGTGAGTAGCGGCACTGACACAAAAAAATAGACCGCGACCAAAGAGGGAAGACGAGTCAAACAGGCGGACTAATCACATAAAATGGGAGACTGGGTAAATGGAGGCTGAGTAAATAATGAGTACAGGTGTAGACGAAGACGAAAGAAAAACTAGTAAAACAAAGTAAATTAATTACAACGCTCAATCCTATTTCAAGCATAAGATGGTATGAGTAACGATAGAACAAGGAAAATTCTATTGTAGACGTGCCAGGCATAATGATAATTCTATACACGGATAAGATTACCGAGTAAAGAATAATACGATTTTAATCTTTCTAGTAAATCCAATGCTTCGTTCGTCATTAATTGCTTTGAAATTTATCTTACGATAACATACCATTGCTATACTAGCTAGATTTCGCAAAAATCACCAACAGTGATCATCCACATGTGAAGCCTTCGAGAGACATTGCCATATTTTTTGCCCAGTAGTCGCGGTAGTTCTATATTAATTCTACTAATAGAAATAGGACTTTTCGTCCCAATTTCTGGGAATAGTAATACTGCCACTTGTTATCCCATTTTTATTCTTTTATTTAAATTACTAGAACCATAGCATTAGGCAAACATAATATTAGTCTATCTTTCACGCGACGAGGAGTTCTTTGCATAGAATAAATAAATTTGACAGCAGCGTATGGTATTAGTAGAGGGAGTAATGTCACTTAACAGTATAAAAATCCCAAAACCTGAATTTTTCGGAGATAAAGTAGAACGCGGAAGTATTTGCGCTCGCGAGTAGAATTTAAGTAAGCAAAGATTCTAGTGATGCATTGCATATCAATAGTCAGTAGGTATGTAATCTCGATTTTTCCTTTTGTGACAAATGAAACCATGTGAATAGATAGCGTAAAATATAATATATTTAATATTTACATGTTAAACTGAATCGCTAAAATATATATGTACACTAAAATTGTTGGCTGAAATAGCGTCCAACACATTTAATAATATGAACTTACACTAATATAACACGGTAGTTGCCTAATTTTGAAAATATAATATTATGCAAGAAAATTTAAAAAAAAATGACTTTATACGTTAATAAAATTTATAAACTATATTATATTCGGTTGAAGAGTATAGAACTTAAGAGTTATTTAAAAAATCTGTATCTTTCTTTAAAAAAAAGTTTCACATTATTTTAAATGCCCTGAACGTCACACCGTGCGGTATTGATCTATAACAGAGCATTTTAAACATTCATAACATAGTTATTAATTTTTTTGCAACATTCGTAACAAAGTTTCCAATTGATACGGTAACTTAGAAACAACTGAAAGCGGACTTCATAGATTTATTTACAAACAAATAAAGCGTGTAATGAAAAGTTAACTCATTCATAGCGTTGATATTATATTTTTTTGACGTGAATTCGATGAATATCCTATCCGAGATCCGGTTGAGGTGCGACCTTAACTTTTATGTAACGACATCGTGTACCGCGTCAAACAAATATACTTACGATAATATGTTAAATGCCATTTTATGAAGGCGCGCACGAATTTTTATTGACAACGTCTGGGTTCACTCCTGAACCGTCAGCGTTTTTAGTGGACTGTATTTGGTGTTGATATATAGCGAGGAGCAATAGGCGGAAAGAAAGGACAGAATAAAGGACTGACCTTGAATCGGCGACGCATTCCTATCTTCCATTGCAGCCAGCAAGTCAGGCGGCGCGGGCGCAGCACCAGCTATTATCAAGCACATAGCACGTGACAGTCTATGCTTCAAAGCGTTTCTTACACAATGGTTTATATATTTGTTTACACGGGTTTTTTGGTGATAATCGATTAAGCGAAGTAACTGTTACAATTTTAGTGCGTCGCATAGGAAAGACAATGGCGGAATGAATGTGTGCTAAGGAAAAAAGGTAGTAATTATATATCAGAGAATTGAGGATGCTGCGTAGCCACATACCTTAATAACCTAATTAATTGAGAGACCTCAATAATGTTAACTCAGATAAAATATGGAGATCAAAGATTTTAAAACTAGAAATGTTGAAGACAGACGTTCTCCGGTATTCTTTACAGGTACTCGTAAAACTTCTCCGGGCAGACGCTTTAACTTCAACAAACTTTGAATTGAAAATAAGTTTAAAAACTAAACCCCGACTACGGAAAAAACGAATTGAAAGGCATAAAACAAGATATTCCCGTCTGAAATCGAAGCCTGAGGTTGTACTTGGGGTATAGTAGTGGTCGTTTGTTTCATGCTTTTCAGTTCGCTTTTTCCGCAGGCTGGTTAAAGTTTTTCTTAAATTATTTCGGGGTTTTATTTTCGCTTATTTACTTATTTTATTTATATTTGTATGAAAGCCTCGTAAATTTTTCAGTTTATTTTATTTTTGTTATTGGTGTCATAACGATCATAGTAATAAATAAATAAATAAATAATACGTATCTATCCTTAGTCTATAGTCTTATCTTAGAAGACTATAAGGGCAGTATTTTGAAACGATATGTCGTTTAGTATAGTTTCAAAAAATCTTGTGTTTAGGTGAATAAAAACAATTAATTTTGGATTTATTATCCGCATCATATTATAGCATTCACACAAATGAATTATTTTTCATAGTGAGGAACATGAAGTTAATTTCGTTTGGTTAAGAACTACAGCTATGTACCTAATGATAACATTAACAGACTAAACTATAGGGCTTGGACTGATTTACGCGTTCGGATGAGGATCTTATATCTAAGCTCCATGGACTTAAAGTTAAATTAAACGCAGACTTTATCGACCGACCTGAATGAGTTTATTTCTAAAAAGCTGAAAAAAAAAATCAAACTTACTATATTTATGTAAGTCGAGAAAGCATTGAATGAGCATTGAGTGGTATCGTTACAATAAAAATACAGACCTCAGTATAGATGTCCGTGATACATAAACAGGCAGTGTTGATTTATAAACGATTTTATTCAGCTTAACCCCTTATATTTGTCTCAAATCTTGCGACATTTTCTAATACGTACTTCTACTTAACATTATGATAATTTCAACTTGGTAACGAGGATCTGATGATGGAGTCAGGAGGTGCACATTCGAACACTTTAACGGTTACTAGTAACCCTTTCGAGTTTTGAGGTCGCGGGTTATATTCTCGAACAGAATAATTATTTACACGTATAACTAACTAGTTATATTCGCGGTTAATTTATTCTACTTGCAATATAAGTACACATTTTTTTTAAACGACGTATATACATTTATTCACTCATTATCATATATTAGCTTAAATAAAATTTAAATTGGTTTAAATAATTCGAGAAACACGCCCGAATCAAATTTTCGTTTTAGCTCTTGTCGCTTTAAGAAAATAGGATGGATGAATGAGTGGGGTGGGGGGTGAGGATGGGGGAAATGTTACCAGCAATAACTGCCAGCATTAACGCATTCAAAATGAGATTCATTGACCGTGGAGAAAGAGAAAAATTGGAACCCGTTTTATTGAAATTCCATTATCGTAGTAATTTCAATTTCGTAATACTTGTAGATGTACAATCTTTTTCTTTATACGAAATTAGAAAATGAATAATTACATTACGAAGAATACATATATTAAAATTCCATTAAGAAGGGAAATAATTACGTCTTCCTTATGGCATAGAATTTCTTTTTTAAATCCGTATTTTCGTAATGGAAACACGGAATCTAATTTATTTATTTTTTCAAGCGGACCGATTCAACTTTCCAAGAAAGACAATAACTCAAAAAACAAAAAAAACAATTACTAAAATGTGTGAGCCGTCATAGGACACTTGGCAGATGCGCAACATCTACTTCTAAATGAAAATGGGAAAAAAATATCATTTGACCTTTTCAGAGTTACATTTGATAATTAATAAATAATTATATGATTACTAATATACTTAAATGAAATAATATACTTATATATATGTCGCATAGTAAAATGTGGCTGAGTTTTTCCTTGAGGAAAAATACAGGATCTTTCTTAGAATATTAATGTACAGCTTGAATAAAGCATTACATTGAAAAAAGAGAACATGCATAAGTGAGAAAAAATTATAAATATATAATGAATGTAACATAAAAGTCGGGAAGAGCCGACAAGGCGCGAACCTGTTCGCATAGCACGTCATGACGTCTCATCGGAACGTGTTTGCTCCCACTCGTTGTTTACTCGCATCCTAACGCGCCATTAGATGGTCACATCAAAAGGAACCGTTTTGTGTATTACATATTTCTCAAATGAACTGGAATTTGAGACAAGTTGTCTGGCATAAACTACGAAGTAATGGTAATATAACCCTTGAAACCCTTTCAATCATCTTAAGTTACTGTTTAAATTAAATTTTAGTTTATATTATATTATTATTATGTTTATAACAGTTCCCTCAAAATACAGAGTTCAACGTACATAATAAAGAGTTACGTGGAAATTTTTGAAATCAGATATAAACTGCACTATTAGATAAGCCAATATAGAAATAAATATTTTATTTTTATATACGCATAGTAAGTAAAAAATTATTTCAAAAGGTTTATTAATTTAAAGATTTCAGACAGATATTATACAAGTATCTTTAAAGACATTATTATACGATTTAAGAATGTCCCAATAGTTACCACATTAGCTTACGCTACTATCCAATAAAAAATAACACAAAAATAAATACGTATGTTATTTTCCTAAGAATACAAGAAAAGTATCTTATAAGGATTCTGAAACGTGAAACAGTCTAAATAATGAACTTTATTTAGATAGGCCACTCTCCGCGCGGACTAAGTTAGAAGCTGAAAGAGGCAATAACGATTTATTTATTACGAGCACTATCTTACGTTTAGGATTTCGTTGAAGGCTCGTAGTGTATATATGTAAAGCATACACAGAACTATCTGCGCGCAAGGCCGAGTCGAGTATTTTTCAATTATTATATAAGTTTAAATAAAATTTAAACTATTAGATTAATATTTTTTTTGTGTATTATAATTTTCTATGTATCTCCACTCATGGGATTTGCTTTTTGTCCTAATCCGTGTCAATTCTATGTAGGTAAGTATATGTCAATGGTAAGTGTATAAAAGTTTGTTTTGATTATTATTGATAGTAGATAAATATTCTTACACTGCGTATTCCAATGCGGAACAAAAAATTGCTTTATTTTGAAATTCCGTATTAGCCCAAGGCCACAGATCCAGTTTATAGGACCAATCTGGTACAAACCCAGGTTGGGAAAACTGAAAATAATATATATGTATATATAGGGCAAGTCAAATGAATAGGCCATGAAAGGGACGTACCGTTAAACTTTAAAAAAAAAAAAGATAAAAAGTGCGAATCGGACTCGCACACGAGGGTTCCGTACCACCATACAATATAAAAAAACGAGCGCGACGTTAATCGAACTTAACCATTAATCGTTATTATTATGTAATTTAAGAAATATTGTATAAATATATTTATTTTTATTTCGTTAGTCACTTATAAGGCGCTCGATTCTCTCTGGCTAATCCGAAAAATAATAACAGGAGTGCACTGATAGCTAGAGATAATTTTCATTACTTATTTTATGACAGTGAACCTTTGACTTTTAGTGTCGATTGTGAAGAGAATAAGCTCTGCAAAGGCAAGCGTAAATTTATAGTACCTAGTAATACAATGTAGTTTTTATCATCATTTGTTTTTTTTTTAATTATCTTTTACAATAACATCACAAAGATAAAATGCATCTACTGTTCGCTTATTGGCTAAACGCTGTCTATCGTTTTCTATGGAATTTTTACAAGTTTTTTACTTATAAAAGTACATTTTATAAGTTACTCTATTACTCGTTAAATAAGGACACATGCCTCTAACAAAAATTAGGACTTTAGGAGTGCATATCTCAACAACTGCTGACTTAAATAAAAAAAAATTGTTTGAAACCTCGTTATCATTTTTTAAGACCTATAGTTTGGTACCTCTCGCGTTAATATACGATGATTTTTTTCGTACTTCAGTTACATGTATGACTACCTATCCCAAAAAAAGATTTTTTTATAGTTAGATAGTTTCCGAGAAAAACTCCAGACAGACAGACGGACGGACGGACGGACGGACGGACGGACGGACGGACGGACGGACGGACATGGCGAAACTATAAGGGTCCCTTATTTGCCATTTGGCAACCGAACCCCAAAAAAAAAGGTTACTTAAAGGTAACTTGATTTTAATTTTAGGGCTACTTTTCTGAGTCGGAAATTGAATAGACACAATTTTAAAACAGTGCTGTGTTTTCATCGTACCAATGGATAGGATTAATCATTGCGGACAAATATCTTTAATACAAAATGGCGTCCAAAATCAAAGGAAGGGCATGAAATTTTACATTGTTTTGTCCAACTAAATAGGTACAAATGAATAACTTTATGAAAGAAAATATTCCTTAACTAAAATAAAACCAGGGATGAGCATCTGCCTCATTCCCACATACATCCTATCTTCGTTTTTGCGTTGGAGTTTGAAAAACAAAAAAAAATCCAGTGCATACAAATCCAGCCAGCGAGGTGGCGAACTAATGGGACCGAATTCGAATGCACTGTGTTAATTAATTTTTCAAACTTTTAATGAAGTATGCAAGAGGTACGAAAAACGATGTCCTTTGTTTTTTGATGACAATAAAGCTGGTCCAAATAATGAAGACTTTTCCTTTACGCAAAAAAATAATCCTATAACTCTGAAAACATAGCACGATGTACTAAACTAAATGTGTGCTGGATCAGTCATTAACGGTTCTATTCCCACTAGCCGTACTATCCATACTTTACCGGGCACCTAGTACACGGTTTTTGTTTCTATATTAGATTACGGTTTCGCTTTCGATATTAAATTATGATCTTCAATTTCTTAGTGCGTCTAAATTGGTATTTATTGATTTCCGACATTGCCTCAATTTTTGACTTATACGCGTACTTTAAACTGATGAAAGCTGATAAAAAATATATTTTACCTAGATACAACCAAATACATAAAATGTGCACAATTTTTCTCACAACTGTATCACTGTGGTATCACCCACGAGACTGCTTTGGGAACGCTCACGAATTGGGTTGTGTAGTACTACACTGTCAATTCAACGAAAGTATTCCACATTACATTATCTTCTACTGTGATACAGTTCCAATCAAACTTTATGGCGGATGTGAACATAGGCACAAGTGGCGTCGCAGTAACTAGTTTTAGGTATAACGGGACGCAGTGGAGCGACGGGAATATGACTGAACCTGCGCAAGTATACTTATAGCGTTGTATTCCTATCCGCCATAAAGGTTGATTGGAAATATACAAATGCAATAAATGAATAGAATATTTTCTCTATAATACGCAAAATCCATTCATTAAATATATTATCCATGTTAGTGCAGTATACTAAATTACAAACTGCAAGCTACTTATTTACATTAGTAAGTGTACGAGTACAAGGAAGCAGCTCAAATCTGAACACTTTGCATTTTGATCACTTTCAAATGGCAGCTAAAATCGTATAAAAAAAAAAAACATAAATCGCGCGTGCGGACAACAAGCGTGCAGGGCGAGAATGTTAGACTTGTTAGTGAGATGTACTTCTTCTATTGCCCGTCGACCGTTTAGGGTGGTGTTCAGATATGAGAACAGGCGTCTGTACAACACTTTATTGGCATAGCGACAATAAAACCAGTTCCCTATCTAACATTCTCAGAATGATTTCAGAAAATGGAAATTTCATTTTCATTTGTAGAAGGTGAAACTTTAGACTTTATCTAAATATCTGAGGAGCTGAATGTCGAAGTTTTAGAGATCATATGGTAAGTATGGCGTAACAAATGTTTCATATATATGTACTTCATATACATTTACCTTTACAGATTTAAAAAAACAATATTCAAGTATTTTATAGGCACTTTTAAATAGTCAAAAGTAATTTTTTTTAATAACATCTACGTAGATCTTTCGAGAAGAACCGACAAGAAACTCAGTATTAGTTCTTTTTTTTTAATTAAAATTAAATAAAAAGCTGGCACCAATACTAAAACCTCAACCCTATGATAAATATGTGTATAAAACCAAATTAATCCCTAAACATGTCGATCGTTTAAGTACGCATGAACTGTGTGATAGCCCATTTTTAATTAAAACTCTTTTCACAAGATTTTTAAATTTATGCAAGGACAATTCTAAAACCATAACAAGTATTTTGTTATAGAAGGCTGGTAAACGTGCACTCCAGTGCCGCATTATAAAAACACAAAAAATATTTTTCATTTATTTCTTTACTAGCGGTCGTATACCCGGCTCTACCCGGGTGGACTGCAGAAACGTTCCCCTTTCCATTCCTGCTCCTTCCCACCCACTTACTCTCCCCTGCCCCTCTATCCCCTTACCCTACCTATCCCCTATCAACCCTCCCTCTATACTCTCTAAGAATTCCTTTTTTTACCATACCTATCTATTACATTACATAAGTACAGTGCGTTGAAACTTCGCAAAACGGACACGACCGTCAATGATATCTGCCCTCACGCGTCTGCCTGCCTACGTTCGGGACTCGGGTCGCGCACTCAGTAACCCCTACCTCGCCCCGGAAAGCTAGTTTCAAAATAAAATATTGCCTATGTTACTCGCTGACAATGTAGCTATAGGTGAAAGAATTTTTAAAATCCATGTACAACTGTGTAGCCCACGCGAGTGAAGCCGCGGGCAGAAAGCTAGTGTCTTTATAAATTATAGCCTATGTGTTATTCTAGTGCAAAAGCTATGTTATTGTAAAGTTTCATTAAAATCCATTCAGTAGTTTTTGCGTGAAAGAGCAACAAACATCCATACATACAAACTTTCGCGTTTATAATATTAGTAGGATGATATATTGTACAGTTGTGTATGCTGGTAGTTCTCAATAAGTTTTTATATAAACTAATTAGTGGATGGCGTATAGGTTGACTATACGATTATTATAAACCGTATACTTATTGTTACATATCTAAGTTTCATTGTTCAAGTTGTTTGTTGTGCTAAATAAATCAAATAAAATTAATAAAAGCGCATTCTAATTTCTGTAACAAATAAGATGGGATCTCTAACCTGGGTTTTTGGGCGTATTATATCACAATATCACATTTTTATTGTACCTATTAATAATTTAACGTAATAAATTATTAGTATTAACGTATAATAAACACATAAAAAAAAAACTATATTTAAAAGCTAAAACGAATATCTAAATCTTTTTGCTTTTACAGCTAAAGCTTTTATAATTTGAAATAGGACCCTCACCTGCATAGGCGTAGACGGCGGCGCGAGGATTTATATACGTCATAATATTTTTTCTAGCAATACACATATCATAGTAGTCATAAATTAATTATATTTAATCATGAATATAAGCACAACAATAACATTATAAACAGTAAGTGAAGGATTCCATCATTTTATTAAATTATTTTATATCCCAATATTTCAGTATCTGAATATGGGAATCAATAGACGTCACAACCGATATGCTCAGGGGGCTTTCTGTATATACATACATATACATGCATATATATACATACACAGGTAAATATAATAATTTGATAATTGAACTACACACGCAAGTAATAAGCAAAACCAAATTAATCGTTAATTCTATATTATAATTATACAACATACAAAGGGGAGAACTCAATCACAGATTGACGAATATAACGTTGAGTTATGAATACAGAACTTAGAATAGAGACCTCGGTATGACCGTCTAATATCAAGTACAGATATCCCAGATGATTCCTGATATGCGTCTATCGTACATGGGTTCAAATGAATTGGACCTCAAATTGTAAATGATTCCCTCTGTGAATGTATTCGTCATACACGTGTATCTTAGGTACCCGAAGGGCTTTGCCCAGTTTCTGATACGGAAATACGACAAAAAAGTAAATAACTTTTTGCGCAATCTGTCCAATATATATTTTTTAATATTCTTATAATATTCCAACACTTCCTAGCAACACAAAGCGGCGGTGTCGCTTATAATTCTGGCCCACTGAACGACGAAAAAAATTTCATTTCAATATTAATGTTTTCTGTGTCGCATCAGGAGAACGTTGTATACGTGTACTCCTAAAACATCCCTACCATCCAGTTATCAAAAAAAAAAAAATTATAACAAAGCGATAGATTTTGAGGTGACAAATATTTAGATGAGGCAAGGATATTACAAATTAAAAAATAATTGAAATTGTTCAAGTGCGATTAAAACTCATATCATAAGTAGTCTGTACGACAAATATACAACAAATCTTGTTTAATGGAAATCATGAAAATTTCGGTCATTACTGTCATTACTAAGTTCTTAGGGTTCTTTGTCATTAGGCTACAAAAATAAAATATTAATAAAACCACTATGTTTATTTGCTTGTCTGTTATTCATTGGTAACTATTTCAAAACCAAATTGCATGCAGACATGATAAATAGGTCCACGTCAGAACTATTTTGAATCTACTTTCTTCTTTTCATGAAAATATTCATATAGTATATGTTTTTTTTTATAATTTGACGGAAACCGCTGTACCGCGCCTTAGGTATGTGAGCGGTGCGGAGGGAGGCGGATATACTCTGTCAGTCCGTCGTCAACGCTTAGGAGCTACCTTCCCTCCTCGCCGCGCACATACCTAAGGCGTGGTACAGCGGTTACCGTCAAACTATAAAAGCCTACACTACATGACGCTGAATTACATCGCGAGCATGGCTTAACTGCATGCTCTTTCATCTAACATCTAACACAATCTTTCGATACAGAGCGAAACATACCTACTGGCAAATAAAAAAATGAAATAACTCGACTGCGTAAACCATGATTAACTGAAAAGAAAACAACAAGCTCTATGATCTATAAAATGTGAACAAAAAACACTATCATATTTCAAATCAAATACACACACTTATTGAAAGTCAAAATGAAATGATTAGGTACCGGTTCGGAAAACTACCACGAGAAGAACCGGCAAGAAACTCCTCCCTATTTATTTTATTTAAATATATGTTTTTCTAGATTTTTTTTTTATTATTTAAAAGGCTTACAACTATTACAATGATGTCTATGCGCACTTATCATTTAAATATTCGGTAATAATAATAATATTTATATGACTTGTATGTTATATTATAAGGTATTGCAGTTGGGAACAAACCAATTACCAAAACTGCGTTTGGCGGTGGACTTTAAGTGAAAACATATTTTCATTTTTACAACAAATATATTTTGTAATTTTAGATTGTTCCCGTCTGTAATACCGTATATAACATTCAAGGCATATTTATATTATAGTCATTGATTTAACAATTTAATAATAAGGATTTGAAGTCGTTAACCAAAAGTGAAATAAAAGCGTCCGCAACGAGCGTGGGCTGATATGGCCGCGGCGGCCCGCGGCCCGGCACCGTTGTGCGCGTCTGTGCAAGCAAATACTTATTACGGTTCGGACGTGTCGCACTGTTTACGGGAATGTGACGAGAATTAAATTGTGATAATGTTCAAATTAAATTAAAAATAATCGAATAGCCATCTGTAGGCATAAACTAATGTTAAATTATAATGTTTACTTACCTTAAATACGATATTCAGCTCTTTTTGCGTCTTTGACGAGTAGTTTCACAAATTTTTACGACACAAGTCGGCATGCGCACGTTTACTCGACGCTAAGCCATTACACCGACTAAAAGCCGGTTGGAAGACTTATTGCGTTTTGGATGACTTCCTGCGCGGACACTTTAGAACGCGGACAGCACATCCAGTTATATTATTGGTATATCAATGATTATAGTGTATTTATTCAGATTTTATAGATTATAAAGATTGTATTTCTGTTTTGAGTTAATATTTATTACGCAGTCGGGCTTTTTTTTAATTTTTATATAAACTAAAGTTTTTTTGTGTTTTTACTCAATTTAGAGCTACACAAAACTAATTTTTTCAAAAACACGTGAACTAATATCCACAACGGACCGATTCAGAACGTGTCACTTTGTTTTATAGTTTGTGTTAAAATGGTAATATAAAAGTGTTATAGTATATATATATTTGGAACTGGCTATTTACTAGCTTTCATTTGATACCCATATTGTTCTAATAATAAGAAAAAACAACGCATCAGAAATAAAAAATAACGAGCGGATGCGTGATGATACGAAGCGAAATGGGTGTTGAACCGTTTCCAGCACTTGTTAAATTGTAAAAAGAATATTCAGAATAGGACCCTGATGTATTTTTTTCCCTAAAATAAATGGGTTATGGTAGCTAGCTAGTATATGAAACACGTAAATTATCAACAAGTTATTGAGACCATCAACTTTTAGAAAATATTGATTGCGAAACGTTAATTATAATTTTAAAGCTACAACAGATGTTCATTAAGTCATTATACAAATACGAATGTTTGTGTGTGTATGGGAGTTTGCACGACTAGCGGAGCTTTAAATCCTTAGAAAATATTATCTAACGCATTTCTAAAGGAGCCAACAAAGGAGTTTGACGGAGTGGAACACTTTCGTATAACTTGCAACAAAAGCAAGCTTGGATATAATTCGTATGACTTCAGAAAATAAATGAGGTTACCATTTCCAGTGTGACTTTAAGCTGCGCGGTTTTTGTTTTCAAGACGTATGAGCTTTTCATCGGACTTTTAAAAATTATCATACCTTTCGCTGAGCGATACAAAACAATTCAAATTCTTCTAGGAACAAGAATTTTATCAAGCTGTTTGGCAGATAGCCAGGATCTAAAGTACTATTGACAACCGATTTTAATTCCTCTAGACAGTTACATTTGCAGCTTACAACGACGCAATTGTCGTAACGTAGATAGGTAGCGTAAGTAGATAACTAAATCGTTTACCAAGAAAATATTTACTACGAATTTTACATATTATACAGTGATGATAAATATACAGTACATCCATATACACAAATAATTCACGTTTTGAAGATAGATTTTTCCTGTTTGGTAGTGACAATTGCCCCCTCCCCCTCCCCTCCTTACCTCCCTGCTCACTACTATGTAGGTGTATTTTGTGATTGTTAACTTGTTTGTTTTGTTGATTGTTACATACATTTCAAAAATCATTTTAAACGTAAATGAGCACAACACTAAGTGGAATAACTTATTTTGAACAAAATCAATATTTGGAAACTATTTTAAGCAAGAATTTTCGTATTTTTTAAGTTATCGTAGGTAACTTGATTTCAAAAGCGTAAATATTCTGAATAAACTACACGAATAAAAATACAAACCAAGTTTCCCTCATTTAGTTCGCGTCTCATTTTACGTAAAAAAAAAATCTTACGTAGATAGTTTCCAAACTATCTGTGAACTGCACGACTTTCCCAATTACTAACAGAACTCCGACTACGCGACGAAAGTTGAGTTTTCGAATACTTGTTTCTTCGTTGATTTATATATTAAACCGTTATTAATTTCGTTGGAACTATAGACAGTTGTTGTAACATATAACACTGAAACCCAATTTTCGCTCTCTCACCATCGAATTTGAATTTACCAAAAAAAAATTACCCATTTCATAAAATCCTTATTTTCTACTTCAAGAAGCACTTATATTTCTCATTTATCAAGCGACTTCGAAAAATGTATAGAGTTCACAATTTTACCTAGGATTGATTTAAGTGATTATCGATTGGGTAAATTTTAGTTGAAAGAAAAGTTTTTTTTTTTACTCGTATGTCTGAAGATAATGAGCATGAGAAAAAATATTTGCCAATTCAAATTCAATTCAATTCAAATTCAAAAAGTTTTTATTTAATTTAAGATGTTTACACACACTTGTTGAAAGTCAAAATGAATGGATAAGGCACGATTGCGAATCGGACTCGCCCACGAGCAGTTCCGTACCACCGTACAATTTTAAAATTAAACACGTTTATTGTATGGCGACCCCCTCTCATTTTTAAGTCTATTTTATTTATATTATTTGTTGTTATAGCGGTCATTATAAATACGCACTCTGTGAAAATTTTAAGCGTCTATCTAATACGATTCAGACGATACTTATCCCCTGTGACACTAATGGACGGATGGATGGACAGTAGAGCCTTAGTAATAGGTTTTCCTTTAATAACACTGGGTTCGAACCCTAACAAAAAGTAGCACAGTAACACATTCGATTCATTTTAAGTACCTACCAGCGTCAATACAGCGCGGTTTGAATGGAAAATGAATAAATACTCGTATAAAGACATAAATAATGGATTTAAAATACGGAGCATGCCTAAATATTCGATTTATTTTTTTATAGCTATAGGTAGCTAATTTTTTAGTTTATTGCGAAGATACAAAATGTTTCATTAAGCACAAAGAATAGAAGTGACATCTTGTGGATTCGACTCGAACTACGTTTATTTAGAACTTGACGTTTGCCAATAGCACTTAAATAGTTCACAATATGACCGCAAAGATGTCACTCTTTACGAAAGTTTTAAGTTGTTCAAAACATTTATTGATGCATTGCTTACATGACGTCACAGTAATAATTAAATAAAGAAAAATAAAAATACAAACTATTACAAATGGCAAATAAATAAATATTATTTTAAATTGCTGAATGTTATAGTAATATTATACTGAATGTTCTATGGAACCAGTGTAAACTAAGATTCTGGTTATAAATTGACCAATAAACATATCTTTTAGCACCAACATAGTTTTTATTAAAAGTGTACATCAGTATATTATTCAGTGGAACGCCACAATCAGCAGCATTCGTTCAATATGCATTCAATGTAAGTAAATACTTCTTGGATGGGCATTTATTTTATTTAGAAGTTCGAATCAGGTGTGTTGTAAAGATTTCTACAAGTTCGCATTAAGTTTTACCATGTCAAGAAAAATTATTCTATCTGATAGTTTGGTAAATTTCTAAAATGCTAACAGGTTCTCATAACTCATGTGAATGCAATTCAGACGAAAGTTAATAAACAGATTTTTTTTTTAAATAATTTAATTTTTTTATGATTAGATGTACTAAGATATTATAATATGGATTCCAAATAGCTGAGACATATTCCAAACACGGTCTTATAAGTGTTTTGTATAAAATAATGTATGATAAAGTTCGTTTTAAAGGTTTTACACTTCACATAATAATATATTATAACGAATATTTAAGTATATTCAGTTGTTTGGCACTATGATAAAAGCTCTGCTTAGTTTGGGACTAGATGGCGCTGTGTGGCATGTCCTGTATATTTTAATATTATTATATATGCTTTAGAGACATATTGTCAATATGTTGATCTAAAGTCAATTTTTCGTCTAAGATCAAGCCACAATCATAAACTGTTGATTCGCTTTTCATAGCTATATAACCTATATGGAAGTCTGACAAAATTGTGTCTGTTTCTTGTAAATATTATGTGTATACATTTTTCATCTGTTAAATAAATTGTATTATTTAGACAAATGAACTCAATCTTTCTAGATGCTCCTGTAGCAATTTTACATCAAATTGGTTTTTAATGACACAATAAATTAAGAATCTCCTGAGATCGAACAACAGTACATATAATAATATATTATTTCAATACATTTGCTTTTAATCGGTATTTAAGACATCGAAACTTGTACCGTAATGCTGTATTTTACTATACTAGCCCTTTTTACTTTATACCAATTACAAACGAGCGTTTTGTTTGTAACGCATACGTAAACCGGTAAAAGCAACCGCACGCGCCCTTATCTCCAGCCATTATTACATTTGCAGTATCTACCTAATTTTAATCGCAAATGTATTGAAAAACGTCATATGACGCTCGGCTTCGTCTCATGCCTATGAACACTTCGACTATAAAATGCAGCTTACCGTACTTGCATCATAATGTACTATTACCCCTTTTAAACTTACTTCTCCCATTTTACTACATTAAGTATAGTCTTTGGAAAAACCATTTCTTTGTGGATGCTTATGTCGGTAAATAAACTTAATGTCTAAATATCATTCGTTTCAGCAGTTTCCCCTCAGTTTCATTACGAGTGAGTGGTATTTCGATTTTGTACGTAATATAGATTTATTAACAAGAAAAAAATACGCACCGTTGTAGAATCCATCATATAATTTCGATCCACTGCATTCCCATCATTCCTGAAATAAGAAAAGTAAATTTTAGACATGTCTCATGGTAACAACTATAGTAGATTGTTACACAAGGGGTGAAAGTGATATATTTAGGCACGAGATGGTTTGGCGCACAAGCGTAGCGAGGGCGCTAATAGTTCGAGTGCCTAAATAAGTCTTTCACCCGAGGTAAGCACTCTGCTTTTCATTACGAATATGAGGAAAGTAAAAAAAGCGTTAAATCCATATATGAATCTGATGAACTCATTTTATACAAATATCTATGTTTTTTCTTTTGTGGCATTCTACACTGCCAGTATTTTTTATCATTGATGATGGTAAATATTTACGTCAAATCTATATAAATTAAATGTAAATTTAGTTAAAAGATTATTACCTATTTTTTTGAATTCCGTCACAGATACACAACAGATTAATATCCCGCCAATTTTTGTCGACTTTTTAAATTTTAAATATGGAACGCATCGCGTAAATTGTTGCGACTTATTCCGCTCAAAGAAGTTTGCGCTAAGTTCACACTGGCTGTTTAGAAACTCACATGGCCGCAGCAATTTTTTTAATTAGTTTTTTTTTACATAAAACTCTTCACAGCTGACAGCAGTTCTATTTTTAAAGTTCATTCCGGCCCTTAGGTGGAAAGTAATTTATATGAGTTTTTCCCACTCTAGGGAAGGAAGCAGCATTTTCTACCCAATAATCAGATCAAAACAACACTACTTTCCGAGTATGAGAAATGAAAAAGTCTTTATTTGCTTAGTTGAACATTTTAATCAATAACTGCCTACACTTTTTTTTCCAATTTTTTATTGTATCATTTAGAAATAGCATAAGTAAAGCTACTTTGGATTTGAATATTTCAGAAAACAGAGAGCAAAAATAAAAGTAAGGTCTAAAAGACCTCGTCTTTAATATCAAGGAGCTTTTTAATGATTATGATAATCCACACTACGGGATAAAAAGAAAAGACATTTCATCCCCATTTTCATATAAGGTACATCAAAATATCAACATGTAAATGCAGGCACTGCGAGTATAACATGACAGACAGAGCAGACGGACAGACAGGCATGACGATCCTTTTTTGCTTTTAGCTCCGGAATCCTAATAGAAACTGGCCTGTATTTACTGATATGAAAGTTACGTCGTTATTGCTTTGCACCTATATTTCGGTTTTTTTTCCGTTAGGCATTTGGTCAGTCAGCGGCTTACCAACAGCCATAACCAATCACATCACGCCACGTAGACGGTCAGTTTATTTGACTGTTACGTGGCATAAAGTAATTTGCTGGGCCGATTGACAAGTCGATTGTCAGCTAATGTAGCCGTAGCCTAAATGTTTATCCCCTTCTGGACGTGATGATAAAAATAGAGAGCAATATATATTCGTAAATGGAAATCTAGTTTTGTTATCAATAACTGTTAACAGAACTTTGATCGAACGTTTCTTGCATTTGGCTATGGAATCCTAAAAAAACTTATTACTCATTCGCTTCATTCATAAATTTCATTAACTATTTTCAAAGAAATTAAAGTAAATACTTATTATATATATCAGCCACACAATTGGACGGCTAGCCTGTTCATAAAATACCGGCATTCAATTAAACGAATAGGTTGTTTGTTAAATGAGTTAAGGTAGCTCAACGTTCAAGATATTGGCTGAATTAAAGCTATTCCTTTTGAAACGCATGAACCAAAGGCAAATCAAACTTTATGATGTGTTTTGTAATGTTCGCTGGTGGCTCGTCGCTCCGCTCCACTTCGCTTCTTACATTAATATAAAGTAGCCTAACCTAATCTAACAATTTAGAAATGGTAGACCATTCGACCTATCTTCACCAAATGGGAATTTTGAATGAATCCAAAAACGAACACATGTAATGACCAATTCTATGATCTGTCATTCTAACAGTACCTACATATGAAGAGTTTATTCACCTAACCAAGAGGTGTCGTGATAGCCCAGAGCGCAACGAACCTGTCTCAAATTTATAAGGCCCCATAGGGCCATGGTTCGAATATGGGCGTGTACCAATGAGTTTTTCTGACTTAAGTACACAATATCACTGACACCGTGCTTCGGAGGGCACGTTAAGCAGTCGTTCCCGGGCGCTGTCAATAGATGGTGGTCGTTACAGTTCCCAACCCGCAGTGGATCAGCGTGGTGGACTTAAGCTCCAAGCCCCCCTCCTCACCCTGGGGGAGGCCTAAGCCCCTGCAGTGGGGTAAAAATGGGCTGATGATGATGTTGATGAACCAAGAGGCTAAGAGCGATGTTCAACCCTTTCGTTAAATGTTGCGTTCGACGAGTTGGCTAGTTGTCCTGTAGCGATTTAATTGGATACCGGCATTCAATGAACGGGCTGTCCGTCCAACTGGCGGGCTGATATAACCAGTTGGCTGCAACAGATGCATATAGTTTTATGTGCATTTTACTATTTATATCAAAATATAATAAGCATTAGTTCAATCAGCTTACTTGGCGTTTGCGTGTTCACGTGATTCTTTTGGACCAGCGCTAGACGAAACAGAAACTGAGGATGGGTCTCCTGATTGTTTCTGCGCAGCAGTACTCTCTATGCCACGGCTTTCAGTCGAACTGCAAATTAAAAAAAAAACACTATAACTTCGTTTATAGAACGTTATAGACATAGAATAGTAAAATAGGGATGTATGCACACGATTATTATAACAGAAAAAAAACCGATCAAGTGCAAATCATACTTGTGCACCGAGGGTTCCATACCACCATTTAACATATCTTTGTTATGTAGATATTTACATATTTCGTTCCTGAGCGTAAACATCGCAATCATCTAGACAAATGCTAACCGTGCCTAAACCTAAATAAAACCGTTTTTTTTTTACAATTTTTTGTATTTTTCTAAAGACAAAAAAAAATTATACTCTACATTACGCTGTATATATACAACATCTTACATATAGGGAAAATAAATACAATTTTATTTGTTGCACCCCAAATGTCAGGGTATGAGTTTTTTCTCCGCTTTTTTTATGTATGAACCCCTCTCCCTGAAAAATGTTGAATTGTATTCTGATTCAATATTGATTTTATGTCAAGACTTTACACAAAGTATATTGTGTATTACCTAAAATCGAATATTTAGATATCCAAATTTAAATCGTTCGATTTAGGAGCTAAAGACCCGTGATATACATTACAGCGGACGGACGGATAGACATCAGAGTGGCAGATATGGGGCTCCGTTTTGCCCTTTGATCACATCACTTACCCTATAGTGAACAAGGAATCTTGACTAATATTGTAAATGCGAAAGGATGTTTAATCGATCTTTCATTACGTCGTCGTCGTTATCGTCGTAACAGGAACAAGGAAGCGATTTGACATTGAAAATTTCTTTCAGATCGTTTTCGTTTTTCAGTAACAAAGTGCTACATCCTTATTTTCTTAAAGTGTTGAAAGTACGAGTACATCTATAGTATCAAAACGTATGGAATCGATAGACTACAAGATGGTGTAAAAAAATTACGAAAAAAAAATTCTTCGCTTATTTAAATAAACGGTATAAAGGGATAATGTAGCTTTCTATAGAGGAAAGAATTTTTAATAATACATTATGATGCAAGTACGGTAAGCCGCATATTATAGTCGAGGTGTTTATAGGTACGAAACCAAGCCGAGTCCTTATAATAAACCGATGACTATAATAGCACGCTTACTGAGTACGAGCATCATACGACGTGTTTCAATACATTTACGATTAAAATTAGATATATACTTCAATGTAATAATGGCGAAAACGGGACTACTTTTCGCGGTTTATGCATGCGTTACAAACAGAATGCTCGTTTGATGTAAAGTAAAAAGCCTATTACTGTACAATACAACATTACGAGACAAGTTTCGATGTCGTAAAGACCGTATTAAGAGCAAATGTATTGAAAATGAATATTAGAAACTTGTACGAACAAGAGGTTAGGTGACAAGATCTGCACATAACAAAGGAAGTAAAATGTAGTCATAGGGATTAACTTTAGGGAGCTGACTTGTCAACTTTTACGTAATTTTACGTTTTAGGTGATTTTTTTTTTAACTCCAATAAGGCTATATTTTACAGGACCGATTCATTAATACAGGAGATACGATGCCTTAAAATTGAGTCTAACCGCCGCGTCCCAATAAAATAAAGCAAAACTTATTATAAGTAAATTATCTGGCGTAAAGTTTAAAAAAAAAGTGAAAAAAAATTGACTACATTTTTGTGACTACATGTTTATCCCGATTTTACGAAAATGGTTATTGATATAATTTTTTTCTTAATCTTCGAGAGGACAATATTCCACCCGGATGTTTTGGGAAGGAGTGACCCGATTAAAATTTAAAAATTAAGAATAAAAAAAACTGGTTTGAAATCGATCTATCCGTTTAAGAACTACGAGAAACACGTACAGACATCGACCTCAAACTTATAACACCCGTCAATGGTTCTACGTTGGGAGGTAAACAATAAATAAAAAATAAGGGTTAAAATAAAATTATTTTCAATATTTCAACATAGTTCCTGGAACTTTCTCTAAAAAGATATACTAATGAAAATCGATAAGAACGTGTTTGATAGGACATGATTAATTTTGTACATTGATTCCTATTGTGGATTTTTATAATGGTTATTAGTTAGTTAGTCACAATTATTTAACGTGACATTTTATATTACAGATTTTCTACGTCTAGAAGTCTCAAGATTAGGAGAGACACTTTGCAAACGATTGTCAGAATTTTAAAACATCTACTTATCGAATGATGTTACGAGACATTTTCTTAACGTTTTCTTTCAAATAGAAATTAATTTCACGCGATGCAGCACTTAATTAACATATGATCAGGTCATTGATGTTAATTCAAAACTAAAACAAGGAGTTTATTTATTTTAAATATTAGATATTGTCGTATGTACGAAATTTTTTATTATCTTTACAAATAAAACTTTCATTTATCATTAACACAACGATCTTTGTCCGAAATCAAACTTCGGTCACCTTCGTTCAATGAATCAATTTACTTAAATGTACGATGCACAATAAACAAAGCGCAGTTGTGAAATATACAAAAGACATCCGTGCAAAAACTGGGGCGAAGTTTATCTACATAATTCTTGGCCTCAAAAGGAATACGTTTATGTCTTATTTAAGCTTATCAAAACATTGTCTTACGCGAAATGACATCATTCTGAAAATGATTCACTTCTCTTTCCGAAGAAACCTTAATTAATAAAAAACGGCCATCTAGTCCCAGAACCTTGGGTATATTATGGGTATCAGACAAGTTATATAGATACTTATACATAAATATTTATATTATAAATAGGTACTTATGTTGCACAGAAAAAGTTATTAAAATGTAAAAACGAGGTGAGACATGTCATAAACTATTTGTAACCTAGATTAAGTGATGTACTCGATGATCGTATTCGATGACTAAGCTAATGTCATAGTAATTATTGATAACTCTGCAAATCAACTAGTACTCGGCGTGATATCGTATGCTAATATCGTAGACGAAAATCGGATGTAATACATCGATCAAACCTACAAATAAAAGCGAACAGCGAATCGATGTTGTTTTGTTAATACGATTCGAAGGTATCCTGGAATTGCTCTCCATCCGAATGGCTGATTGAATTTTAAACGCTCAATTGAAAACAGACTATTTTACCAATTACACTGTGAAGTACAGTGATCATCTCAAGTATTTTACGTTCTTTATCAAACTATTGAGAATCGATGAATTATTTGACGATTTCCATTACAAAGGCGGCATGGCGACCGCTTTAGACGCGCGGGTTCGGGACTCGAATCCCGATCAGTACATTTTGGGAAATAACTTGGCTAATATGTTTTTTCGTATTTAGATGTACTGATTACACGTGGACGTTTTCAACATAAACGTAGTATAATAGGGTTGGTAGTCAGTCGTATCGAAGCCGATGAAATTCATCTGAACATTTAAGATATTTTATTAATGACCGTAAATATATATTAATCACGATGATCATACAGATTTGAATAGTTTATTCTAAACTCTAGGATTATATTCTTAACTCAATAAAGCAACATATAGTAATTGTACTCCATCACACAAAAAGTCGGTAACAAGACGTCAAAAGTGCGAAGAAGGCATTACTGAAGTATTGTTTGTTTAATAAATTCCATTATTCGTAGTAATTGAACGATTGCTGTCACGTTTCAAGGTTTCAGTAGCAGGAAAATAACCATAAGCCCGTATTGTGTATATGTGACGTACAGTAGACCCAGAAAATCAAAAGACGTCGCGACGCAAAACGAACACAGCTTATTTTATTTTATTACAATAGTGATACAGCGTATAATTAGTCTGTGTCTGTGTTTAGTGCTTTGGGATGTACATATAAACACACAAAACGTACGTATCGCTAATATCCGCTGTTGTAAAAGAATTAAGTTGTGTGCTTTTCGCACCATAACGCCTGTTATTCTGTTATTTTTTCTGGGCCTACTGTACTATAAATGGCACTGTCACAAAAGCAAAGGCAATTTATTGATAATGCCAGTAGTGAAATAACTAATGAAAGTGAATATGCTTTATCTGTTAGAAAGTCAAACGCATTTTAAGACTAGGTATGCATTGACTGCACACGGCAACACTTTGAAAGCAAGTTTCACCTAAATGTTTGATATTTAACTCGCAACAAACGTTTTCTGAACTATATGCATATAATTTTTGTGTGAACTAGAATCAGCATGAATTTATAATATTTACAAAATGGCTATAAATTCGACTTTTAATATACGACTACGACATTCACGCAATAACCAAAAATTAACGAATTCCAAAAATAAATATAATGGCTAAAATGTTAGGACGTAGTGCATATTTAAAAAAAATGCTATAAGTAGTATGAATTCACAATATTCACTTTTTTTTTCAATTTATTAATTTACAACTGCAACGCAAGCTATTTAAAAGGAAAGAAAAAATACCAAATATGTAAAACGTTACTAATTTTAGAAAATTACGTAAGAAGGATTGCTTCTGCCCATATGAAGGAAATGAAAGAACAACAAGTATAAAACGAATTCACCCTCACCTATTGTACCGTTTCTTTTCAGGAGCACGGATTTTAGACGGAGTGGAGGAGATCTTGTGCCTGGCCGCTATGATGGTGGGGCAGGTGGGTTCGTGCTCCAAGACTGGGGTGCGCCGGCCTTGGACCCTGGACGGCGGATGTAACCGCGCTCCATAATACATCCCGTCGCTCATCGCGCGATCTCCCCTTTACCGAGCAACGTTCGCGACGTCCGCACACTCACGCGCGCGCCGACCATTGAAAATTATCGACCGCTGAACACTAATTAAATTTAATTGTTCACGGTTCGGATTTGAGACAAACGGATAAATCTCCCTTTCTAATCCAAATACAGACAGACAATCCTACTTTTTAGTTGCGAACGTAAATCTGGTGTTATTACGATGTCGCTTTACTGAGGGCTACAAGTAGCAGTGACTGGTCGCGCTGACCGCCGCGCGCCGGGCGTGTGATTAGCGACCGCACTGAGCGGGAACGATGCTTGCTTGTGCGCCGTGCGCGATGGGTTCAATCGTTTCCGATTCGCTGGTTTACGGTCACCGCAATGAAATAGATCACCGAGCGTAAAATATAGCATTTAATGTAGAAAACGATAAGAATGAACTAATTGACTTTAACTAATCGAAGAGATTTGAAAGTTGTAATTCAAACAAGTTAGTTATTTGAAAAGTTACTTACTCTATTTGTCTCATCTCGCTAGAGCACAGCTGGCGAATGTAATCGTCACATTCTTTCTGCTTCTGTAGCTGATATTCTTTGAGTAGCTCTGGCCGAAAGTCACCGTCAGGACGAGACATAGACGGCACTTGCGGTTGCTGAATCGGACGTTCAGCCAAGGAAGAACGTTCAGTAGACACGGCGGTAGTCGATACAGATGTAGACACAGAAGCTGAAGACCCTTGGCCACGATGTTCGGGCGTAGTTGCATTAGAAGCAGCAACGCTGCCTGGTTCTTTATTTTTTCCCGATGCGTCGATCCCCTCAGAAGGTTTAATAGAATCTTCTAAAACGATCACTGTATTTTCGCCGTTGTTTTCGAACAGTCTATCTACGGAGGTGTTCATCAGCTTATTTCCTTTGATGCCAGTTAGGTGAAATCCGGCGAAACACGAGGAGTAAATAGAAGGGCCGTAATCCATTGCAGAGAGAGCCATGACCGCGGGGTGCCGTGGTGCCCCATCAGGCAATGGCCTTAGAGATCGAGTCATAGCGTCGGCCGCTGATCGTGGTCTTCTAAATGGCATCGCCAAGTGCGGGAATATTCGGGGCTTGATCGGTGTTACTAGCATGTGCTCTGTCCACGATGTATGAAGAGAAGGCCGCTCTAATCTCTCTACGTCAACATTTAAAGTCCGTTGTTCGAATGGGACGCTGAATGTCTCAGCAGGAATGGATTGCAACCAGGACAAAAGGCTTAAGTCAGATTCATCAAAACCTGATCCATCGAGAAGTCTAGAGAAATTGACTTCACTTGACTGCGCCTCTTTAGAACCTGTAGCTTTGGCCTGACAATAATTTACGCAGGACTCGTATAGCAGTCCTTTTATGAGTAATTGCATAAGCCGATCGTTCTTGGAACATTTGGATTCTGTATGTCCAGAAGATTTTTTATCACACGGTAAGAATTGCTCTACTAATGGGTATACTTCTCGAAAGCATTGTACACGTGCGTTGCTAGGATTCCATTTCTTAAACTGTGCGTGGTCAGTTATACTAGGCAAAGTTAAAAGTAAGCATAGATTTGAGTATTCTTCTTTAGATGGCGCCAGCCTTTCTAGCTGACTCAATACTTTAACTATTTCCTCAACAATATTTTCAACGTTATTGTACGCTTTTATTTCGGATTTTATACATAACAATTCAATATATTTGTGTCTCAAAATAGCGTAATTAAACTTATCTGTTTCAAATGTTCTAAGAGCTCCTAATGGCTGAATGAATTCTAACACGTCATCCCATTGGCCATCAAGAATGAGCTGGCGTAGAAATAATACATCATCAGCAAAGTTTCCGTTAATAACACCTGTCTCACGCTCGAGGGACAGTTGTGTTATGTGTAAGTCACGGTTGTGAAGAAATTCCAAAGACAGCCGGACCACGTCGTCCTCACGCAGGTTTAAATGTGTGGACGGCATTGTGTATCGGATCCGCAAACTGAAACAATAAATGCAAAATTTTATAAACATTTAAATAACGGATTTCTTGCCAATTTTTCATGATAAATTCCTGATATATGAAATTACGTTTTTATGTGAAAGTAGTAAAATAGTAGGTAAACAATAAAATTAACAAATGCTGGCGGAATGTAGTCGCGTGTTTGTTAGATTGATGAATATGATCTTCAGTTATTTTTAAGGTTTACCCTGCGCTACGTGTAATAGCGCATTCCTATATTACATAATCACTTTAGCAACCACATGAGCCACTCTTATGAGAAATTGGAGTAAGATACGAAGGATAGGGAGAATAGCACATCGTTCAATAAGTCCCGGGACTAGCGTAGAGATAGCGCTAATAATGCCATGTATATACCAAGGTTCAGAAGTACCAACCTTTAGATGAGATGTGTCAAAATTTGATGTAATTCGAAACATAACCAAGAAAGCTATAGTGGTTAAAGTGACGCTACCTTTGCAATCGTGAAAAAATGGAACAAAACAAGTTTCGTGTGTTGATAAAACATTGTTTTCTAATGGGAAAAAACACTGTTCAAGCTCAGCAATGGCTTGAAAAACGTTATCCGGACTCTACTCCGTCGAAAACAACCATTTGTCGGTGGTATGCTGACTTCAAACGCGGTCGTGCTGATATAAATGATGCGGAACGTTCGGGTCAGCCAAATGAGGCAGTAACTCCCGAAAACACCTAGCAAGTATTGAAAATCGTGATGGGTGATCGCAAAATGAAAGTGCGCGAGATAGCTAAGATGGTGAACATATCAACTGGTAGTGCATTTACTATTTTGCACCAAAAATTGGCTATGAAAAAGGTTTTTTCCAAATGGGTGCCGCATTTGATCACAATGGAACAAAAGCAATAACGTATCAATGATTCGGAGAGCTGTTTGGCACTGTTTACTCGCAATAAACAGGATTTTTTGCGTCGATATGTGACAGTGGACGAAACATGGATTCACCATTTCACTCCGGAGTCAAGTCGGCAGTCAGCTGAATGACGTACGACCGGTGAAAGCCGCCCGAAGCGTCCAAAAACACAACAGTCGGCCGGCAAAGTGATGGCGTCCGTACTCTGGGATGCGAATGGTATAATTTTCATTGACTACCCCGAAAAAGGAAAAAGCATCAATAGCGACTACTACATGGTGTTATTGGATCGTTTGAAGGCCGAAATAGCGAAAAAACGCCCACACATGAAGAAGAAGAAAGTCATCTTTCATCAAGACAACGCACCGTGCCACAAGTCAATGAAAACGATGACCAAATTCAACGAATTGGGCTTCCAACTGCTTCCTCATCCTCTGTACTCGCCGGATCTGGCCCCCAGCGACTACTGGCTCTTTGCGGATCTCAAAAAGATGCTCCAGGGAAAAAGATTTGGCTCGAATGAGGAGGTGATCGCTGCTACTGAGGCTCATTTTGAGTCAAAAGACAAATCGTTTTACAAACATGGCATTGAAAAGATAGAGAAACGTTGGAATGATTGTATTACACTTGAAGGAGATTATGTTGATGAATAATAAAGAATTTTGCGGATAAAATGTTGTTTTCATAGTTAGTCCCGGGACTTATTGAATGATGTGATATGTTACTCTTTCGAGCAAACTACGTTTTGAACTTTGGCACGTTACAATAAAAAACATTAAATGTTTAAATTCGCGCTGTACAATAAATGATACATTTAGAAACGCATCGTCATATATATATTTTTATCGATAATGAAGTTAGATGTTCAACATCTCCACATATAGGAAGGATCTTTCCTACTTTGCGTTTTTGCTATTCGTTACATCCTTTTAAGGATTGTAAGAAAAATTCGAATCATGTAAAAGAAATACTATAAAATTAAGCAATGTAGAATTCTGTACTTCGTAAGTAACGAATCTTTATAAATCACTTCCTTGTCCGTATGTCTGTGAAGCCCTTTTTTCTTATAAACTGATAGAGGCATGAAGTTAAACTTAATAACAAATGCTATGGTCTACGTAAAAAAATCAAACCTCTAACTCAACGCAATCAAAAAATGCGGCTATTTATGTAACCTACTTCAAATACTTAAAAACTTAATCATAAAAACATATAAGCTACTACTTCCCGTTGACCTTAGAAGAATGAAATCTGGTAAGAAGCAATTTTAATATTGACATAATGCCTATCCCTATCATCCAGCGATTAGTTGCGATATATACATTAAAATACTTTATATAACAGTATGGAACTCTCATGGCGTGCGTAAGTCCGACTCGTACTCGGCTGTGTTTTCATACATTTTAAAGAATATTATCTATTAAGCCATTTTATCAATTTAAAAAGCCGCTCAAGAGTGAAGTGTGTTTTTTCCGGTTGCAAGTTCTATTTTTGTAATTAAAAATAAAATGTATTTTCTACGTCTATTCTTCTGCGTTTTGGTTAGGAACTTTTAGTATAACGGGTTACCTATAAAATAATTATAATGATTCATAATAATATTTAAAAGCACTAAGAAAAAAAATTAAACAAAACATAACAAAATAAATATATTAAAAATGCGATTCCAGTAGTTTACAACGGAACCCACTTATTACGCGACTAAATATTATGGGAGTACAAAACCTACGAGCCTAGTCATAATAAAATGCATTTGATAATTGTTCGGTTTATATCTCAACCGTTATTGATAATATTAAACAAACGATATCAATTATTCTAAATTGGCTCTTTATAATAAAAAACACAGAATGAAATACAAATAAGGCCTAATTTTGCTTGGCGAAAATACAAAATGCCATCCTTTTTTCTTGCGTTTGATGTGTGATTTCTGCATTTTTGAATTGAACATTTCGGCATCGTGCTACATTCGATTATGTCGGGTGGCGAAACAATACTACACAAAATGAGTGCCATGAGTGATATGGCACTCATTTTTTCTGAACGTTTGTGTCCGACCACACATCTTCCTAATCTTATATCAATGCATTTCTGACTTTATTAAAACCAAACGCTGCTGTCAAATTTATTTACTCTATGTTTTTACCCTACTGCAGAAAATAATGTTTATCGAATGTATGTACTCGTATTTATGATGTATGTTTATTTCTTTGGCAACCTCTGTAGTCTAAACAGCTTGATGAATTTTAACATAAAGATTTCATTAGATTCATCTTAATTGTAGAAGCGACATGAGGTTCATAATAGTAAATATGGAATCTGCAGAGGGAAGGGGATTCAATGAAACATTTTTATTATACATCGGCCGTCGGGGGTTGGGTTCCTGACAGGCCATAATCGGCATAGTAATCCGATGGTTGATATGAATTTATACCGTCGGATGATTCCCGTTTTCAAATATTATTATCTTTTACATATACGAATGACACAAAATTAAATTAAAAATTATATTATTATGTCAACTCACAACAAACATGAATTATAGCTATAAATCTCCTGTGTCAGGAACGTAAACTCTCGACGGCCGATGTATAGAACTATGTGAATGTCAAATGAAAGCTAGTTCATATACAATGACACTTTTATGCTACCATTTTGACACAAACTATAAAACAAAGCACCACACCGGATCAGTCCGTGGTGGACATTTAGCCCGCATATCTTTGAAAAAGTTAGGCTTGTGTAGTCCTAAACTTAACAACACTGGAGGAATTTAGTTTTTTAGTTCAAAGAAATAAAACCAATATAAAAAAACATGAAATTCGACTGCGTAAAAATTTACTAACCAAGAAGAGAAAAATAAGATTTATAATATATAGAATCATATAAAATATAAGTTGATTTTTATATAAAATATGGCAGGTGGGGACAATCAAAAATTACGAAACATATTTGTTGTAAAAATAGATTTTTCACTTAAAAATCACCACCCCAACATATTTTGGTAAGTAATTAATTGGTTTGTCCCCGTCTACAATATACCTAACAACAGTCAAGTCGTAATTATAATGATAGCGTATTGCGCATAGTTATATTTCTACAGATTATAGAGCTTTTTTTTTCTAATCTAAAATGAATATTTATGAATAAAACCTTGTGTGTTACTAAAAGCATACACTAAATGATATACCGCTTAAAATTGGCCTCCCCTGCTGTTGCTGCGCGGTGCGGGAGCTAATTTATAACCGATAGAAAGGGATCACGGCTGGCTCACCGCGCAGCTATCGCAGAGAAGGCAAACTTTAAACGGTAATCTTTGGTGAAATTAAATAACTGATATTTTATTTTATATACCTTTTTAAATATGAACTTACACATTATTTTTTCAATGACTGTGTTCTCTCATGCGATCGCTACTACACCTCAATCAGCAGCGAAGAATGTGCGAGAAATCGACGGCTACCGAGGAAAGCATCTGATAGAATCATTATGCGTGACAATACTGAGATGAACAGAAGAAAATATTTTACAATGTTATGCCTGTTCCACACATGTATAGTATAGTATAGCTAAGTAAAATATAAAAGATAACGCGACGACAGAATCCAACAACACATATTGTGTCTGAGCGCGCGATTATGGTTACCTCAATTAATATTGATTACTTACTAATATATAGAATTTAATTTTCCCCCTTCGCCACCATGCAAATTGGATGTTTGTTACACAATTACGCTACAGTCTAGTTGTATTCAAAATAATTTTTTTGTTCCGTTGATTTTTTTTTTCTCATTATCAATGAGCATGTATTTAGGATCAGATTTAAATAAAATGTTTTCACAAAAATGATTCCTAATTTATTTGGAATTCTGTTTATTCAAACTTTGTGAATTAGAAATCACGTTCTTTAGTAAGAAAGCTATTACGTTGTAACAGTGAAATTATTTAGAACTATCCATGCCGTCATTTCTAGTTCATAATAAAATTCAGAAATGGTTGGACTTATACATGTGAACGATGAATAATTCATCACCTTTCTATAAAACTATATACATAAACAGACAAGTTATGCCAGCAAGATACTAAACTAGCCACAAAATCCGTGTCGCGTGAAAATACTATTCCGGTTTACAAATCATTATTATTGATTATAAGCTAACTTATTTGTTCGTCTGTGATCAATTTTGATATTAATTCGTAAATATCTACCAAATAATATTATGAATATTTTTCTTTTCTATAGTCATCAGGATCCATTAACAATAAAGTTTCCTCATGTTCCGTCTAAGTGACAGTTTAAGATTTTACGGGCATTTGCAAGCAGACGTGTAAATTTTTTGTAACAATATAAAATTAACCATTCCTACAAATCTGCAATATTTTTTATTTATAAAAAGCAATCTAGCCCCATAATGTTTTTTTTTAAACTACCGTCGCGAAATATGAGCATCTGAAGTGTTCCTCCTCTTCGCACAGATTAAAAAATTACATTTGAAAATACAGAAAATACTAAGAAGTTGCGATGTACAACGGTTGCTCGTGACGATTTTGAAGTCAAAGTGGAAAATTTGAAAGAAAATTAAATCAATATCGTCAAGAGAAAAATGGAATATTAACTGCGTTTGTGATTTTGGTACAGATACAAAAAATCTATACAAATAAATAAATTAGAAATGTCCGTCTGCGATTACGAAATAAAGACTTTTTCTTATGCCCTATGTTACTTTGCAAGGAACCAAAACCCTTTTAAAACTAATAGCCCATACACATTTTAAAAATTTCGTCCGTCTGTCTGATTGTTTGTTCGCCCTAATCTACGTAACAGCTACACTAATTTTTACGAGACTTTCACTGACAGGCAAAGGACCTTTTTGTGTATGTTATAGGCTACTTCATATTTCGAAACTATTGGAAGTTCTTGCGTGAAAAACTGTAGAAATTGTAGAAATTACGCGAACGAATTCACGGACACTCCCTAGAAAATAGTAAATTACTTTTTTTTCTAAAGTTTATTGACGTATATTGCATTTCTACTATACGAATTTATATATTCGGTGTTAGTATAGGGCTAAAAAATATGTAATAAGAGTTATTTAATCAAACGCCCCTCATTACTAGAAACTACAAGGATCCCTCTTCAGTTCTATTGAGTAGGATTTAGTTAGCTTCTAATATACATTATTACAGTCCAATATACATTATTATAAACATTATATCACACATGATTGGTATGACATCTTTTTTTGTCGTTCAAAGTTATTGTCACACGCGTTCGTCTAACAATTCATTACGTTTTTTTATTACGAATCGTAATTATAAACATAAATTATGTTATATATACTATTGGTATTCTATAAATGTAAAAGGCGGACAATCATATTATTATAAACACTGCAATATTTAAGTTCGTTACAGTAACTGACCTACCTGCCTTTGAAAATCTTCTTACCGAAAGTGTTCGTTCGCCCCTTTAACACATTTGACTCACTGTACGACGTCACTATCACCATTATAACACACCACATATATTCATATTTACGTTATAGTTTTTTTTTTTTTTTTATCGATTTTAAACGTTTGCAACAAATATTACAACTGTCAAACAATCGAAAACGATCGTCGATTGGAGCGTGTAGAGTTTGATTTCGATATTAATAACATTCTTTTTGGTTACGTAGTTGAAGCCGTCGTGAAATTTTATGCAGCTCGCATGGAGTTCGTAATGGGAGGGGAAAGTTTTCGAAAAGCGATCGGAGGCGACCACTTGCGGCCGCTTACGGGTGCGCTGCGAGTGCGAATAACTATGCAGGGTCTTCGCGCTATGCCAACTATGAAATAAACTTGCGTGTTCGTTTGTGTAAGTCCCGCCGTTCGTCATTCAATCATGATTGTTATAATTTCTATATATAAATGACTGTCTTTAGAAACTGAATTTAATGGTTAAATATATTACAATTTATTTTATCATTTTTTTTTGTATTTGTAAGTGTTCGTGACGATCTAACTTAAAAACTAATTTTGACTGAATTCTTAGAAACTATTTTAAAATGTTCCATATGATTCTACAAGTGACAAAGGATGGATAAAGGCTACGCCTGAAGGTTGTAGACCACGACTAGACGCGGAGCTATATTTTATATTTCTTTAAAACGGCTAGACCGATTTTAATGTAGTTTATTGCATTATATAGGTATCACCTCATATTAACAGTTTGTTATAAGATGCCTGCGGCACTACAGTAAATGTGTTTTTTTTTTAAACAGCTAGACCGTTTTTGAGGCGATTTTTCGTATAAAAGAAGTAAACTCGGGTAACCAGGGTATTTTTTTTTAGTTGTAGTAAGATATGAATTACATTCCGATTAAATATAAATAAGTTTAGATCTTAAATACCTACATACGAACTAGTTTGTTAAAATAAAATAATATAGCGCCATCTCTTGAGGTGCCTAACAGTTGATACCACCTGGATAACCGTGTGCGAATCGACCCAGATGTTTTAAAGAAACATATCTACTACAGCACCCCCTGACGACCCATAACTACAAAGCTTATCTGACAAACTGCTTTTAAGTGATATCTATGTAACGTGAAAAACCACGTCAAGATCTTCCCAGCCGTTTTAGCGAAACATATCTATTGCCCCTATGGCGGGCCATAACCGCAAGCCTTATCTAAGAACCTGCTCTTCGAAAAATCGCTTCTAGATCTTACTAGCCGTTTTAGAAACACAAATCTATTGCAGCGCCCCCTGGTGGCCCATAAACGCACAACTTATTTAATTTTTTACATATTTTTTTTACCTATATAATGCAAAAACCTATATCAAAATCAGTCCCGTCATTTCGAAAATACACATCTACTGTAGCGTCCCCTGGTGGTTAATAACCATAAACCTTATTTAGTAACCTGTCTGTCTATAATATACGACGATACCAATAAATACAAAATTTCATCTAAATCGTTAGAGCCGTTTCCGAGGTACGAGAAATATATATATATATATGCAAGGATTGCTAATACGTATAATATAACTAGCGACCCGCCCCGGCTTCGCACGGGTAGCAGAGCATATAAGCCAAACTGTTTTTTTTTTCTGTCGTAGTGTTGCGTCGAACATGTGGATTGGATTTAATTAGATTTAAATGTAACGTAATTTTATCCTACTTGGAGTATTTTTAATGTATTTTATTTCCAATCCTATAAATATTTGAAAAAGTAAAGAATAAATACATACAAACAAACTACAATATTTGTTTGTATACAACATTGATAACTTCAGCCTAACCACGCGTGTCGCGTCCACGCGGCAGCTCCTAAGATATTAATTTAAATTGTATAGCGTAAAAGGCAATCATAATGTGCATGAAATGCTGAAAGTAAATAACGTATAGAACTTGATAAGGATTATCCGGATTATAAGGAGTATCCGGATAAATTGCTTTCCAATTACCTCATCATAAAAAACCATTTTTTTAAACATAAAAATAGGTATAGTAGGCTCCATAAAAGATAGACATATGCTATCCCGGACTTTTCTTTAGACCTATAAAAGAGACACAATTGCTTCATACATTATTTTGTTATATCTCAAAGCAATTTTCGACGCAGCGTTTTCGATGAAAGCTCCCAGTTGACTTGATTTTTTTGATATGTTCAATAATTAACGTCATATTTCAACCAATTTCCACGAAACTTTATTGATTTATACACATAATAAGCCTTTATCTTGAATCACTCCGTAAATTGGTGACAACCGTATGAAAATCCGTTGAGTTTATTGCTTTCAGACAGACAGACAAACGCGGCGGTGAGACTTTTTTTATAGTCTATATTAATAAAACTGACCTATTTCAATTAAACTTTGCAGACGTACAGAGGGCATTATCGGCCCGGGGGTGACATAGGCTACTTATTGTCTGTCCCTCTGTCTGATCGAGCTTATCTCCGAAACGGCTGAACCGATTGCAATGAAACTTTACAGATGTGATTATAAGATTGTCAGGAGTGACATACAATACTTTTTGTTTGTCTGTCTATCCGTCCGTCTGTTTGTTCGAACTGATCTCCGAAAGGGATGAACAGATTTTAATGAAACTTCACAGAAGTGATTAAAAAACTGTCAGGAGTGACATACAATACTTTTTGTTTGACTGTTTGTCCGTCTCTTTGTCGGTCTGTCTCGCAGACATAAAAAGGAGGTAATCAGAAGTGACATAAGTTGGTTTTTGTCTGTGTGTTTGTCTATCTGTTCGGGTTAATCGCCGAAAGGGCTGATCCGATTTTACTGCAATTCTTCAAACATAAAGAAAGCGTTATCAGGAGTAAAAAGTATTTTTTTTATATATATTAATAAAATTTTAGTGTCTGTCTGTCTCATTCTTCCGGTTTATCTCGAAAACAGCTGACCGATTTTGGAAGTGACTTGTGGGATAGCTATTTACATGCTACAATGACTAAATTGATTTTGATGAAATTTAGGTATACTTAGAGGTTTCTTGGTTAAATTGCAGAATTTTCTAGAAAGTGTCACAATGTTTTGGAGCGTCGCGTTCATTTAGCTGTTCTGGTACAACTGTACTTCACATGGGCGAAGCCGCGGACGGAAAGCTAGTGTAGTGATAAAAGTATCTGAGAGCACATTCATAGACAGGTTTTGCAGCTATAGACCACCAGGAGGTGTTGCATTAAGTGCGTTTTTTTAAAGCTAGGCTGCTTAAACTGCGGAATTTTGCATTACATAGGTATCACCTCAGAGCAAGTTCTTATATTAGTTTGCAGATATAAACCATCAGAGGGTGCTGCAGTGGATGTTCCTTCTGAACAATTTTTTTGTTATCATCAGCATATGTGAGAGAAAATAGGTATAGTACCTATAGGATCGAGAGCGGGTCCCGTACTTGCGTGAACTGTACTTGCTGAGCATAAAATAAATAATAAAAATTATTATTTTCAACTATGTCACAGTGATCATGTTTTTTTTGTATTAGCCATAATACTCTCAGGAAGCTGTATTTAAAATTTCTAGTCTCTAATTTAACGCGTGTTAAAAAAAATACATACTTCAATCATGCACGACTTTTTTATATTCTACAAAAATAGTATGACCTCGTCACCGTGATTATGGCTGTTTTGTTTCGAGTACCGGAAATGCTTCCAAAAAGCTGTAATAAATTTTTAATTCTTCCATTTTACGTGTATATAAGGTTATAGTACTAGGAATATGATCGACCGCCAAAACTACTGCGCGAATATTAAAAAATCTGAAAAAAATTTGAACTCTGTCGCTGTGTTTATGGCTGTTTTATATTAAGTATCTAAAATGCTTTCAAAAAACTGTTAGTAAAATTTTTAAAGCCCTTATTGTAAATCTATAAAGTACATACTACATAATTCAAACTGGACATGGTGCTAGATAAACAATTAAGAATAATCTTGATCGGTTAGATTTGTTTCCTAGTTTCAGCGTCGGACATCCCTTCTTGCGGTGTGCTACATTGTTTCTCCAGTACTTTCTGAGGAGTCTAGCTCAACCTTCGGTCACCGTCACGGCTTCACGTTATTTCGGCATAAACCCTTGTCTGTATCGAGTGCATTAAATCTATGCACTTGTGTGACATCTAATTAATGCTTACGCTAACTATTGCTTGCCACATGCTTGCCTGTCTCCCTAGCTAAGCCGGTCGTAAACTGATACCTTTTACTAATTCTAAATCTTGTAGAAATGGATCTGTAGAATGGATGAAATGTATGGACCACAAATTTTTTATATTAGTAGATTACCTCATAGCATTTTCTTCCTTTATACTACATAGTTAAAATACTGATATTTATAAACCGTTCCGTTCCAATGACTCACCAGCCAGCAGTTCTGTTGCAAGGACGCGGAGGTCCAAGACACCAATGAGCCATAGTAGATAGGACGGAGTGTAGGTACGTAGGCTGCAGTCGCGATATAGGAAAGACAGGAGGTTGAGCCGACCCGAATACCAGCATCGTAAAGCCAGCAATTTTTTTAATGCGTGTATGTGGGGATATTTTCACACAAAGTAATATATTCACTCGCATGACATACTTCAAGATTATGTTACATAACTACTAAATAAGGGCAATTTATAATTTTTTTTTTAACTCATCAGCCAATTAACATTTAAGTACATTTGATGTGACAATCACACTCATATCTATAGATGAGAATCAGACATTACTTAAGAAACTGACTGTTCAAGGAGAGTTTCTTATTTAATAATTAAGAAAAATGATTTAGAAAAACAAGTAGCTAAGAGTAGTCAAAAGAGAATTTATCAAGTGAACTCCTTTCTAACAGCTTTCACCTCCTGTTAGGTATAGTTCGCCTCAAACTTTGTGGTGGATTGCAATACAACACTATAAGCGTGCTTGCGTGGTACAGTCATATACCTCTCGCTCCACTATGTCCCGCTACACCTAAAACTGGTTACTGCAACGCAACTTGTGCCTATGTTCACATCTGCCATAAAGTTTGATTGGAATTGTACCTTGTATCTAACAAAAATCCCAGCTTGAAAACTGATATTTTTTAGTTATGACGCATTCTTGTTTACAAATACAAAAATAGAATTTTAGTAGAATGATGTTTAATCTTTTCTACTTAGACTTCTGTGTTGCATTGGACAGACTTCATTTTCAGTAAATTATAGTACTGCTAATTATTATTTTTATTTTGTTTTACATAATAGTAAATATGAGGTAAAGCTAAATTTTCAATAATTTATTTTGAAACCATTTAAGTAACTAAAATTCTAAAAAAAAATCTTACATATAAATAAGTTAGCTACTGCTAAGAATATTTTTGTATGTTTTTCTAGAAATAAATAAGTATTTCTATCAACATACTCATGTTAAAGTTTAGGTAATAGTAATTTTAAGACTGGTACTTCAATGTATTTGTACATGCCTTTGTGTGGACTAATCAAACCATGTCTCACATCACATGAGTGAAAAATGACTGGGAATTGAGGGAGAAAGGAATAAATATTTTTATGCTTAAACCTGGCATACATTGTTGGAGATAGCGCTCGGAAGACAAACTTGCCAAAACCTATGCCTGCTCCAAAGTATTAAAAATATGACAAGGAGAAAATGGTGGGTTGGGTTTCAAAAAGTGATGCATGAACATTGGAAAGTAGTGGTAGGGGGGTGAAGAGATGCAGTGGATTTCTACTCTTTATTGAAATAAATGATTTTTAAGTATTTATTTTTGAAATCCTCTATAACACACATTTCAAGCAGATATTCTGAATAGGATAGAATAAATTAAAAAACTATAGAAAAACAGAATAGGCCAGTCCTGAGTTCAGGAAGACTTACTTGTCTATCCTACTCCTGGAAAGTATTTGTGAAATCAAAGACCCAAAGAAAGTACAGCTACCTGTTGCAACAAAGTGCAAATGTGAGCTGTAGCGGCTGAAGGCTGTTCGAGGAGCAGAGGCAAACGCGGCTGCTTCTACTTTATTATGCAAACAGGAGGAGAAGTTTAACTTTTCACACTGTCGAGCAGTTGCAATGTTAAGTCACAACTGTAGTCTTAGGATGTGTTAAGTCTCAGGGTGAGGGAATTTCCTCTCTCGCTCCACCCCACCATAATTCGGGCATCACTTTGTATTAAATTTTATTTGTTAGGAAATATTTTGTAGAGTATACATTAAACACAATTTAATTCACCAAATTGGTAACCTGTTTGCTATTAAGCAGCAGTCACTGGAATGATAACTAGTGGTGAGTGCAAATAATAATGACTGAATAACATAAGGTACGGCTTTCCAAAACTACCACCCTAGACGTGTTAATAATAATTTAGGGGATGGAAGGACGAGGACAGAAAACCAACTTTCAGAATTTTCAGGAATGCGGAAATGTGAAAAAAACCAAAAATAAAAACTGAAAACTACTTACCCATTACTACAGACATGAATTTGCTCTTTGTATTGACATAATCAAAGGATCGACTATTGAAGGAGGGAATAGACTTCAACATTAAAATAAATTGAAAACAGTAAATACGTTAAGAATTTCCTAACGTACCTTTAGCCTTTAGTAACAATTGAAAATTTGATTTGCATTTTTTATGTTCCTAGTGGATTGGGACCATCAATTGTTGGAACAGTAGTCGGAGTGCCCATATATTTGGTTTTATTGTATATTTTTTTAACTGAATTTCTTTTATGTACTAAATCTAAATAGTTGAGACTTATTAGAAGAGTGGCTGAGCATTTAGTGTTAGTTTCAAGTGTTTTGAGTTTGAAGGTTATCAAAAATGTCTTAGTAGTAGGTATGTATTACTCATTTTTAATTCCGCCTTTTTTCGTATTTCCGCATTTCTAAAAATTCTAAAAGTGGGTTTATTCTTTTCACCTCGCTCCCTTCTTTCTTATTATTAATACCCTTAGGGTGGTAGTTTTGGAAAGCCAACCCTAACATAATGTTATCGACACTATAAACAATATTTTAAAGCATAGTCATATATATTAAAGCATAATAAATTTCTCAATGCAAACTTACTCAGATAAAGTTCGAATTTTTTTTGCAGCTGTCCACCCACACAAAAAACCTATTATAACTTTAGATTGTAGATAACTACATAGCATAGGTATAGGAAACGCGATTTAAAACTTTTAAATATGAACTAATAAACACCGTAAATCAATAAATGAAGTGGAATTTAAGTATTTACAGTTATAAAAAAAACGTAAACATATTTTAATGTATTAGTAAAAAGACAATACCTGTTTGCTGTCCTTTACTTTTTCAAATGAAGTCAATCCTCAAAGGACGTGATATGGTAAATATTTGCATTTATATATGAAAGCAGACATAACACATTTATTTTAAAATACGTTTTTGAACTATTCGATACAATTCGGTTCTGCGATGGTTCTGCGATTCCACCACTTCTCATTCAATCATCATTATTCATGTCATTTTGGCATTACCTGGCAGTGGGCTGGCAGAATCGTTGAATCAGGTTGAATCAGCCCGACCGAACCTGACATCACCTGACTGACATGCAAGCAAGCAATGTTACCAGACACTTGTACACACCTATTATAGTTGTTACAATCACACTTTGTGGTGGATTCTAAAGTAGGCACAAGTCGCGTCGCAATAAACAGGTTTAGGTGTAGCGAGACACCCTGGAGCGAGAGGTATATGATTGTTGATTGTACCTGCGTAAACCCGCTCAAAGTGTTGTATTCAGATCCGCCATAAAATTTGACGCTATCTGTACCTGTGCGTACCATATTGGTTACCTCGGAAGAATTAGAAGAATAAACCCTATCGCCAGCTGTACACATTTACAGACCGGAGGCGAGTGCCATAGATCCATAGACAGCGTTATGGGGGTACTAGAGAAGGCGTCTCCTTCTTCTTTTCCACCAGAACCAGATGCAGTGAAGAGGAAGTGTAGCACCGGGACCTGCTGAAGAAGACAGTGCTGTATTCATGTAGGTACGTAGGTAATAGTATCTACTACGTAGTCCATGGCCGTATTAGAGTCGCGTTTGGTTAATTTCAATACTTTGCATAAAATTAAAAGTTTTATAATCAGTAGATTTATATTAACATTTTGGTAGATCATGGTAGAAACATTTACCATGTTCAGTAGTTGATGGCTTTTGAAAATGGTCTCATTGTTGGTTGGTTTTTCAGGTTGGTTTATTAGTATCATAGACATATAATATTTACCTTTATGATTAGTATATTGTTCTGAGGTTTATCTATGGTTTATAGGGCTCGTTTCTACTACTTGTTTATCCACTTTATCATATTATTTCTTTCCCATTTTGTTTTAGGCGCCCATTCATGATCACTCCAAAAACGTACATATCAGTCCAAAATCTTGCCGTGACGGTTGAAACAGTTCGATTTTTGCGTGACGTCGCACCATGTGCGGATAACCAATCGCTAGGCGGCCCATTTATGATCACTCCATCACTCCAAAAACGTTTAGGTCAGTCCAAAATCTTGACGTGAATGTTAAAACAGTTAAATTTTTGCGTGACGTCGCGCTGTATGTCGATATCTAATCGCTCCAAAATCTAGCCACGCCACGCTGTTGCATCGCGCCGCGCCATCGCTCCAACGTATCGTGAATGCGGAAACCTACTAGTCGTTCGCACCGCACCAATCACTCCATCGCGCCAAATGATCGTGAATGTGGGAATTGTGGTCCAAATTTTGGATTAGCCTGTGTGAATCTGCCGTTTAGTCATGACGTCTAGAGATTTAGTTTTGGAAATCATTGAAATTTTTTATTTAATTGACCTCTGGCAAATCACAAATAGTGATTATCATGCCAAATAAAAAGAAACGTAACAATGGACCAATTGCTTCGTTTATTTCAGTCCAAAGACCCAAATTAATAAATTATTATTAACTTCAAAATTAATATTTAGTAAATTAACATGTGTATACGTTTTTTCTTTAGAAGCTATTTTTTGTCAATTTGTTCTTGGGTTTGCGTGTTTTTACATAAGAATAAACTGCAGTTGATAATAATAACATTTCAAAATTCATTGCACTCGCTTTGTTTTCGAAATCCATTGCCACCGTTTTGTGGCGTGGCATACTCGTGAGTGTGGGGAAAATTCGCATGAAAAAAATGATCGCGTTATTTGAATGTGGTCCGAACGGCGTTATCGTGAATGCCTAGCCTTAGTTTCTTTCCCCCACCACTTACGCCACGCCGATGCGTCGCGTCGCTTCGTCGCTCCAACATATCGTGAATGCGGAAACCCACGAGTCGTTTGCGCCCCGCCAATCACCCTATCGCGCCAAATGATCGTGAATGTGGGAATTGTGATTCAAATTTTGGAGTAGTCCGTGTGAATCCGCCCGTTTAGTCATGACGTCTAGAGATTTCCTTTTGGATTTAATTGAAAATTATTACGTAATTTGCCTTGGCAAACCATAAATAGTGATTTTCATGACAATACAAAAAAAACGCAGCAATGGACCAATTGATTCTTTTATTTTGGCCCAAAAACTCAAATTAATAAATTATAACTAACTTTAATTTAATAAAATTTATTTATGTACTTTTTTATAGAAGCCAATTTTCGTCCATTTATTCTTCAGTTTCCGTGTTTTTATATAAAGATAAACCCCAGTTGATAAAAAAATGATCGCGTTATTTGAATGTGGTCCAAACGGCGTGATCGTGAATGCCTAGTCTTAGCATCTTTCTCCCACCACTTAGTGTTGATACTAGTTCATGCTAGTACTTGGTATTGGTATTGGTATTGAATGATTTTATCGATACCTAATAAAGTACAGTTCCAATCAAACTTTATGGCGGATCGGAATACAACGCTTTATTATGCAAGCCTGCGCAGGATCAGTCATATGCCCCTCGCTCCACTGCGTCCCGCTATACCTAAAACTGGTTACTGCAACGCGACTTGTGCCTATGTTCACATCTGCCATGAAGTTTGATTAGAACCGTTCTCGACTTATTTTAACGATACTTACGTGCACTCACCATAGTATGAATACTCATAAGTTATTTCTTTTCAATCAGTAGCTATTTAATTAAATAAAAATTTTAAATAGAAGATATATATTATACAAAATTATAAGACGATATTACTAAATATTCTCTTTATTTGTGAATGAAATTGAATGATAAGCTAAGAATAAACGAAGTTTTTCAAAACTAAAATATGATTGCGAGCACTGTTTGATTAAAAAGAAACAAAAATATTGATCAAATTTTAAATCTATTTAAAATAGTAATTAATTTTCTTACTATTAAATTATTTAAAAGGCTTAAACCGCTTAAAAAAGTAGAAATGTATTGCATCTGGTCACGCTGGAGCTGTGCTATGAATGACTGATTATCGAAAATGGCGCTGCTAAACAACCATTTAACGACCTACCCATAGACGTTTAACGTTGACCGCGTGTAAGTACCTTTATTCAATACATGTATTTTCTTTCGATTCTTTACTCGGTATCGTATGAAAAATACTATTCCGTAAATAGTAGTATCGAATAAAAAAGTATCGATACCTAGCGAGTACTCACAAATATCGAAACTATCGAACAACACTACACATTTTCCCTCCCACTCATCTGAACTCATCAATCAATTCTCGTGTCCCGGACCCAGACTGTCGCGGCAAGAAAGAATAATAAGAATTGAACAAGTTTACTAAATTTTATCTAAATTTACCAATAAAATTTTTGACTGTAATGGAGGAAGAAGGCGATAATATTTTGTTGGAAGATAATTATTATCAACTGCTTAATGTTTCTAAAACGGTAAAAATAAATCTTCCTTAAATTTCGAGTATCATAACCTATAATATTGAAATTGTTAATGTAAATTATGTAATCAATGTTTTAAGGACTTAACCTTTAAAAAATAAGAACCCACGGATTGACAAATGTTTTATAATGCTGTAATGCTATTTGTTTAGGTATGTTTTAATTTTAATGTGACAGGCCACTCCAGAGGAAATCAACAGTGCTTACCGCAGATTCTCTCGCATGTTCCATCCTGATAAACATAGTACAGATGCGAATCGTCAAAAATGGGCCGAACAGATTTTCAGTAAAGTCAAAGAAGCTTATGAAGTTCTATCAGATCCGCATAAGAGAGCAATCTATGATACACTAGGTGAGAGCATTACATGTTAGTTTTATTATCATTTATATATAAATATAATATTACAGCATTTTGCGAATGACCCATACAAATTGAGAACTACTCATATTTGACTAAATTTTTACTTGAGTGCTATACAATCTTAGTTTGCATAATAGGAATCTACTCGCTCTTTACTAATTTAAATTTATATCTCATTTGTACAGTACAAGGAACCAATGTGGCTTTGAAGTTAACCACAAAAATGTCACAGTAACATAATTATATAGAAATGTTATAGTCGGTTAAGTGGAGTGAGGCCAGGTGGGTGCACAACGGTTATTCCCATCTCACTTCATAGCCGCACAGATTGTTTGCTTGTACTGTGCTGCTATCTAGCTCGCGGTCTTTATTACCTACCCAATTTGTTGCTTGTTCAACTTCACTTGCAATTTGTTTTCATTATAACATATTTCGTGTGTAAATGAGCCCTATTTGTGCAGTGATTCATTTCAGGCTACTTAAGGCACAAATTTTATAGCAAACTGTTGATAATATATGTATATATATATATTTATATACAAAAGAAAATATTTTATATCGATGAAACTGGTGTTTATTATTTATTTCCTATTTGAAATAATTAAAATATTTTAATGCAGTTATGGACTATCAAATCAATCGCCAAATACAAAAATAACTAGAGTAGATATGCTATGATATTGATTGTGAGAGTTGTACCAAAGACTGATAAGAAATTGTGTGATCTACAAGCAAGATTTAGAAAAGGAATGGGATGCATGAACCAAGCGTTTTCCTTGCGGTGCATCACAAAATGTGACAAAAAGTCAAGTGTTTTGTACAGTTGATAGTAGTGATGACAGTATGATAGAGCGGTGAGGAATGAGCTGTGGTCAGTACTGTCCATGTATTGTCCGTGTCTGATTCGGGCTCTGAAATCTCTGTATAGTTATTCCAATGCATGCGTTAGATTAAATGGGGCATACACAGAGTGGTTTGACATCCAAAAGGTCCGACAAGGATGTGTAACGTCTCCATGTCTGTTCAATCTGTATATGGATAGCTGCCTCAATGAATTGAGAGAGTGTATGTGGGTTGAGCATGGGAGAGTTATTTATCAAATGCCTTTTATACGCTGAAGATCAAAATTTACTTGCATCGTTGGAGGAAATGTTGCATGAGATGGTAACTATTATGACTGGAGCGTTCAAAAAGAAGGGAATAAAAGTTAATGTTACTAAAACAAAAGTGATGGTGTTTGAGATAGATGAAAGGATGACTGAGTGTAAGATATTGATTGGAGATGAAAGGGTTGAACAGGTGAAAAAATTCATATACTTAGGTAGTATGTTCTAAAAAGACGGAAAGTGTGACAATGATATTGAAATGAGAGTGAAAGCACGAAATCAAGTAAATGGAATTTTACACTCTTTTGTGAGCAGCCAAAGTTCAAGAAAAGCTAGATTGGCTGTTCATTGGGGAGTTCTTGAACTTACCTTGATGTATGGAAGTAAGTACTGGATATGGCAGATGAAGCATAAAAGTAAAATTAATGCAGTAGAGATGTAGCATTATGAAATTTATGCGGAGTTTGTTTGAGAGACAGAATAAAGAAGTGTATTAAGAGAACAGTGTGATATGCTTAGCGACTCATGTTATGATTAGGGACCTCATGCCAAATTTATTTTATGGTGTTATCAGTCTAGGGAGGGCAAACTGAAAACCAGCGTCGGCTGCAGCATGCTGCTACCGTCATAATGCTGAGCTTGCTCTCATTACCCATATTAGTATTTAATTCTTTGATTGTTATGTAATTTTTTTATTCTGTAAGATCTGTTATGGGTAATAAACAATTATTATTATTATTATATGGAAGAAGACGTAGTGACAAAAATTTAAAAAGGAATGCTGCGGTGGTTTGTTCATTTGTAGAGGATGGATGAAAGTAGACTGACGAAAGAAATTTACTGTGGGGAGGTGAATGGTAGGGTCGGAAAGGGTCGCCCTAGATGAACGTTCAGGAACCAGATTGGGGACATACTGGAAAAGGGTCAAGTCCAGAGTGCCTGGAGTAGTGAGAGAGTGTGTATGAGAAGAGTGATGAGTGTCGATGAGACGCAAGAGGTATGCCAGGATCACACTTAATGGAAGTCTGCAGTCTCTGCCTACACCATTGGGAAGCAGGCGTGAGTATATGTATGTATGTATGTTATTTTAAAAGGACCTTACGCGGAGATTGCAAATTTTTCACATAGTAATACAAAAGAGCTCCAATAAGACCATGTTCCCAAGATCTGGCAAGGTTATGATCTTTTAAATAAAAAATAATGTCATGATCCGGAATCCCCATTATTGAACAAAAGAAGAAACTGATATAACTAACTATTCTATGTATAAACATTTAAAACTGATTGTCATAGGCTTGGGTAGTTATATAAAATAAACATTTATATATTGAAACCAAATTATGTCAGTTCCAAATGGGTATATTTATTTATTATTAATTATTACATTTAATTTTGCTTGCTCAAAATTATTAATTTGTGAACATATATAATTTTATCTTATATTTTTCTTTATAATTATCTAAGTATATAATTTTGTAAATAGTTATTAGCTAAAGGCTTTAGACATAAGCTAGTTTCATTTCCCAAGTTTTTTTTTATTATGTGTTTTATTTTCCACTTATGAACACTCCTCAGCAATATGACACAAGCACTTAAAATTGAAAAAAAAAAATTTCAATAATTATTTAACATTATTTTTAATGTTATAATGTCATACTTAATTACAATTTCAGGAAAAAAAGGAATTGAAGTAGATGGATGGGAATTGATATTTAGAACTCGTACACCGAGAGAAATTCGTGATGAGTATGAAAGGTAAAAAGCCATTTTTTTAGTATTCTATACTACTTACTGCAACGAATTGGTATTTATACATTAAAAATATTTTTGGAAAGTTTAATAAATATATTTTTAAATTTTTTAATGTGTTTGTTTGTTTGTGTCAATATAACTAAACAAAAAAATCACTTTACTGACTTAGATGAAATTTCACAACATAAAGTGTATGCCTTGCTGCTATTTTTCAAAGCCGAACAGGAAGAATAAAAGTAATGTAATCAGAGTTCCATTAATTTTTTATTGCGTATTAAAAATGGTTTAAGAAGAAGAAATGTGATTTTAAGAAGAAGAAATGTGATTTAATATTTTTTTAGATTAGATCAATAGTACTATAGACATCGGCCGTCGAGAGAATGCGTTTCTGATACTTGAAATTTATAGCTATCACATGTTTGTTTTGAGTTGACATAATATAATTTTTAATTTGATTTTGTGTCATTTGTGCATGTAAACGATAATAATATTTGAAAATGGGAATCGTCCGACGGTACAAATTCACATCAACCATCCAATTACTATGCCGATTATGAGCTGTTAGAAACGCATTCTCTCGACGGCCGATGTATATCATGAACCATGCAGGCAATTTGCATTGAAGAAGATAATATGTTATAAAATTATGCTCATATAATGTTATATAACCCAGAAGATAAAAACATCTCAATCTGGATAAAATAAGTTAAAACTGATTTTTGGTATTGATTTAGGTAGGTATAGCGGTTGTAAAAAATATCAAAAGTCCCCATCGATCCGAAGGAAGCTACTATAGTGTATCCATGGAGATAAGTTAATATAGGGCTATCTCATCATGTAATCCCATACAAATGTCAAAGACAAAAAGTCAGTGGGCGTCAGCTATATTGAGTGTGCGTATGCACTGCGCTACTTTTAATTTAACCTAGCTTTCTTTCGAGAACTCGATATCCTCGCCGATTGTGAACCGATTTGATTGATAACTTTTGTTATTGAATAGATTATATCCAGTTCGGTTTCCGCCCGGAACAAATATTTGTGTGCATGAATGTGTCTATTTGTTCCATGTCTGGGTGTAAAATATTTATGTATGAATGTATTATAAAAAAAAAATTTAAGTATGTGTATCTGTTGTTTAAATTTAGTACCCACAATACAGGCTCTACAGCATAGTACAGGTTACTTTAAAACTAGATGGTTATGTATGAGATGGTCTAATTATTATTATTATATCCCAGTGTGATCCCATTAAAATTTGAAAAAATATTCCAGTAGGAAATTAGGGCATGAACCCGTTTATTTGAATTTGCTGCTGTGCTGCTTCCACTATATTCATAGCTGCGGCCATGTATCCTCCAGGAAATTGTTGCATTTTTTGCCTTTTTCTTTTAAACAATGGCGCTGTTTCATTTGAGCCTACTACTACTGTAGTGGTAACTGTAGTACCCCTATAAACTGAGAAATAAAATTTGTGTTTTTTTTTCTTCATGGACTGTACTCATAAGGACTCAGGACACAAAATATGTCTGCTCAAGATATGTGAACATTGACACATTCATGTGTACAACTGCTCAAATTCATTCATGTGTACAAATGATCAAAATAAGAATGTGAATCATAAAAACATGGAAGCAGTGATAAAGTATTTAAGGCCATAAGGCTGCCATGTAAACAATATTCTGCACAATGCTGCAAGAACACTAATGAAACTTTATATTTTATTTTCAGACTTAAACGCGAAAGAGAAGAGCGGAGACTCCAACAAACTGCAAATCCTAGGGGAACGATCACAATGTCTATTAATGCAACAGATATGTTTATGAAATATTATGATGAATATGATATGTTAGTATGATTGTCGCCACGACTAGGCACAATAAATGTAAACGTCCCTTCTGTACTATAAAACTCTAGTATCGCTGACTATTGCTATTTGTGTCTAGAAAGGTTTTTCTGTGTCGCTTAGAGCGCCACAGAAAATCCAAAAAGAAAAGCCAGATTTTGTACATTATGTTAGCAATATTTGACTAATTCATGGAAGGAAGTAATTAATGTATCGAGAATGCAAAAATGATTTGTCTTTTGCTTCTAAATCGTTGAATATTTGCCCTGACACAGAGTTTTCAACAAATTATAAATGAACATAATGTGACCCCATAATATGTTTGATATTATCTAAAATTTAAGTGAATTTAAAAAAAAGTTTAACAGCCCTAAAAATACATTTTGCCTTGGTTTACAATTATTTCGCCTACCCGTTAGGGTGACTAATTCAGACCAATAAAAAACCATATTATTCTTTTATTTTTATTTGATAATTTTGTTTTCAGAGAGGATGCATCGAGTATTCCAGACATAGAAGTATCAAGTATTACCATACAACAGTCTATAGATGTGCCAGTCACTTTGGCTGACTCTGTCACTGTATTAGGAAATATATCAACACAAAATGGAATAGGTATATAACGTTAAGACTAAATTATTATCAAGTCTAAATATATTTTTTTTTACATTTTCTATTCGTCGAAAAACTTAAATTTTATTAACATAATTTAACTTTTCAATACATTTGCTATTAATACGGTCCTTATGACATCGAAACTCACCTAAAAGCAGGTTCTTAGATAATATTTGCGGTTATGGGGCACTAGGGGGCGTTGCAATAGATATGTTTTTCTAAAACGGCTGAGAGGATCTTGATGCGGTTTTTTGCGTTACAAAAGTATCATCTAAAAGTAAGAGCAAGTCTAATTGCAAACACGACTACAATAAAAAATCCGAGTGCAGCTCGGTCGCCCGGGTTTGGAATACGGTTTGAAGAAGGTAAAATGCAGGTATTGCGGGTGGGTACAAACAAGAACTACAAAATATATTTTTGTAAAAGTCTTTATTTTGGTTATGGTGTGTTTATGGCCTGCCTGCAATATCTTATACCATTCAAATCATATGTATATGATACATAGTATATTTTAATATATGCTTAAGCAGATATTGCAAAAAAAAATCCATTGAATTGTGCATCCTACATTGTTCAAACTATATTCTATACAATATAGCTTGTTTTTCTCTTTTAAGTGGTTTTGTCATAGAGTTTTTTGTTTTATTTTAAATATTTTTTATTAAATATATTACTTTCAACACTGTGAGAAATATTGGGCTTGTGCTACTAGGATTATTTTTTTTAGTACTTAAATATAATAAATTTATTTAATATATTACAGGTTCGGGCTCTGTTCAAATATCAAATCGTCACCTAAATTCTCAGAAAGGATGGACTGAAGTAGAATTTGGTATAGGAAATGGACCACTAGTTGGGCTCAAAGTGTTCAGAACTATTTCTAAATTAATGTTTTTGAATTGTGGCACAGTATTACATTTCACACCAAGAGGAATAACACCAAGTTTTGTATCAAGTAAGTGCGAATAATACAAAATCAATGTATTGCGAAATGAAATACCGGGAATATGTACTAAACATAATAAGGTCATCCTTTTGTTTGTTTGTTATCAAAGGTCAATATTTAATGACTCAATGCCCACTTTTGTAAAATAGGTTACTACAAAAGCTTTACTAACATGCAATCTGATTCTGAATGTTCTACAAGGGCCGACCAAAATTGTTCAGCATTCGATATTTTAAAATTTTAATTTATAATTTGAACATAATTTAATCTATTTGACATTTCTTACATTGGTAGTTTATGTTGTTAATTCCAATACTTCACTTGTTTTCTGTGTTTTACAATATTATAAGTGTTATTATAAGCGAGTTAAGCGTGTCTACATAGTGAGACTAAGATGAATAACACTAAAATACTGCACAGCTTTGCACCAAATGCTTATTAAAACATATGGGCAATAGAAATTACTTAATGTGATGTGCATAATCTGATTTTCTTTCAACTATGCTGCAATTAAATATAATTACAAGGTTAGCACTTTTGAATTTTTCAGTGAAAATTAGCTCTGTTGACGTTCCCTACTTTTTTTTTTGTAAAATAAATGGTAATTTCTTTATTGCCAGTATTTTTAACTGTCAAACTCCATATAGCCTTCAAATTGGCAAGCCGAACGCATGCATGAATTTAAAAAAATAAAACACTGCCACAAAAGATTTCCATTATACATATATATTATTATTATATATATATATATATATATATATATATATATATATACCAGATCTGCTCTGCTGAATTGCAGCATAGTTGGGAGAAAATATATTTACTTATTATACTTTCCATATTTTTTAATATTATTATCGGGAACTATTTGATTGGCCCTCGTATGTTTGTTCTGCGAATGCGTTTCTTATTATGTCAGAAATACAGATTTCTGGTTTGTAACCAATCTAATTTGTGTGGTATTTCTGGCATAGTATTATAATAAAAATATAACCAAATACTGTATTTAAAGGCATATAACCTTTATGCCGAAATCGAATCGAAGCCTTTGTTTAACTGCTTTGATCAATTTAATACAAATTAGGTTTCTGCATGGCAATAAAATAATTATATTTATTACAGCCGCAGCGTTGCAACTTGACGGCCATTCAGTAGGATACCTGACTTATCGTGCAGGTGGATCCGGTGGTTCGTCTATGACAAGCACTTATGTTCGTGACTCGGAACGATACCACGCGAGCACTGCTCTCCAATTGGGAACTCCACATTCATTCATATCTATTAACTTCATGAGGAAGTTGCCACAGCATGATCTCAAATTGAGACTAGCCTTAAAGTAAATATATGTTGAGATAGATATGTGTTTATTTATATATTTGTTTTTGGTCACATTAGATTTTAGTATTTAATATTCTTATTACATTATAGTTCATTCTTGAATTCAGTGTATTTAAGAGAAAACTAGACGAAACTAGCATGAACCGGTCTATTCGTTCCGTATCTGGGTGTAGAATATACATTATATAAAAAAAGAATATTTAAGTATTTGTATCAGTTGTCTGGTATCCATAGTACAAGATTTGCTTAGTTTGGGACTAGATGGCGCTGTGTGGAATGTCCGAGGTATTATTTTTATCATTATTTGATGAGACACTTAACCAATTATTCAAAGAAAAGAATTCAAAGGATTCCTGCACAGAAAACAAAGAATTGTTATATCCTGCCAATTACACTATTCCAAAATTAAATACAATTTGTGTATATTGAAATCCATATTTCCTTATACTTAGTAGGAATATTCTTGATTATTAAAGGGTTATATATTGATAGAAAATATGTTTATTTTTGAAAATTATTCTTAACTGAAAACTTTTTATATTCTCAGTTTATGAAACATTATTTATTCACTGTATATT
>OX453243.1:11167024-11243024 GCA_949709985.1 Luffia ferchaultella | reverse complement strand
TTATCTTATGTATACTATGAAACCCGGTATGTTTATATGTAAATAAAATAATTAATTTCTATTATTTTATTTACACTATAAACATACTACTAGGTAGAAGTAATAACATAACATATATTTACAAAATAAATACGCTTCGCTCAAAGGATAAAACAGAAATAAAATTACATTACAATGCTTCTATTTTCTTAATGTTTCTCGGCAAACTTTGCCAGTCGTCAGATAAATATTCATTTTAGTTGCATACCTAATTGTCGAAAATAAGAACTTCCTCATTTTTGGAAGTCGGTTGAAGATGTATTTTATTTTGTTTTCATTTTTATTAATTTCGGTGGTATACTATACTTGTTGAAAAGGAGTACATATTATTTAAAAAGGAAGTAGTTTTACAGCTCTATATAGGTCACGCGGGAATCCAAACAAAACAACAATAAAGTATTTAGTTCAGAATTCAAATTTAGATAAACGATAAATCTAATAATTGATGGACATGGATATTCGCATTCGTTTGTATTCGGAAATGCGATTATTGCCGATGTGCAATATTTATTGCCGGGTACTGTATTATTACTAGGAATATATCTTGAAAACCCAATTTAAGCGTATGTCCATATTAAATTTTGTCGTCTGTTCAAATAAATATTGCTTACTAACGATCATACCCGACTCCGCCTGTGTGGACTACAGAAACGTTCCCCCTCCCATTCCTTCCACCACCCCTTCTTCTTTCCACCCACTTACTCTCCACTAACCCTGCCTTTCCCCTATGAACTCTTTTTCTATACACCCTAAGAGGTCCTTACGTTACGTAGGTACAGTGCGTTATTAACAAATAGCCAGTGCCTTGAAAATTCGCAAAACGGACACAACCGTCAATGATGTCTGCTCTCACGCGTTTGCCCGCGTTGGTGTCGCGTAGTTCGCGTACTCGGCGATGAGCGACTTCATCCCCCGCCTCGCCCCGGAAAGTTAGTTTGAAAATAAAATATTGCCTTTATTACTTGCTGATAATGTAGCTTTCTATAGGTGAAAGAATTTTTAAATTTAGTGTACAACTGTGAGTTCACGCGAGCGAAACCGCGGGCAGAAAGCTAGTATCTTTATAAATCATAATCTATGTGTTATTCTAGTGTATACCCTATATTATTGTAAAGTTTCATTAAAATCCATTGAGTAGAAAGCTGTTCAAAGCAACAAACATCCATACATACAAACTTTCGCGTTTATAATATTTAGGATTCTTTACTAAAATCTTAAAAATAAATAAAGTTTTATCTTAAAATTCCACGTTCTATAAATGAAAACAGTTCAAGACGAAACATTTTAATGTTAACTAGTAAAGTTACTAACGTTAAGTAAACAGTCGAACCATGAAGTTACTCAATAACAACTTAGTCTCCGGTGGCTCGTTGAGGAAAATTCATATTCTTCCCGTATCTCGCATAGCTGAGACGTAGAAATCTAAATGTTCTACGTGGATTCAATTCAATTCCAACAACGAGAAAGCTTTACCGACATTGTGTAACAACCGTGAAAATTGACACGTGTGGATGTAAATATTCTTTTGTTATTTTCGTGTCCCTTTTTGAGTTTACATAGGACTCTAAGAGCGCTTTGTAATTATAGGTAAATCGAAAAAGTTTTTTAACGCAATGTTAAACGTTCTTCCCTGGACTATTGTGCTCGAAGTCACTTTTAAGTCTTAAGAAAGGATAAATTAAAGTTTAGACAAAAGAAAGGATTTTTACTGAGATTTGCTTAATTAGTTCATTCGGTCGCTGGGTTTATTGCATAGAGCAACGCAACACAAGAATAAAATATTACAAAGCGAAATTAACAATAGTGTCCTTGAAGGTACGTATTTTCATAAATACATTTGTAAAACTATTCAAAATTAGAATAAGAAATTTGTTCCGAGTCGAGATCTCAGACTTGGTTGGTTGTTTCAACCAAAACGTAATGTAATCAAATAACTAGAATGAGAAGTCTAAAGAACGTAACCAAGGAAAGTAAAGTGGGGAGGTTCCAGTAACGTAATTCGATAAGATTTTGTAAATGATCGTGTTAGAATATTTCGTTGGCGTCTTTGTAGATAGCAGCGAATAATTTGCCTGCGGCGCGTACTGAATTTAAAGCACCAAGCGTTTAGCGAGCTGCTCTGCTCCCCTTCGATGCGGGTGCTACGTTCATGTTCGCAAAACGAGAACGTCATTGCGTGAACTTTGGCGTAACGTTATCGAATGTAACGAAGATACATGGCAAACACGACCGCGATAAGACAAATGTTGCCTCAAAGCGCACCGTGTCGCATCGAAGATTCACAAAAGAACGACGCAGAGTTTTATCTGTCCGCGCCGCGGCGCCGCCGTCCGCCACTCCTAGCCTTGCTCTCTGCTCCCAACGTAGCAAACTCGTAGTAAACTGCAAATGAAATTACACGTCTCCACCGCACTCGGTAGTTGCATTTCGCAGTATCCGAAATCGCATCGCTTGTAAATTTTCAAATTACCGCACAATAACCATTATTGAAAAATGTGACGTCGCACTTATATATATTGCGGTTGTTTACTTACTCTTTCGTGATCGACAACTTACGTTTATACAAAGTAATTCACTAGCGTCGAAAAGTAATAAAATTCGCGAATTGGTTACTTTAATTATAAAGTTTAATTTTAAAATAATAAAGTTTGGAATAATTGTTTAATGACTATTGTATTCACAGTTGCTCCAACTTGTCGGCCTGGACAGTTAACGGCCTTCGGTGTGGGACGAGGCGAACTGGCCCGCATCCCTTGTGAAGTGGAAGCGAATCCCACTAATGTGAATTACACGTGGCATGTGGACACATCTAATGGTGGATACGAGATTCCGCAAGATCACGTGCAAAATGAAGGCCTCCGGAGCGTTATTCGCTATTTGCCCCGCACCGAAGCTGACTTCGGCGTACTCTCCTGCTGGGGGCGAAACAACGTCGGTGTACAAACTGAACCGTGTCAGTTTCAACTAATACCTGCAGGTAAATAAGAATTCCATAAATTTAACAATTTCATAATCGTGTAGAAAATCCTTGTTACAATTTTATCAGACCCCCACGCCACTACCAATAATATAGCCAAAAGCTCTGAAGCCGACACTCGTTAATCACACGAAGAGCGTAACGTACCGCGACCAATAAATTGATTTAGACGTTTCTAATATATCAAAAAGTACATATGGGTAATACGCATAGGGAATAATTTTTGTAATGGGTACATTTAAAAACAATTATAGATTTTATTTAAAACCTTTGTTAGTACAATGTTATAATGATTTTTGTTGTTTCAGGGATACCTGACAAATTGACGAATTGCAGCCTCACTAATTTAACATCAATGTCGTTTATTATAGACTGTACGGAAGCGTATGACGGAGGCCTCCCTCAGGAGTTCTTAATAGAAGTATTCGACGAGAATCACAAGCTCGTAAATACAGTAACAAATAAATGGCCCCATTTTTACGTGTCTGGTTTAGATGGCGGCAAACTATACAAGCTAATGATGTTCGCTTTCAATAAAAAAGGGAAAAGTGCACCAGTCGTGCTCAGAGAGCGGACCCTACAATCTCCCGAGAGACGCACAGGTATTTATGTGTGAGGCGTGACGAGCCGCTAGCTTGCCTCGAGATTGCGACCTGCTCGCGACGTACCATTTATTTTAAGGGGTAATCGGCCGAGCTCTGCGACTTGTGTATATTTTTATTGGATTAAAGGCGATATCGATTTTCGGCAGGCGTCGACAGGACGGGTTGTCGCGAGACCCGTTTTGTTTATCACCGCCAGCGTTCTCGGTTATCGCTATTAGCTCACGCGTGAGCGGCTGAGCGAGTTGCAATATTGAGTGGCACCGTTTATTATTCGAGTAGCGCAGTAATATTTCTTTCAGCTTATCTACCAGGGTTGTTCGACCTGAAGTCGTCGGCGGGCCTGCTGATCGGTGCAGCAACAGCGCTGTCAGCGTGCCTCATTTTCGCCACCACTGCTATCTGCCGACGTGCTGCGTGCGCCCGCAAGCACAACGAGCAACCACCCGAACGCCCTTTCAATCCGCCCACCATACATGACACCTTCGACGAGAGGCACGAGTATAACCCTGATATTTTAACACTTGGTAAGCGTTGTTTTTATTTAAACTTCCGCAAAATATCAATAAATAAAATATATAATAACAACGTTTCGAAGCAATCTCAACAAACGACAAATTCGAGAATAAAGATATTCAAAACAGAATTATCCTTGAATGCTCGGACACTATTAAAAGTCTCTGTGGCATAATTTTAATTTAAAAAGCGTGAGTCAATTTGAATTTTAAATGCAATCATCTCATCTCCCAATGGAAACTGCGCGTAACCGTGTGTTAGATTTCTGCTCATTTCAGCTTAAGGCTTCGCTGCACAACATCGGATTAAATTAACCATATTCCTGCCACGAAATAATTGTATTACACGTTTATTTACCGCTGACTTAAATACATTGTAAATATTATACTTCTCAATGATTCCGTCAGTGCCTCAACGGGGGACCAAAACTCATAATTTACATACCTACTGACGGACCCCGATCTACCTGGACTCAATTAAGGATTTGTTTTTTCTCTCATCTGTTTCATTTTACAGTCAGCTCCTTAAGGATTTCCGTTTCTGTCTTATCCCGATTCCTATCGTTTTCTTGACTCTGCTCTATATTGTCCTTCTGCTTAGGACGAATTTCGTTAGTATCATTAATGGTACTGATACCACTACCGATTGCAACATTAATGAGCCCTCCTTTTTTAAATCCTTCTTTGAAACCCAGTATATCTCGGAACACATGTTTCCTTACTTTTTTACAATGGGTATTGACCAAAAATTTTGATATTATTTACTTTAATAGTATTATAGTGATTTAAAAAAAAATATATGCATAAATTATCAAGGCGTAATCGATTGTAAAAAAAAAATTACTTATTAGGTCACTTCTACTAGCAATATAGCTACAATGTTTTACATCGCTGCATATAGTGTAATATTTCCCGTTTTCTTTTTATATCTCTGTTACCACGCCTAAAAATTCATATATTTTTCGGTTCACTATAAAAACACCTATTCCTATAAATACAAACATTTTTGGGCCACGTTGCAAATTTTGGAACAATGCCCATTGTAGCATGTAGCATGTAACAGTAAGTACACTAACTTTGTAATAAGCGTTTGACGGCGATCGTTTGACTAGTTAGCTCACACAGCGCGAATCGATCGGCTTCCTTCTTGTCTAATAATTATGTGCCACTTTTAGATATCTTTACTCGAAACTGAATAGATCCTATCGAGTAAACCTCGAAGTAATTATTGATTGTAAAAGAGCTTAGCTTATTGGACTATTCATATCGAAGATTTGTTTTCTTTTTGGATCACAAAGCTTTGATAGAGTAAAAGGAAACCCTATGAAACACTCTGAAACAAAATTTTAAGCTCTACGAGTTTTTTTCATTTAACATAATAATAGTTTCATATTTGATATTTTTTTAATGCTTATAGAGCGCCATGTGACACCGACGCAGCTAAGGTATCAACGCTGTTAGCAGTCTACCGTCCAAGAGTTCTCACTGCAAGAAAGAAACTCTACACAACTTACTGATTTCGAAGCTTTATCTTTACGGGTCAGATATTATGCTCAGGACGAGGCGTCGTCTCCCTCGTCAATGTTAGACTCGTATTTAGGTTAATAACTAGTGATAACAAGAAATAAATAAAAACCATCTGGTGTAAGTGTTCGAATATAATAATAAATCGAGGTTAGTGTCAAACCATGTGAATCCTACAAGGTAAAACCATTATGTAGGCGCAAAATATTGCTATGTTATAAGAATTTTAATTTACACCTTTAGCGAGGTTATATTAGAGGATGGTGCAGATAATGCATTTTATCGATGCTAAAGTGACAGACAGCATGGTTGTCGGAATGTAAATAAACTATTTCTTAAATTTTCTTGTTATTTTAAATTAATGTTATTTAAGGTCAGCAATAATCCCTAACAAAATTATTTTACTTTTAACGATATTTTTTTTTGATTCGAAGAAAACTCTTCTTGCGAGAAAATCCCTTTATAACAACTTTAATCAAATTAAGGTTTACCCTTTAACCTTAATTAATTGTATCATAAATAAAATACCTAAATCAATATTTAATGTTTAAAATGTTAACATATTCACCAGTCACGAAGTATAAGACTGTTCTCGCCAGATATATCTTGAAAGAGGAAATTGGAACGTCAAGGTAAGATTTTCATCGGGACCCTACTTGAGCGAGGTGATGCCTTTGATTTAGATTTTTTTTACGTATTTAGAAAAAAGATAATAAATAGATAATTTCCTTAACGACATCCATTTTGAAAAAAAACTATAACAACATTTAATATGACTCCACAATTTAAATTTATATATAATTACCTTATTATAGGAAATAGGTAATCCTATTCCCTATAATAGGTAAGTAAAGCTTATAGGATAAAGTATTGTATGCGAACTGTTAATTTTGCTAAGTTGACGGTAATAGAAACAATAATTCGATCAATTATAACCAATCAACAGCAAGAATACATCGTATAGGTATTTACAAAAAGACACTTATAATATTTCCATTATATATCTATATAAATATCTATTATTATTACCACATATATAGAATCCTGGCTTTATCTATTTCAGTGTGTAAGTTTTATCAAAATCGGTTTAATCATTCTTCAGTTATAAGTAAACTAGAGAAAAAAAATTAAATGAGTATTTTGGGTTCATAGGTAATTCGTCAATTTTGATGAATTCAAACAGACATTAATCCGTTACGTATTCATGATGGTGTAAACAAAAAGTTGAACGTAATGTTTTCAAAAAGGTAAGAGGATTTAATTCAAAAGCATAAGTAATATAAATAAAATGTAATTATTTCTTTTTTCAATCAATTTATAAGTATAAGGAAAGTATTAGTTGAACGAAACCATCAGTTGAACTATACAAACAGTAGAAGAATAAAAAGAAATTTTTTATCATCATAAATATTTCTTCTATTCATGTGTATGTCACTGAATTCCTCCTAACCTATTAAGTTGATTCTAGATGGTTTAGATTAACAATTTAATCCGATAGAAATGGGTGGGCCAGAGAGGGAGGACTTTGTTTGAAAGCCTTTGTTATTTGTAGTTAAAAATACCAAAACTTGAATTACAGCCGCCAATCATAAATAAATAATGAGGTGTTTCAGGGTTTGAGGAGTGAAAATTTGTATGAAATTGGACTTATCACAAATAAATAATGACGAGTATCAGAATTTTTAGATTTTTACATTTAAAGGGGGGTAACGGGGGGTGAAAGTTTGTATAGGAGTACTGGTTATTTTATAATTAGAACTTCAAATACGTATCTTATAAGATATACGATCGCCATAGAAATGGTTTTGTATATGTATAAGCTCCTCTGCCCTCATCCCCGTCCACGTTGCTTAATGAGAATGGAAACGAAAATGGGAAAAGGAAGAGCGGGAATGAGATATGACTGAGATAAAAATCGTCTAGGATACCTTGCGAACGAAAAAGCGGGTGGGTTGCTAGCAACTATGTGTTTTCACAAATTTCAAATCTATTACTTTATCTGTTCCTGTTAACACCGACAAAGGTAGACGGAGATATTATTTTTAAAAGGAAGACGAAATTTTGAATAGGTACCAGAAAATGACGAATCGGCATAAAATTTAACAAAAAAATCAATCAATCAATCCTACACTTAGAGATAGATTTTTTCAATATAAATATGACCAACTTATAAGTATACTCACTACAATAAAAAAAGAATTGTCAAAATCGGATTACTCTACAAAAAGTTACGCGTAGTCATACATAAAATAAAATGATAAAGAAACTTACGCGTTGACTTGAGAAACTCTTCCTTTTCTTCATCGGTTAAAAAAGGAAGCTGGCCTCGATTATCTAAGCAATAAACATCTTATCATTGATATGGCGATGGTCTGTTATAGTGTTATAAATTAATGAACCCCAAATCTTGGAATCTTCATCCGCCCATTTTTACCCCACTGCAGAGGCTTAGACCTCCCCCAAGATGAGGGGGAGGAGGAAGAAGGAGGAGCTTAAATCCACCACGCTAGTCCACTGCCGATTGGAGGTTGTAATGACCGTCATCTATTGATAGCACCCGGGACCGGCTGCTTAACGTGCTCTCCGAGGCACGAGTCAGTGATAGTTATGTACTTATGTCAGAAAAACTCATTGGTGCACGCCCGGATTCGAACCATCACCCTATCGCCTTATGAATTTGAGACAGGTTCGTTTCACTTTGGGCTATCACGACATCTGCGAATTTTAGAATAGAGCATCGCTATAGGTGTCTAGCGCTTCGATTATTGCGACCGGCTTTTATATTTTACCGTGCGGCACTGATCTATGTCTACCCCTCTGGGAAACGAGGGTGGGTCTATGTGTATACGTATATGTATTCCCCCACGTGGAACCATGACATCGTCTATTTAAATATAAAATTTCTTTTTAAATCGTTTATACTTTTTATGGAGTTACAAAGGTAAAAACAAACAGATCACCAGACAAAAAATTCAGGATCAAATATTATAACTAGGCGAATACAAATAATCCAAAAATCTTTTAGTACATACAGGCATTATTTTGTTACACTTTTATACCAAACTGGTTTCTTAAAGAACTCAAAATACTTGAAGCAAGCGATTGTCAAAATAATCGGTAAGGTGCGTTGACAAGACAGCACAAACAAGGCAACACTGCCGGATTTTCAGCGTTCATGTTTTTAGAGAACAAGTGAGTATAAAGCCGAATGCACACTTTACTTTAGCAAATAACAAGTACATTGAACACTCTAATGAAAATCCTCAAAAGGATTATGAATGCATACGTCAATTTCACTCGCTAAGTCTTTATATTATATTATTTATTTAATACCAGTAGAAAAGCGATTCCCAACCCGCAGTGGAGTAGCGTGGTGGATTTAAGCTGCAAACCCCCTCCTCACCCTGGGGGAGGCCTAAGCCCCTGCATTGGGGTAAAATGGGCTGATGATGAAGTGAAGCGATTTACGTAACTTTATTCAGTAAACAAAATGAAGAGATAATATACAGCACTAAAACACGAAATGCATATTAGTTTAATAAAGACTCAACTAGTACTTTTATGGTAATAATAATAACGTACACATGACAACAACGTCTAGGGCCCAAACTAAGCATTAGCTTGTGTTTTGGATACCAAGCGAAGACAGCACATATAACGACCAAGACCCGGTACCGTATCAATATTCATCATACAAATACTGACCCGACCTGGGATTTGAACCCGGACCTCCAGCTTCGTAGGCAGGGTCGCTACCTACTAGGCTAAGCGGTAGTCAAGATAGATATAATTATCTACTCCTTCGTGAATAAATACTTCAGTTTAAATTAACAAATTAATTAAAATGTTGATATTCTGAGTCTTTATGAATTCGTCTTCGCTTGTTGGAACATACGCAGCAGCTTGCGTTAATATCTGAGTTATGGTTACATTCGCTCTACGCCGCGCCGCCGGGCCGCTCGGTTGCGCTCGGTTGATTTTGGGGTGACATCAAGGAATTTATATAAGTGTGTATTCTATATTTTGGCTCTTTGTTTCTTTTGTTCCTTTTTGTAAAGAAATATATATGTCAATTCACCAAATGTACCGTCGTCAAATCAGATAAATATTTTTTTTCCTCAATCCAATTACATTTTGAATATTTAGTTAATTGGTCATCAAAAGGACAAGCTGTTTATGCTCGGATACGAAGAAAACGTCCAACGTTTAATATTTTTGCAGAAGAAAAATGATCCATTACTACAGTAGTCCTCGAAACGGCCAAAACGTAAGACGCTTCGTAGCACAAGTAAATTACATTATCATAAAAGCTTTGGGGTTTATAGTTATGATTTAATTTGTGAGATTATTCACGACTTGAGCACGTCAACCTAATTTGGTGATTTTGTTTATAACCCACAATGGCGCAACCCTTCTTGGGGTTATACCTTTTTCCAGGATTGAAATACATAATGAAACTAATTCCCGATGTAAATGTTTATTTCTTTCATACTAAGTGGACTGGCGAGTTTTCGCTCGGACACAATACAATAGTTAGTGAAGTGGAATCGCCAATATAACATATAATAAATACCATCACGGTAGAGACTCATGGAGGACTACAGTAAACGAAATGTAGTTGTTTAGAGAAAATTCGAGAAAATTTGTTATAATTGAAAAACTCTTCAATTCAGTACATTAAGTATCTACCTACTAGCAGGTTTGCACAAATATTTTTATAGAAGCTTGTTAGAGTATAAACAAACTTCGAAATTGAAGCAGTTGCGAAATTCTCTAGGTATATTTATAAATATATAACAATTTGTACAGACGAACAACCAAGTATTTGTAAATTGACGAGATCACAAGATGGGTAAGCGAATAGCATTTTAATGGCTTGCATATCGATCATGGTCACGGTACGCCAATTGTAGATTCTAGCCACGTCGCGATATGGCCGATAAGATCGGAACAAACTTAGCGAGTTGAATTAATCTATTCAAGTAAGTTACAATGTCTATAGTCCCCAATTAATGAATTAACCGCATTACTTTGGTTTTGAGTATTTACTTAGCACAGCACATTCGATACTTGGTTTACCGAGATATTCAACTCTACCTTTTGATTAAACATACGCGTTTTATTTTTTATTATTTTACCGTTATATTCGTACTGTCTCATATTAAGCTCATGTTTGTCCCTTGTTATCATGAAAATAACGACGAACGTTACAATTCTTTGATGTCGGCGGAAAACCTTTAAAATAACAAAGTCTCACAACACAGTGCTCCTGTTGCCTTTGTACTCATTCGTAAAATCTTTCTTAGATCCAGTTTAAAAGTCATCAGTATTATATGAAGCACTTATTTTACTTAGTAGAAATAAAAGAATTTTTTTCTCCGTCTAGTCTTACTAGTAGATCGTAACGGTAGAACTATATGGACTACTTCGTCGTTTCTCGTGATGTAGACGGCTATACGCAAATCTCCCAAATTTTACGTGACTATAAGTTGCCTCAAAAGATACGTCATTGAAAAAATCTCTCTAAGACAAGTGTTCATCATCAATCGAGCAATTGATGACCTCCATAATAAAAAACAAGGAATAGGAAGAGGAAAAAATATGCGTCAGCTGAAATTATGATTCTTGTAACGTAATTATGATGACGTGTACTTTTTCTTCCTCGGTTCCTATGATTATTTGGTTATCAATTGCTCTATTCATAGTTAAATCATCATAAAATCTGAATTCACTATACGTGATTCAGAGTTTATTGAAAGTTTGAACTGCTTCATCGCATCATTTTTGTTTTTTTCAGTGTTTATCAAAGTCTGTTAAATACAGTAGGTAGGTATCACAGAATCTAAATTAAAGGTAATTTCGCAATATTTTATTTTTGGTATTAATTTTCTTTGGGCAGTCACAAATAATTAATATTATGGGTCAATTTATCGTTCGTTTTATCTCTCTGGCTCATTTTTTGGCTATTGTTAGCGTCATTCGTTACCTACGATACTTCTCTAAATTTTTAATTGCTTCTGCAAGAGCGATTTCGTTTGTTTTCTTTCTTTTTTTCAACATACTTAACTCGTTTCCTCTTAGGTAGGTACTTTGCGTTAAAAATGGCTCTAAAAAGAATGTTAGTATCTAACTTTATGGTTATGCAAACCTACTAGTACCACTTAGTGCTCAATCACGAGCAACTCAAAGTTTAAATCACGCAAATCGGTCTATTACTTACGGAGTTACAGCTCTCATCATGCTCTCATTGACGCTGAAGTTCGACGCTTACCTACCAACACTCATTACGTCATCACTGCAAATGTTAATCGGGTGAATCATACGTAACGATCACGGGTAAAGTTTGCTCTACTTGGGTATCTAATTCCGCACTTTCAATTGGTTCATCAAGATGGAGCATGTCATATTTCGAAACGAACTAAAACGTGAGCAAAATAACAAACAGGCTCAGTTAATAGAAGACAGTTCTGGACCCTACGTCATTTTCATAGTTTTAAGCAAACATTTTATTAAATTACAAATGAATTGTAATTTCAGTAGGAAAGTATCTTTTCAATACGGATTTCACACGTGGGTCACACAAAATCCTACTTCACAGTGAAAATATTTCATAAACATCAAGTGGCGTACATTTTTTGCTCACATCTTAGGTGTCACAAAGCGGTATGCTATATAAGTACATCCATGTTGGTTAGATATACATTGCGTATTGCTTATTTAGATACATGTCTAAACTTGCAGCGGGGAATCCTCCCGTTTTACGTTCTAGTCGCAAGAAAGGTCAACGTTATACGGTATGTATACCTTTGATCAAAATATTATTCATCGAGTGGTAACTTTTCGGACTGGCCACGTTATATAGAAACAGTTCAAATTTAATCTTATGTAAATATAGATAATTAGATATTTACTTACCTACTCCGCCCCGCTTCGCTCCTTGCATTAATATAAACAAACCTAACCTAACCTAACCTAATCTATCAATTTAGAAATAGTGGCCCATCAACCTATCATTTAACGACGACCGCTTAGCCTAGTGGGTAGCGACTCTACCTGCGAAGCTGGAGGTCCCGGGTTCGAATTGGGATTCGGGTCAGTATTTATATGATGAATATCGATACTGGTACCGGGTCATGGTTGTTATATGTATGTGGTGTCTCCGCTTGGTACCCAAAACACAAGCTAATGCTTAGTTTGGGGTCAAGACGTTGTTGTCATGTATACATTGTTATTATATTATTATCATGGCCAAATTTCGAATAGATCCGAAAGCGAAAATATCATTAAATGATCAATTATGATCTATCTGGTCACGACATTACCTATATAGGTACTGCTATTGACTAATAAGTGAAATTAAAGGAATCGGGATTTTATAGTAAATACACATAATTATTTGATTTTAAACTTAAAAATAATAAGATACCTATAATTTAAGAGACCTAATTTACCATAATAGTACCAAAAAATATAGATCATATATTTGTTCTAGAGAATACACTATAACTAAGTCCTTTTTTTAAAATATTGATTTTAAGGTCCCGTTGCAAAAGTGAAAAAAAGACCATCATGACATCTCTCTGGTGCATGTCTGTTTATCCGTCAGTTACAGGCAGATAAATCTTTATGTAGGTGGGTAATGTACTTATATCGATGAAACTAGTGCCAAAATATGTAGGATAACTGCCCGCAAACAGCCATATAGATTTCGTGCAATCTTTGGCTTATGGGAAATCACTGAAGGTTTCTGTAATCCATTTTCCGGGTCCATCATCAAAACCTTGCCACCGTGTGCTATAGAAAGCGTTCACAAAGACAAATGGAATGAGCTCGAACTCGGTGGATTTATTACAATAGTAGCCATTGATGGGTTCTGTTATAAGTACACCTTCCAGCTCCATCATCACATCCTTTTCACCATGTGCTATGGAAAGTAGTCGTGAAAACAAATCTAATTAGGCCATATTTGCTGAGTTTTCTAGTAGATTTGAAAGATTCAATTATCGACATTCCAGCTCTATATATCATCAGATCAGCTGGATGGTAGGTAGTTACCATAATGGGTTTAGACTAAAATTTTAAAGTTGCACTGATTACGGTCATTAAAATTAAAAGGAACAAGGTTCTAGAATAACTTCCCAAAATACCAATTTTTTCTATTTACGAATTTCTCAGATATTTAAGAAAATTCATCCGGTGTTGAAATTGCCCCTGTGATGCCATCTGGGCAGTAGAGTTATTGCACTGCTTTCCACAGTAAAAAACCAAAGCTAAGACCAAATAAAAAATATTGAGATAAGGTCACTACGTCAAATGAAATTGTATTCCTCATGAGTCAATAAAACTATTACGACTTTATTTAGTTTAAGATAATGCAATTAGTAACCATTGACGTCACAGGGATATTTAATGAATCATTTCTTTTTTTTTTAATTGCTCTATTTTTTGGGGAAAAATATAAAAACTAAATGCTAAAAAATTTGGTGCAAAGTTATTACATATCGATTGTCATCCAAATTAAACATGTCTGTAAAATTTTATTTCGATTCAAGTAACTGTTGACGGGTTCCCTCATAAGGAGACAATCCTGGGTCATCGCCATCCTGGCTACATCATGAGTTCATAATACTAAAAGTTTCATGTCCGTGCTGCTAGCCGACGAGAAATGGCCTCGTGAGGAGATTATCCTAGCTACATTATCACTTCATTGTGAGAATTGTGGTTAACTATCCTAACTGTAACTGTGGAATTGTATGTATATACCTACTACTATCTATGCCTACTACCTACAAAGTTCGTGCCCGTGCTACTAGCCGTTGTGGAGTACCCTCGTAAAGAGACGATTCTGGCTGCAGCCTCAGGTCATGCCTATCATTTTAATGTAGGTACCTACCTATTGTCATTTGACACATAAACATGCGGAAGTCTAACTTGCAAGATTTGATTATCACCGAATCACCCACGACATACAGAACTAAATAAAATCAGAAAAAAAAGCTTATGAAAATGTCAGGTTTTTAAGTGAATGAGAAGTAGGTATCTACCTAGGTACCGTGGTAGGTAGGTACCTACTGAATAGGTTTTGATGACGCGCCATTTCGCGTAAAAATTTGTAGCACAAATTGTAGCTCATTTATATAAGGCTTTAGAAAATTAATTTTTTTAGAGGATGATGAGGCCATATTTGCGAAAACGATATCTAAGTTAAATTATTAACAAATGCAAGTCAGCATTCTAAAGTTTTTTTTTAGGTTTTTTTATTTTATTCGTCGTTTGGTTGAGATAATGAAACAGAAAAAAAACTAAATTGAGGAGATCAAGGCATTGATAAAATTGTAATAACGAAGAAAACTACCTAATAATTTGACTGTGAGTTGCTAATGGGGCCACCAATTAGAAGATAATTTGGTGATAATTTGGTAGTCCCACCAGTGTACCCCTAGACTGGATGGATAGCGAATATCCCGCATTCGGTGTGCAATGCATTCAATATAAACCCAATCTTAAAAAAAGTTGTCACTGTCAATCGCTGTTCAAATTGAAACTGATTGAAGTTCAGTATGACCATATTCAGCAAGATTCTGTTATTAAAATAATATTAGACTCACATATAACTCTTAGAAGAAATTGTAGCTTTTTTTTTAAATCTTACTTTTTCTAGCGGGTTCCACAAAATGTATAGTAAGCATTTCTGAATTTTTATTACACGTTCTTACTCTAGCAACTTTATACACAACCCACACTTAATATTTCGATACATCTCAAACCTTTAACTGCCAAATTAACTTTTTGCTTTCAACCTTACAAATGAAGATGTCACATGAAACCAATAACCTGAGAATCAAAATTAGACTTTGAATGGCACCACTGCTGTTCACCGTTTCTTTGATTAGATTAAGCAATATTGATGGAAATATCTAAAGTAATAGACCCTAGATTCTGAATATTAAATTTTCAGCAACTAATAATTACGTAATCCATAATGGTTACCACAAAAAATATTAAAAGTATTTCACAAAAAAACCTACACAAAATTTTATGGTTGAGACGCATAATTTGACAGGTGGCCCTTAAAAGATTGATATACCCGCTGTGGAATAAGTGTGAAGGCAGATATTAAAATAGTCAAATTTGTTTATTTTGTTATATTCAAAAAATGTTAAGTACTCCAATCTCCATTAAGATGTTCTTGTCTAGATATATAGCATAGTCTTTGGTCGAAGTTTCGTGAACGATAAATTAGCTTGTGATTAAAGCTAATTTTTAACATAATTTGGTTACGTACATGGTTCTAATGTACGTGGTTACGTATAATTTGTAAGTGATTCTTTCATCTCGTGCTCGTTTGTTACTTGTTTATCAACATACCGTACCAAATGACTGTTGTATTTTTGTTTCGTTAATGTGTTTATACAACGTTTTAATTTGCATGTAATTCATTCACTGCTGCGTAACGTACTAGGTAGGTACCATATGCGTCATGAAATAAAATGATTTTTCAATCCGCAACAAAAATGATTTCACCTTTCTTTTAATGTACGTCGTTAATTTAAATAATATATTTTCATAAAATGTTTGAATATTCAATTGTTTTGTTGTAAAGTCAGTCACTTCAGCATCATCAGCACTTAGAGGTATGACCACCTTTCTAGTTATGTCATCATTCACAAAATTTTCTTCTTGTGTTTATTATGAAAACTGAATTAAAAACTTGCCTAAACTGGTGGAGTATTTTAACACGAGTTGATAATCCTTGAAAAATCTTGGCAATTGCGTCTCATTAGTCAAACACAAGGTCCCTTTTTTTCGAATTTAAGCTTATAACTTCATGAATTTACATAGAAATACTTATTTTTTTTGTCCATGACGCTATTATCCTAGATTCTCATCTAGCGTCTCTCGTGAAACAGGACATTGTCTGTAACCTATATGTAAAATTTGTCTTACAAAAGAAAAGAAATATTCTGAAATTAAATTTCATGTGCAATTAGCAAAACCTTGTATAAAACAATGATAATAAAGTATGGTCTATCCAATGACTGGGTCTGCCATTTTGTACATATTTTCGAATGATTCGGAGTATGAGCCATTTCATTTTAATTATTTTGTTATCCACGTCTTTAACATAGATATTTATTTACTTTTCTCATCACAAACATCTTAAACGTAATTACGATTTCTAAAGAACTAGATTATGAGAATGAACGGAATCATAATGATGATATAGAAGTGTCAGAGAAAAAATAGGTGGAATGTGACATATCTAAATAATATTCATCAGTATGTTCAAAACATTTTTGAATTTCTGATTTCATTAGACTGAAAATTTCACGTCAAGTTATACATTCACAGAAGATATTGGTAACTATAGGTATACTGACCATGGCATAACTCAAATAAAAAAAAAAGTGTACCAATAATCACATAAAACAAACAATTACTAAATTCAAACTGACAGGTATTTTTTGCATCACTCAAATATTGTTTTGTTCAAAATCAAGTACGTTGTTATGTTTTTTTTTTATTGTTTTGTCTAAGATCCGAATGAATTGCGGCAAAACAATATTAAATTATGAACGAGCACAACTTTTTAACCTATTGGTCCTAACTAACCTTGCATCAAATTATTTACAAATATTTAAAAGATCGAGTGTTTTAATAATGTTCATAAGCTGTTAGGAAAACGTCAATTATTAACAACTAATTTTAGTAACATTTTTTTTCGTGTTGGTAACTGTATTTTGTCTTTAATTTAGGAAAAGATCAGCATCATAGTGATTAACAAAACCATTGTGCCATCTGTGGTCTCCATAAAATGAAAAAACCATATCAAGATTTAGCAGGTTTTGGCTTGGAAACTAGCAAAATCGTATATTTTAGTATGGTCACACTAAAAATTAAAACTGATTGAAACATGGTTGAAAGCGAATTGATTGAACGAAATTAATTTGATTTTGATTAGAAATTTAGCACACGTTTTGATTGGCTATTCAAAAAAGTAAAAAATAAGAAACAACATAATAAATCATTCATATAATCTGTGCATTCATGTAAATATGTACATATTACTCAATTTTCCTTGTGCATTTGCTGTAAACCATCTGTAAATACAACTTGTAAGAAATGGCTGAGGCACATGAAAACTGGCCAAATGAGAATCTTCCATCAAAAGGTAGGTACCTACTTTTCTTAAAAACATTCCAAAAAACATTCGTTATTGCATTTTTAATGAACCTTATAATGTTTTTTTAATCTACTTCCACGTTGTGTTATGTTTAATTATTTATATAAGTAGTATTATTATATAGCATTTTCTAAACATAATGCATGAAAAGGCCCACATAAATGAAGAGTGGGAATTTGGTTTGTTAGCGTGGCGCTCGGTGGTAAATTTTTTACATGCCCAATCGTTAAGACTAGTAATTAAAGCACTCTCAAAAATAAAATTTTTAGTTTAATAATGATAACCTATAATAACTAAAGCCAACCATTTTTAGGTACTACTTTGTCAACCAGCACATCAAGTTTTGAGGCTCTTGATCCACATGATCCCAACTTGAGCAGATTAGCGACAACAATGTTTCAAAAAACTTCTGATTATTTGTATGGTGAAATAACAACTACGCAGGTAATAATACAATTAAAGTTAATAAATAATTTAAGATATTAATGAGTAAATTTATTGTCCATTCTGAAGAAGGTATGAATGAACATTAATATACTATTCCATGGTTGCAGCATCACTAAAATTGCACATGTCTGCTATATTTTGTAATGAATCATCACATAACTCCATAGTCTTAACAGTATTCTTCATTGCCTTTCTTTGAAATTCAATTTGTAGTTCCAATGATTAGCGCATTCAAACAAACTCTTTAGCTTTATATATTAAGTATAGATTACACCTATAAACTGATTAAAACAAAAAAGGTGTTAAGGCAGTTAACACATTTTTGACCCCAAATTCAAGTTTTTACTGGCTTGTAAATATTGAGAGTGTTCATAAGCCCAGCTAACATAGTATGGTCAATATCCTTTAGTAATCTTTGGGCTATTGGGCTATTATATTTATATTATCATCACTCCACACTAGGGCCGCATCCTATAACACAATTTTTGTTGTGGTTCTTACTTCATTTGGCTTTGTCCCACTTCCTCTCTGCATGGTACATAAGGTGGGAGTTTCTCAAAATGACATCTGTGCCATGGGAGTTGCGAGAACATTAAAATAAAATCCTAAATGACTTCCACTACTTCTTAACTTATCCATTTCCAATCGCCTAATCACTAATCCACCACTTTTGAACGTGTTGTCAACTTCCAGAATCGTTCAGTTCACTACTCATTTCAATTTGTAATATACTTTATTAATACCTTCATGGTTATTAGTCATAGTTGACAATGTAAATAGATGACTATAGGAATTAGAAAAATTACAATTTAGAAATGGATGAATTAGTAAATGAACATCTTTGGAAATAGACAAGTTAGGAAGTGGGCTATGTCGTCCTAAAAATTGCACAGCCTTTTTATTCTATTCGTTTATCAAAATACTTTGGTGACTTTGAGCTTAATATGTATAATTGTGTTTCAGGACAATTATAATCTGTTAGAAAAACTTAACACGATTACAATAACGAAATACTCTGATATGAAACAAATGGCAGTTAACATTGGAAAGACCATTGAAGAATATAATGAACAATGTAAATATACTGAATCATTCCTTATTACAATAATGTAGAAGTTGAATTTCAGTTCTATACACAATCTTGAGCTTGGAGCAGAACGGCCAGTCAAGTCTTTTAGACTCATTGTTCCTAACCCTGCTCTATGTCTTGCTCTGAATGTCACCAGTGAATATGTCATGTTATAGTAGAAGCAATTGAAGAGCTGGAAAAGTAAACAGGATAATCAGATAAAAAAAGTGTGTGCGTGTAACCTTTACGCGCGATTGAATTTTTATTCACTTTGCTATTCACAATTCATCCATTTGAAAATTTGGAAATAAATAATCCTAATTGATTATGATATTTGCCACTAGCTGGCGTATAAGTCAAAAAGCGTGGAGTATATGACATATACTTACGACCAATCCAAATAATTATTTTTTAAATAGCAAAGTTTTTTAAAAATCTCTAACAGCCAAACCCAATTACCTATCTATCGACGGTCTAACCATACTAGGGTAAGAAATTCTATCCATTGTATAGTTTTGTCGTCTCAATAACCTATCGACGGATAGACATATCTACCGTCGCACGCCATCTATTTTTAAATAGCGGAAACAACACAGACTATAGTAAGCGTCACTTCCGTCAGAAAAAAATCTGAGTTACTCCCTAGTCGCGCCTAAAGAAGTTTTACTTCAACAAGAAATTCATTTTTGCAAATTTTACAGGAGAGGCAAAAATTAATTTACGTTATTTACAATATTTTTTTTATAAATTTTGTAATCTGTAATCGGTTAGTTGTAAGAACTTATTAAGGATTGCTAAGTTACAAATTGTAATAGTGCATATTAGTGGTATTACGAGCATTTGATAAAAGCAGTTAACCAGTTTAGACCTGCAGTTGGATAATTTTTTTTTTATTATGTTTATGCCTTACTACACTAAAAGATACTAACATATAAATGCCAGTATACAAAATCGATTAATTGAAGTATAAGGATTAATCCACAATCCATTCAACAAAAACAGTAGTCTCAAAAGATTTGTCCGCTTTTGTTCCAGAGTGTCTTTTTAAAAGGAGTTATAGCCCGTCTTTAATGTATTATATTATGAAGGCAGCTAGATAATGTGTTGAAGTTACCGAAAGTAAAAAAAAAAACACAACCGTTAAAAAGTGGAATTTTCTAGTTTAGTTTGCCAAGTCTCAATTATTATATAGGTTGTTTTTTACCCTACTTCACCACAAAATAAGAAAGTGGATGGTTTTTGAAGCAATGGACCGTTTTTAAAAACAGTAGGTAGATAAAATGTGTTTAATTAAAATATTTAATGTCTGTAGTGTTAAATTAATTTTAAAAGTAATGTTTTCTTGTGGTGATTTCAAACGATTATTATGTAAAAAAAAAAAATTTGGTGCATGTAATTTAAAAAAACTGTTATATTTGATGAGTGTTGTAAAAGTATATATTTGTGAATATATTTCCTCAATAATTATTTGAATCTATGATTCAATTTACAAAAATATAAATGTATAGGTAACTACTGTCTTTGCAATAGTCAACTCAAAGAAGACATTTTTTAGTGTTTCTCTATTTATAATGCATTCACTCAATAATGACTTAGCTGATGAAGTTGTAACTTATATTCTTCTGAGTAGGTATATAATACTATTTGTAGGTGTTATCAACTTTAAAAAAAAATTGATATGAGATATAACATGAGAAATGAAATCATTAAGTCATACAAGTAAGCGACTTAGGAAAACTTACGTCTAGTTAGTTGTAAAAATTTGTTACTTGATTGATGCTCCTTAAATATGATATCAACCGCTCTTTATGACATAAATCTTACTCATCACTTTTTTAACATATTTTGATAATAGGTATGCAATATATGACTTTCCCAAAAACCAATAAACATATATAACTGCTACAGTAAAATATGATTATAAGCAATTCATAGTGTTTGAAACAAGCAAACTTATTTTCTTAATTATACCATAAATAATGTAGATTATTGATTCCAAGTAAATATTGACATTTTTTTTCACAGATGAGAAAGTGGTGAAGCCATTATTATTAAAAATTGATGAAATAGAAGAAAAGGTGAACACTTTTGAAGAGGTCGCCCACCGTATAGACAATTATACTAAACAACTAGCATCAAAATTCAAAAATATAGAAAAAAACCTTATTCAACATTGATATTCATAACTCTTACTAAAGAGACACTGCAAATTCTTAGAATTAGTATAGTCCAATTGCTAAAAAGATTGGAAGTAATTTGTGTAGTTGTAATTGTTTATGGAATCATTTGTAGACATGAATATAAGTTTCCTGTGAGTTTGCACCATTCCTGTTACGTACGGAACATCGTTTAATGTTAGGTATTAACATTAAAGTCCCATTATTTTGGAATTTTATTAATAACTAATTGTGTTACGTTTAGATACATTTAGATACCTACCTTTCATCAAAACAGTGTGAGAGGTATGAAACACTAATAAAATATTATTTTTAATTTGCGGCTCAAGGGAAATTCAGCCTGTTGGTGCAAACTCATAATAAGATTTTTAAAGAATACACACACACACACACACACAATAATTTACTTCAAACCCGTGTACAGTTTCCATCACATTGTAGGAAAAGAAACGAACGAATATACCATGTAAAATAATTTATAATAACTTTGCCACTCCAAGATGCCTTATTCCGCTGTCGGAGGAAGTCATAGCTTTTTGTGATTTAATAACAAAACGGTATATGTCTGCACATTTTATATTTAAAATTGAGTCTTATCGCAAAGGCAATACGGTTCAAATTACTAAAGTATTATCCTAACATATATCCCTTCCACTTCTAAAAATTTAACTTTTTGTGTTTTGATGAAAAAGGGATATATTTCTGTTATATTTTACAGTCGAAATATAGTCGAAAGTGAGTGAAATTACTAGATAGTAATTAGAATACATGTTTTCATTCTTTTGTAGCGGTGCAACTAGAGATAGAATCGTATATGCCTCCTTGGACACTGTTAGCGGCGAGTCTTACTAGGAACCCTCAGTCTTGATAGGTGTAATGTGTCTATGCATTTATAACATGAATCACAAAACTATAATTTTATTAAGATTGGAGGTTACGTAGTTGAGTTGCATCGTGTCGTGCGCCATAGTGTGACTATATTTATTATTTTTTTACTATTTAGTAGTTTTAAAACTTCAAATAAAAATTATAGGTATCATAACGGTTTTCAAAAATCAAATAGTAATTTCGTAGTTTAATTAATATAATTTTGTAAAATGTAAATTAAATTAGGTTAGCCTTATTATATTATCGAGATAATGCAAATAAAGCAGTTATTTCCTCAAATTGTCTTTAATATAATTTACCTTATTTATTTCTCACGATAATATGTATTAGTATTTTTCTACGATTAGATAATGGCAACTCTTTATTCGCTCTGCCGTCATGATTTACAAAATAACAATTAAAATACGCAATTTCACAAAAAAATTTTTCACATAAAAAATATCGTTTGAATTCTACAAAGGCAACACTACCAGCTCTGTTATTATTGCTCAGATCTAAAATGTTATTAGAAATGGATTATGTAGAATATTGCATTGTTTGTCGTGAAGGTTTACTGAGTGGCGATGATACTGCTGATCAAATTCGTGAAAACACTGGGTCAGTACACTTGGGTTGGGTTTTCAAAACAACCACCCTTCTAATATCTGTTTAAATATCTATTGTTTAGGGTTGTTAATTATAAAAAGGTGACGAGGCACCCAGAGGCTTTTTGCTCCATTCAAAATTCGGTCATGATAGGATGATGGTTCACCATTTCGGAATTTATAAGACAGGTAAGTTTTTTTATATCTATGTGAGGAGCGAAGCAACGAGGCATTCTAAAGATGAAATTGTAATATACATTATGATGAAAGTACGGTAAGCTGCATATTATATACGAGGTGTTTATATGTACGAGGCGAAGCCGAATGCCTATAATAAACCGATGACTATAATACCCAGCTTACTGAGTACGAGCATCATACGACGTTTTTCAGTACATTTGCGATTAAAATTAGGTACTTGGATACTTCAAATGTAATAATGGCGGGAGCGGCCTGCTTTTTGCGGTTTACGCATGTGTTACAAGCAAAATGCTCGTTTGTGATTGGTTGTAAAGTAAAAAGGCCTAGTACTGTATAATACAACATTACTGTACAAGTTTCGATGTCATACTACTCTGTAAAAAAAGTACCGGGAATTGTTCATTTAATTCTAATTCCAAATTCAATTCAAAAAGTCTTTTTTGTCGGTGAGTACGCTCAACTGTTTTCTATATTGGTGCGAAGTTTGAGCACCATCTGTCATTTAGTTTGTGTACAGTGCTCGATTTTGTTAGGTCCTCTCAAGTGTGTTTTGCGATTTTTATAATGGATAAAAACATTGAACAAAGAGTTTGTCTCAAATTTTGCATTGCGAATGGAATTTCGTGTTCCGAGTCGCTGAAAATGTTGCAGAAAGCTTACGGTAAATCGACTTTATCAAAAACACGTGCATATGAGTGGTACAGTGCATTCAAAAGCGGTCGGGGTGTGGTGTAAGATTTGCCTGTAAGCCTGTTTGCCTGTTTGCCTGTAAGATTTGCGCTCTGGTCGGCCATCAACGTCTTCAACTAAAGTTAATATCGCTAAAGTGAAGGAAATGGTGACTGAAAATCCTCATTCAAGTTTGAGAGAGATAGCCGCTGAGCTTTCTGTGTCTCACTCATCGATTCGTATAATTTTAAACGATCGCTTGAGCATGAAACACGTTGCCGCTCGACTAGTCCCAAAAGATCTGAATTTTCTTCAAAAACTCAATCGCGTAAAAGTTGCCGAAGACATGCTAGAACGAGTCAGTTTCGACCCTACATTCATAAAACGCATTGTTACTGGTGACGAGACATGGGTTTACGAGTTTGACATGCAAACTAGTCAACAAGCTTCAGAATGGCGCCTTCCAACTGAACCGAAACCGAAAAAACCACGCCGAAGTCGATCAAAAGTAAAAGTCATGTTGACTGTTTTCTTTGACTATCGCGGTGTTGTGCACTCGGAATTCTTGCCAGAAGGTCAGATGGTAAATAAAGAATATTATGTGAGTGTTATGCGGCATTTGCGAGAGCAAATTCGTCGAAAAAGACCAGATTTGTGGAAAGAGAATTCGTGGATTTTGCACCATGACAACGCGCCATCGCACAAAGCCATCATTGTGAACGAATTTTTGGCCAAAAACTCAATAAATACCATTGAACAACCTCCATATTCACCGGATATGGCTCCGGCCGACTTTTTTCTCTTCCCGAAACTGAAATTACCACTTCGAGGCACCCGTTTTCAGTCGATAGAAGACATAAAAGAAAATTCGCGGCGAGAACTGAAGTCGATTCCGGAAAATGCGTTTAAAAAATGTTTTGATAATTGGATTATTCGTTGGCGTAAGTGTATTATTTCGGAAGGGGCATACTTTGAAGGTGATAAAATAAATTTGGAATAATAATTAACATTTCATGTTTTATTAACCTTTTCCCGGTACTTTTTTTACAGAATGTAAAGCCCGTATTAATAGCAAATATATTGAAAAAGTATTTTATGTTATTTTCAATTGTTTTAATGACAGTAATGCCTTTTTAACAGGTGCTATTTTTTATTTTTGTTTTTACACATTTCCGCATTTGTAATAATTCTAAAAGAAAGTTTTACTCTTTCGACCGCAGTATGAGATCGAAATCACTAGGGGCGAGGTCCGGTGAATATGGAAGATGTTTTATTAATTCAAAACCAGCATCTTCAATAGCAAGCATCGCAACTCTGGACTTGTGCGCGGGGGTGTTATTTTGTTGAAACGAAACAAATTCAGCGAATTTGCCATACCGTTTCTCGCGTATTTCTTTACACAATTATTTAATTTATCAATTTCTTTTGCTTATATATAAAGTATTCGACCATTACCACCTCCTGTCCTCGTAAAAAAAAACCAATGATCTTACCGACGGATGGTATCGCCTTAAATTTCGTGTGCGTCGGGATGGCGGTACAAAGTGGTACGAGGTTACCATTTAGGATTGCGATTATGCTGTATATTTAGTACCTTTCATCAAAAAAATTGTACCTGCCTACTTTCAAAAATATTTGATATTTAAAGTGTACCGCCATCCTGACGTCAGAATGGCGGTACATTTTCTAAATTAGGTACTTCTATTATTTAAAATTACATTTAGAGTTATCAGATATTTAGTACCTAATTTTTACCTAAAGATATATAAAATCCATATATCCAAGTCAAACCTTTAAATAGTATTCGTCAATATGAACTTTACGGCCATTATGACGTCAGGATGGATGGTACATTATCAAACTTTGGCTCGATTAGGCGCTCCTATTATTTTAAATTATATTCAGGGTTATAAGATATTTAGTACTAAAACATATATAAAATCCACATACCCAAGTTAAACCGTTTAGCTGTATTCGTCAATATAAAGTGTACCGCCATCCTGACGCTTTGGGAATTCTCAAACCTAGCAAGAAATACGTAAAAGAGTGCAAATTTTATTAAACAGGAATTTAGTACCTAATTTGTACCTACCAAAAATATATAATTTCAGTAAGTATACAGTACTTTTATAAATATATTGAGGAATAAACAATAAGTTACACCAAGAGCCTATAGTTTTTGTAATTTTTTTTAAATTTCTTTCCGTACATGATACAATGTAAAATAACATAATTATCTTGAGCTGTTTGTTATTTGCGTCTTCAAGTCATCGTAGCACATCTATGTGCAATGTGAAAAATACTATAAAATATTTAGTCATTTAAAGTAAACGCGATGCGTAAGTATTACAGATATGTACAAAAGTATATAGTCTCGATCTGCCAATTTCTGCGTTATCTTATAGTGGCAATTAGGATGCTAAGGAAAATGGGGATGGGATAGGCAAAATAAATTATATTTCGTTTCGAAGTGTACTTATAACAAATTTATTTGACTGATTATTCTTAATAACACGAGTTGAAAATCAGAAGTATATAACAAACAAAATTGATACGTGTCACAACAAAATAGTAATAATCTACTATTCAATAAATTTTGAGCACAATATTAATTAATTTCATCTAGTTGTGCTAATAAAATTTAAACTCCTGAGCTTTCATTACACCAAGACAAAAGATCATATCGAGCGATAATATGTAACATATTTCTCTACTATTTACAATCACAGCTCTGTCTGATAATAACCACAAAACGAAACTCAGAAATAATCACATCATATCAAAGTTTGTGACGAACAGCTTCTATTCAATAATTATTTTTTAACTTTTTAAGGTCACGAATTTTAGAATTAGAAGGTTATGTTGCGACGTCGCGTCGTCAGTCCGAGATTTACGTCACTATTTCCAATAAGGTAAAGTCGGTGGTATTTGTATAGTGTATAATAATATTGTTTCAGTGTAACCAATGTAAAACATTATTATGTAGGTACGTATTGTAATCCAGAAGGATTTTATCGTACTAAAAAATTCCTTTAAATTGTGACACAGATCAGTGCTATAAACTGCAAAGAGTTAGATGATTTTTCTTTACTAGGAAGCAGTATATTTTCTTCCGAATCATAGAATGTTAATTAAAACTTGTGCGTTCTGATCGTAGTAGTTCTCTTAATTGAAGATGTTTTTACGAAAAATAATCACTGTCATCCAAACCTATAGTATTTAAAGATTTTGTACAGTCTCGGAGAGGAGAAACCGCCTACTGCCATGCAAGACATATTCAAAACTAGTGTCAAGGTGAGAAACATGACTATACATCGGCCGTCGAGAGTTTGCGTTCCTGACACATGCGATTTATAGCTATAACATATTTGTTTGTTTGAGTTGACACAATAATATAATTTTTAATTTAATTTTGGGTCATTCGTGCATGTAAATCATAAAATATGAACGGGAATCGGCACAAATTCACATCAACCATCCGATTACTATGCCGATTATGACCTGCCAGGAACGCAAACTCTAGACGACCGATAATAACAGTTTGCTTTGCAGGTGTGATCACACAATCAATGTGATAATTAGCGTTAGTATTTTCCTGCCATTATACAGACGCTATTGTAAATATGTTTCGGTTAACGAGATCGAAAAATCGATCTTGATATGATCTTGAACAGAAAATTAACATGAACAGTTTAACTCGTGTGCACGATACGTCTGCTGGTCGTCACAATATTTGATTTGCTGAAAACTATCCATTTACTGCCCGATAATATTTTTGCACACGTCATTCACACATTACATCTTCGTTATAATATTACTTTTAGAATATTTTTCTATTAAATAGGTATTTTAGAATAATTGCCCCCGATGTTACAATTACACTAAAAATTAACGTTACTTACATCGTTAGGTGAATAGCTAAGAAATTATTTAATCTTCCATCGTGTACAATATAGGCAATGGCTATTAATGCATGCTTGTCGTTAGTACACAGACGGTACTTGAAAGCTGTGTGATATCTGATAATGAATATTCCCAAGATTATGTTTTATTCTGAACTAATTAGGTATGCATGACAATATTATATTCTAAGGAATGAAAATACATAATGGGTTTATGATTAAATATGTAATGGGACATTTCGTAGTGCGGCAGTTCTTTTAGCGCCATATTAAATAATCCCGCTCGTGGCGTAACCGTTTATTTAGTATAAATAGATCGTCGGTAAATCTTGCATCAAATCAAATATAATAATATAACGTACAAATTACACCAGAAACGGGATATATTTATACTGTAGGCATACTTAATATATATCGACTCCTACATCAATAAAATATAGTACGTATATACAAAACTAGTAAATATTTCTTAAGGTATTTTGTACAACAACATCCTTGCCATGTATCTGATTATAATTCAGCGTGTTTGGGCTTGATGGCCATATTGTCGAATGTCATATATTTTGTAAGAAATGATCTGATTCAACGGGACATGTTTTCTAGCCTTGTCTTTGAATGAGTCTGATGTCATATAGATTGATACAATTTTCATAACTTGTGGCATTCACCTTCCGGTTCTTATCATTCTAATTACAATCAACGCTTATATATTTTGTCTTTCGTAATATAATAATATTTAGGAATATCTAATTCCTAATAAACTAATGCAAGTATTTGTGGCAGTTTAAATTGTAGCAGTTTGCGTTACCACGAATGAAAATTAGAAACGATATATTTTTTAATTTAAAACGATATATAATTATTTCCCAAATTGGTTTTAAGTTTTTCGACTAAATGTTAACTTTCGTATCTAACAATTGTCTTAGTTAAATTTGGCCGTTATGAATTTAATTTTTATGTGAATGATTTTCGATTTGTGTTAATTTAACGCGACTATATAAATTAATTTCTCGCAGCCTTCAATTCTATCTCCCTTCTCAATTATTAAATGTATTTATAGTTTCGTATCATACGCCACGATTATTATTTCGAAGAAACATTTAGGATCTATTGCGTGACATAGGTGTACTATCGATTTCATAAAAAAATCATCAACTGATTCAGAGACACGACAACGATAGAGAAGTACATAAACCCTAATAATAACTTCAGTCATCAGCAAATTCTTACATCACGTGGTTATAATTTGATGTTCAATGCGATCCATTATGATAAATTAAACGGCATGTACAGTACCTACCAAATAACATGTAAAACACTTCTAGTACGTGCAATTCCGATTATTCAATCTACAATAATTCCTTTGGCATATTGATACTCAATCGCGAAGATGGCTGTGTTATTTTTTACTTCTTTCCTCGAGATAAGTACTGATCGAAATTTTAGAATGAGTTAGAGTGCTTTTTATCAGCGAGTTCACAGTCTATGGAGCAGATTTTTATTCACTTGTTCCTGTGTAAAGTCGCAGTCCGGGGGAAAACAAAATCGTGTTTTGGTCGCCCACTGAAAAAGCACCCTTAGACTTCTTAGCAGATAAGTTTCCCGATATAAAGTGCTGAACTGAATGCGAAATAAGATCAGTGAAGGAACGACCCTTAAAAAAATGTTTTTTTATGAAAACAATATTTTTTACCGTTTCGACGATTATTGAAATAACTTGAATTCCTAACGTGTTTATATTTGTAAAAACTGTCCAAAAAACGTAAACACACAGTCTTAATTCTGACAGCTTCGGTTACTATTGTTATATTTATTGCTATATATATTTAGAATATTGGATTTGTATAAACTAATCAAGCTTGCTTCAGCGTGTTAGTTTTGTCTCATTTAAATATTAATACATCTGCTTAATTTATGTAAATTTAGCCTCTAGTGAATATGCGACTTGAAACGTATGACTAAACCTATTTTCTGCATCAATAAATCTCAAATAAAATTGTGCAATATTTGTTGATGCATACGCTGGTGTTTTAACTATAGATACACAATCACTGCGTATATATCTTTTGTCTCCATAGCTAGGCACTATGAGCCAAATTACACTCAAACAAAAACAAATATAGGCTTTGATGCTATCAACGAAACTACTAGAAATATGGAGTAAATTTAGCGGACCATGTAGAAATAAGGTGATGCCTTATCCATGTAATAATATATCAATGGTTTGAACAACATGGGAATTCCTTTTGGGACGTTATAACACACGCGTGGAATTACGATCATATTCAAAGAATGTTTAACATCCGTCTCTGTTGGTCTGTTTATTCGTCTACTAATTACTCGGGGACCAATTAATTTATAAATAGATACTGTTTTAGCCATATATTAGGGAATATATTTGTGGAGATTTAGTGTTGTGAACCATGACGCAACCTTAACAGGGTGGTGAGTTATTAAATTAACAGCAAAAAGACTTTACCAACAGCTGATGAAATTGCTCAGACTCCAATTTATTCGACATTCACACGGACGGAGGCGCGGACACAGCTAGTTTGGTAGTCGCAATATATAACAAAATAGGTATTTGAAATCATATCGTATGCACATATAGTATAGCTCAACGCGTCATTTAACTTTGAACCACAATGCATACGGTCTTCTCCTCAATAAATTAAACTATTTTAAATGTGTATAATACTTAAAAGCTTCATTTAATATTTACTAATAGTCGGTATTCTATTTATATAAATGATCCCTAAAATGTAAAAATAATGCGGTCCCTATTGAAACCTTTCGACATTTTCCGGGTACGTTTAGGTGTAAAGTGATATATCTGTCTGTTAAATTATTTCAAGTCCTATTAATGAATTATTTTTGTTTCATTTATTATTTTCTAAGCAATGAAAGTAATCTAGTACAAAGTATTAAAAGCATAGGCACCAATAAGTAAAATTAAGTGCTAAGTACAAATCTTATTTAGAGCACTTGATTTGGATCGAAAAGACTAACATGAATATATTCTTTGACATGCTTATGCACATATATCTTTGTTTAATTCAAATTTTATGATATAGTTAATTTCGGCGGTTCTTGTTAAGTGCATAATAAAATAAATCTATCAGAAAAGTTCGTATTTGTACACCCATGCAGCACCAGTCTTTTGCGTTGAGGTCATTTTAATTTCTTTTCATTTGTGTTTTCACGGCTGGTCATTGGTCAAATACCAAAAATCGGTCAAGCCTTCAGCTCACATGATGTACAATTTTGTATACAAAACGATGTTGGATTTTCTTATTTACATAAAACGATTACTTAATCCTATAATACAGTAGTCTTTATTGCGTAGAATTAAAATCAATTATAGCACAAGTTTATATGTAACCAACCACCATTTAGGTAGTGTTTCTAACTTTGAGCATAAGATTAATTAATTTATACACTTCAGTGTGTTGGTAATGATTTCATTGAATGAAATTATATAACTAAAACGTTAATAATAATATTTGAAAACATTCGTTATTGTATAATAATATGACCGCTAGATTTTTACGTTAATGAGATTTGAACAGTGATCCCTTCAACGAAAGAAATTTCGTAAAATGTTTACCGAGATACTGATGTACTAATTACTATGTATAAATACCTATTATATCTAGTATGTGTATTCGGCATAGGGTTCGTCTGTCACTAAATGATAAAATGTTTGAGTATTAATTGAACACAAAAGGACAGATGTACGCCTAAAATTACCAGGCAAAATTGGTATTTCTAGCTACGTGCTAGCGACTATCTGTGAACTTACGATAATACTTTATTATATAATATAAACAACAATAAAAGTCAAAATTTGTAAATTACTAAAGATCTATCCCCTCAACTCCTAAATAAATAGATATTTTAAATTACTACACGGCGTTAAAACACATTATCGGCCTCTACTGTTGCCTCTAATTTTTCTGCTTTTTTTTTTTCTTCTAATATCCTTCGATATTTTATTATGTCCGTATCTAATATTAAAACTAATAAAAAATTAATGTCACTTTATATCGGTTCATAATTTTATAAATAATCATACACATAATATACCTAGACCTTCGAATGAGTGATGGTAATAATTTTTTTTTTTTACTTTTTTGGAAATCATAATACTATGAATTCCGTATAATTTAAAATGACGATAATTTAATACATTCTTTTGGGTAAGGGCGAAGACATATTTAGCACTATAATACGACGCTACGCCGCGCCGCGTCGCGATGCACATCGGAGAGCAGCGGTTCTCTGAAGCGGTGCGCACGCATCTCCGCTCCCTAATGTTAATGCCAATATACGGCGTCTAAAGGAATTCACTGGATCGTATATAGAATACTTTCGTTACCTACCTACCTTTGTGAAACAGACGCGGATCCTTCACTTTCCTCTGTTTCCATATCGTTGGTTGGTTTAGTGGTTTAGGTTGTTTATGGAATAGATTGTTTAATCCGTTCCATATTTATATTCCGGGATTTAAATAATATTCTTTATCAAAATATTCCAAATAAAAAATTATGTCGTGGCTTGCTAAAACTCTTAACTGGAATAAAATTTACAAACACCTAATTTAGAATTTGCGATAAACCAATGGCACTTTACAAGTTACCTATGCGTTTCATATAATTTTATCATAAAATGACAGACTAGAGAGCTAGTTTTTAATATAAGTAATAATTACGCCGTGTCTTATATACTAATATATTCGTTAATATAAGCCTAATCACATGAATTTAGAACATTTGTTGTGTCGCTGTGATAGTTGCGCGGTTGTTCGTCTGTCGCTTGAATCCGTGGAGCAGGAAGTTAGCGGCGGCTTTGAAGGGAGCGACGAGGGGCGCGGGGTGAGGCGCGGTGGTTTCCCAGTGTCAGACGTTGCCGGTGGTGGGGAACCGCGGGGGCGGAAGGGGTGGCGGTGCGCGCCCCCCTCCGTCGCCGCCCTCGCCTGTCTCTGCGCCTCCCGAAGACTGCTCCGACACTGCGCCGCACAAACGCACATCTCCGATTGCACAAACAAAACATATACATTTAAACATTTAATTAATAAGGTATTTTATTTGGATATCTGATTTCCTCTAACCAAATCGGACAACCTACCTACCTATTTCTTAATTGGTCTTATATCTTTTCTTAATTAGTTGTTGAATAAATGTTGTACAGATCATTGAGCTAAAAGTCAATAAATAGTATTAAAGCAGTACAAAGGGCTGAACTTGAAACCAAAACATGATTTCTTTCCATGTGAAGTCAGGTTTGCATTAAATTTGCTCTGCATATTATAATATTTCATCACGATGTATGATATATATATTCATAATTTATTTAAAATATACAAAAGAATTTGATTCGTGCACAAAATCATTCGATGTGCATTTTCTTTGTGCGTGTGAACATTATAGTAGGTACATAACTTTGCGTACTGTATGGACTTGTACCAAGTCGAAGCCTGTGCAACGAAGCGTAAGCTTCAGTAGGTATTTGTGTGTATATGCTACCGTCCACATCCGGAATTCATCACAACGCAAACTCACTAGGTAGTATTATGTTGAACACTCTATGCGTAGTGACAATGATAAGCACCTACAGTTGTTCCTAATAACATCTTCATCGATGAATATTATAAGTTACAGACCTTTTATTGATCGATTTACTGAACCTTTAGTCAAAATCTTTTGTAAATTCCGAATTTGCATGTTCAAAAAAAACCATGTTGCTATTCTGTTCGAAATACTAATCAAAATTCGTTGTGAATTCGATAATTAGCATTTTATAAAGAAATCCTAGCATGCATGTTACAATCGCTGTTAGGAATATTCTCCTAAGTCAGTATTCTGAAGTTTCGGTTTTTACAATGAAATTATGCAAATGTTTTTAAAAAACGGACTAAGTTTTTGGGCAATAATTAAAAATAACCGATATTGTGGCTTTTCAAACAAAATATCGACCTGTGCTATGTCAGAGCTACTACTGCAGTGCTTAGAACAGATTTTAATTACTTGTTTAAAGCTCTGCTGACACATGAATAATCTGCACGAAAATTGCATGTACTTACAAAAGCAAGTTTATCGCTATAGACAGTAAGTGGGTAGCGGGATGCGAAAAACACACTAGAAAGAAAAAGTATATAGTATTCAGTATAATAAATATATAAACAGGGACATTTTTTCATCACTTTTCAAATTTTGATGTAAAACCTGTGAAACGTCTAATACAACGGATCAGATCAGCTGCCTTCCTAATAACGAACGGATTTTATGTTAAAATGATATAATATTCTAAATATTTTGTTGTCAACATAAATGTCTATTCAACTGGGATGCATTTAGTGAGAACAAATTCTGACTGAAAAGTTTGGCAAATAATCAGTTCCATTTCCTAACTAGTCGGTTTATTTCTAGATGTTACGCACTGAAGTTACTAACGCTCAGAGATATTCAGCCAGTTTGTGTTATAACGAATTTCGGATATTTTCTGTAACACATAAAAATCTGTTATAGGCTTAGCATAGTGATAAGCTTATGTGCATTTATTACGTAAACATTTTTACCAGCTGGAGTTTGGCACAATGAAACTATATTTAAGTTTGTTTTTAGTATGGATTGTATTTATTTATATTGTTTATTTGCCAGCAGATAACTCATTATTGTGTCTGACACCGACATAATATGTGAGTGCCATACGTCAAGAGACTCTGGTCAGAATTCAGCTAGTTCTTTGAAATCCATCCAAATCATATACAAACAACAATTTTAAAAGTATTCATTCAGCCTACACAAAATTGCCTAAACAAGGCTCGTATATTTTTTGTTCTAATTTAAATGTTTGAACGCTGCTGTCAAATTTATTTACTTTAGAGGAAAAACTCATTAGCAGTACAACAACGCCAAGCAACCATTCTCCCGCTTTTTGTTTCATAGTAATACTGATATATATATTTTATTATAAAAAATTCGCATTAACACCAAACAATTTAAATAGCGCTAAATTAGTCGCGCAACATTTCGCCGCGCGGCTAACCCGTCGCGTGGGTTCGCGGCCTTATTATCTGATGCATGCAAATACTATATATTATTCTATATTTTCATTTCTAGGTAAACTTAAATTCGTTCTACCGCACTTGTTCCATAAAAAATTTAACCAGAAATAATTTTTTTTATTGAGTTTTTTAATCAAATAATCGAATGATTAGATAGATAACTCTTATATTATCGAAACTTACAATAGTATTTTTTGTGTTTTAGTTATGGAATTTCTCAAAATATTAAAATAAATGTTTGGTCGAGACATTTTGGCCAGGATTATTTTTTCCAGTGAAAGCTTTGTACTTTCTGGAAAAGTGGCTGTGATGTGACACACGTTTTTTATTCGCCTTCTGTGGTAGGTACGGCATCGTAAAAACTAAAACACTTGCATAAATTATTTCAAAGTTAGTTCAAAGTGAAATACGTTAATTTCAAGAACAACATTCTTATGCCTCGGATAAACTAAAGAAAATCAGATACGACAAGGTCATAATAAAAAATGTGGCCGCAAAACTAAGCTTATTCGTGTAAATACGTAAATTTACGCACACATATGCATCAAAACCAAGCTCACACTTTCAGTAGCCGCGCAGTAAACATTTAAGAAAAAAGTTTTTATGTATAGTGTGAAACTATCTAGGAATAAAAAAAAATCAAACAAGAAATTGACTAAGTGAATCTCACCCGTAAATATTTAAAATATTATTTTCATTGAAACACGATTTAAGTTTACCCACTTGGAATACAAAACCTCGACAGCAAAACGACAAAGCCCGATGACGTGACATGTCACAATAGTGTTGCTAATATTAAGTTTTCGAAATTATTCAAATAAATAAAACTTACGTTCAGTAGTTACTAGCTGATTCTACTATTTTTTATTTCACAGTAGATATATATTGGTCGCGAAACTTCTCTCAACAGAATATAGTTACATGTTCGCATGCATGTATTTGTAGTGTTTACCAACTGTATTTATGCTATCTAATACTTGAATAATTTATGTATATGTATAGTTATTTTTCAGGTTTTTGGGGATACTGACAAATATTTTTTTATAAATCGATTTAATTTTAAGATTAAACCCGTCTATGATTAGGTAAACCCAGAAGTTTTGTAGTGTGATAAATGAATTCTAATTATTTGTGAATTATTTCAAGTTTTTATTACAAACAATGCAACTAAATAACATACTGTAAAAGGCAAAAAATATAAAAGCTAGGTATATCGTGTCGCAGATTTTTCAGGGTTCCGCAATCAAATAGTTAAAAAGCAGTTAAGTCGTTCACTCACGCTTATACATTCTTCTTGTTCTGGGTCTTGGTTGTTATATGTATGTGGTGTCTTCGCTTGGTACCCAAAATACAAGCTAATGCTTAGTTTGATGTTGTGTGATGTATACGTTATTATTATAATATTTGGTATGATTGCAGGTCTGATTTTAGGTTATGATATTTGTCTTAAGTATACAACATACTGCATACTTGAAGAGGACAGTATATCCGCCTACACGTCAACTATAACCTACTCTATCTAATTCTCTGTGCTTGCGCGTGCTTTATCAGACTTCCGCTCACTTTGTCAGACTTGCGCTCTTTTTCAATCTCGCGTCAAATATTAACCAAACCCAAACTAAAACTAAATGTTAAATTTGTAGATCAATAATAATAATAATTTTTAGCGGTACCGGAATTTTTTAATGTCATTTTTATCACTATCTTTAATAATAAGTACCTACACATTTGTCTTTTATTATCGACTCACATTATACACAAAATCCCTGTATGAGGCTATATTTAATAGGATGGCAACATTCGCTAACATACATATATTTAAAAAGTGGACACAGACACCTCTTTTCGGTGTCGTATCTGCATATTGTTAGTTTATCTGAGTCTTATGCATATAATGTGATTGATGTCAAAGAACTCATTGGATTCTACCGTGAGTTTGTCTGCACCTCTTGACTCCATAGTACATCGGCATCGTGCGTTTTGCGAACGGTGGCTCTGTGTCTAAAGCATCTGTGAGCCGCACATTTACCATATGTCGTGGTGAGAGGCACCGACGCGTAAGCCGAATGCCTCCGAAACGCATACACCGTGGTCAGGTATCGGTGCCGGCCGAATGGATTTATAACTGTTTAGAAAATATATCTCTGACTCAATTATTGCTGAAATCCCTTCATGCTTTTAGACGATTAACGATTTTTCAATTTTCCTTTTTAAAATTTTTCTCAAATTAAATGTCTACATCAAATCCGATGGTATTGTCATACGTTACCAGTTTCTGTACAACGTTATTCATTCAAGACAGCCATACCGGGACACTCTAAAGGAATACCGCAAATTGATTACCTAAGCTATGGGACCAATGGAGAGTGTGCAATCACCCTTATAGTCTAATCAAGCTTCTGCTCAGCTGCGTGAAAGTCAAAATCGTGTGTAACTGGGTAGAATCTTTGCCTTACGTTTATATTCTACACGAGCCATTTACAATCCAAGTTATAGGTAATACGTATTACATATCTGTCAAACTCATACGCTTGTTTGCTATAAATATGCTAAATTAATATAATTTGCTATAAATATTTAAATGCGGATGATTATTTATTAATTTATAGTTCGTTATTTCTTTATTTTAAATTATAGTTTGCTTTAAAGAAAAGATTTTTAAGTACATATACTATATACATTTTATTTTCGACTTTTTAGTTTGAGTACGCGTAAACTTATCATTATGCTTAGTGCACAGAGGTTGATACGTTAGTGTAAAACAATGTTTGCTCTCCCTGGCTATCAGCTCCTCTGCACGTACCCTAGCATGAGCTTGGGTAGTTAATTACTCGCGACATGTTTTTTCTGGTGGCATGGCATTTCCCTACCTAACTTCGCCCGTCCGAAGGCACCACAGTAGATTTACGAGAAGCCATTGAGGGGTTACGGAATCCACGTTTCAGTTCCATCATCACAGTCTTACCACCATATGCTATTAAAAGTGCTCATGAAAACAAATCGATTGAGTCCAAACTCGGAGTTTTTTCAAAATGGCGCACGTGGAACCGTCGTGGTTTCTGGCGATATTTTGAAAAAGCTCCATAATAACCGTACTACGCTGCCTATTCTTGTTATTTTTAATTAAAATACGAACAGAATACTCGATTCTGGCGAAATTGCTTTAAATGCAGAGAACGCCATAACTAAGAATAAGAAGAAGAAGAGTTCAAACTCGGTAAGTTTACTAGTAGCTAATGATGGGTTCTTTTTTACACCTTCCAGTTCTTAATTTATGTAATAAATAACCTTATAAAGTCTATATTTGTATAATTTTGACAGATAGGTTAGATAGTTGCCTCCATCGGAAGCTCTGTTGGTAGCTCCCTGTCTTAGCTTCCTATAACCTGAACTGCCTGTCATTCAACGTTCTACCTTTGCCATTCAAGAAGAGTAAATTTTTGTCCCAAGTTAAAACCAATATCTGTGTGTTCGTCTGTGTGTAGTCACGGCTACACTACTTTGGAGCAAGAGTTACCATCGAATCGTAGTTATAAGGAAGCTAATAGCTGCCTAGAATTAATAACGTTGTATAGAGAACATATCCAGGTGTCGCATCTAAATAGATCTTACATGAGTCGTGTTTTTCGTCAACTGGTGCAGGTGGCGGAGGCGGCGGCAATTGTTGCTCCAGCGCGTTCACGCAGTTCATCATGCTCCCATACAAACGACTGTCGCGAAGACTGCCCCTGTGTGTGCATACTTTTTTATAAAACACCACTACACACAGATTGTCTATAAGTAAAGTGAGAAAGATATACAAATAAAGTTAGGATAATTGCGCGCGCCGCTTTTACGCCCCCTAATTTCGTTCACTTTTGTTCTAAATAGTTCAACTGTGCAATAAATACGCTTTTGTAAATTTTGTTTTATTACTTATTATAGTAAAGTAAAGGAAAAAAATTTCCACGAATTAGCACAGACATTGGTGTACGGAAAAATAATGTTAGGGTACGGTTGGAAAAAGCTCAGACCGTAAGTGTGCAAAAATTGTTAAATAACAAGTAATGGAATCTAATAAAAGCGAAAATGGATGTAAAAGTCTGAAAAAAAAAACGACTTTTGCCTCAACACTAACAATGATTAAACGGATATTAAATGCATATTTATATAGGCGAAAAACGGTGTCAAAACTTGTATGGTAAAAACTATAAATAAAGCGCATATTGAGGTTACAGAGTCAGTAAGTTTTTAACACATCACTTGATATAACACGATGAAAAGGGGTATTAAAGTTTGTACAGGGAAAAACTTATATTGACGTTTAATACTGATTTTAAATTATTTATCTCATAAGAATAGTTAAGCTCAATTGATACTTTTGGACTACGAGTTAGCTAATTTTGTTGTTTCATTGCTTGTGAACAACATTAAGCGCATAAATTACTTAGAAGAAATAAAATGTTTACACTATTTCCCTTTGGGTGCGAATTTCGTACCTACTGTTTGACGTGAACAAATTTCGTATTATGAACACAATAATTTGTTGAACGTTTTTTATTATGCAAATATAATACGGTGCAATGAAAACCTACCTCCCATTCGAATTCCGGAACAGAGCTAATATTTCTTCGAAAGTCTTGTTTTTAGTTTCAGGAACTTTCTTGTACGTAAATATCCAAAATATCGCGAGGAATACGCTGAACGGCAGGAATGTGTAATTGTCCAATAACGCCTGTGAATATTATTAATCGTTATACATTAATAAATACATTCTTCAATGCGACCAAGAAATGTTTACAATCTTTCTCTAGACATTACTTCAAGGGAACTCCGTGCACACTGTGCGATGGAGTTTTACAAAAGACTCAAATAAACTAGAAAGGATAGGAAGGTCCTCGCCTTTCTTCAGCCGTGTTGACTTGATCTGGTGTTTCTACCACCATGATTTAAATAGAAACTGTGTTGATATGAATTGCTGATACAATACTTAAACGATTGGACATGCCGAGCTTACTTATCATTACTTCAGTTTGGTGAGAAATTAAAAACCTAATTGTGGTATTTTGATCGAATTGTAACTTACGACGAAAAATCGATTGTGAAAGACAACCACAAGTGATAGACCTGATCGCTGAGCTCATGCCAAATCCCAGAATATTACTCTAAAAAGAAGCTTAGCCAATGAAAGGCAATTACAGTTGCTGAGCCAGTCGAGTTTCATACACTATAGCTTCCTCAGGTCCGGTGCATCAACAACAGCTCAGGTCTACAATCAAAACCTCGAACAGTGGTGAAACTGGCAGAAAACTGTTCAGAATGGTCAACCGATCTACACCATTATTGTTTAGCTATTACGCAAGAACAAACCGTGTAACGCAACAGGGGTTCCACTTAGAAACCCTCCTTCACCTTACGTACCCTCTGGACTAATTGGACTACCTTTTTCGCGTAATTCGGATAACTTTATGAAAACATATTTAGCTCGTTCTAATAATTAGTTTCCAAGAAGCAGTAGAAATTTTATTTACGAACTTTGATGAGTAATTCCTATTAGATGGCAGAAATGTTTTGAGAATATGGATAATTAAATTCACTGTACATTTACTTTTATGGTTTCATGTTTTCTTATATTAAACGGTAATTTCATATACTTCGAACCCTGATGGTAGGTAACTGCGTAGTTGCGGACATGACGGGGCCGTGAAAGGCAAAAGTACCTACCTTCGTCAGACACTGAATTTTACATTCAGGCGGTCTAGTGTAATGAAGACATGTCCGATGGTAGACAATGCGTGTTCTGATTTCAAAGTTTACCTACGATATCTTGGATACGATTCTTCATAACTGAGACATATACGTTAAAATATTTAAAAAAAACTACATCCCGGCTATAATTTCGGTTAATAAACCTGATATATTAATATAATACGTGCGGAAGGTATCATTGCCTAAGTCCATATCACGCATACTTATAAAGTCGCTTTGTGGGAAGTAGTGCCAAGATTCCGTAGACAGATTGTGCTGTAGTAGGTAATTATTTTGTACCTTCATGCTCGGGAAGCCGATGCCGACCACGAAATTAGCCATCCAGTTCACTAAAACGGCGATCGCCATGGCACTGGGACGCGGGCCTTGTGAAAATAGCTCGGCAGTGATCAGCCACGGTATAGACCCAGGGCCGACAGCGAAAAACACCACAAAACTCAGCGTCGAGACAACTGACAGGTAGCTCATCCAGTCTATCATTTCCTGCACATACCCGAAGAACTCCTATCAGGGGAATAGTAAAACAGCTCTTTCCTTTTACCGACCGGAATGAGAGAATAATGTAACGTAAATGTGGCACATCACGCACTAGTTACGCCTTTTATCGATTTTCATCGATTAAACTGACTTTTCAGTCAGTTTATACATTGAAACTTTAATGTAATCTCCTCATGGATTTGATAACTAATAATGGCGAATATACGACATATGATGTGGCTGCAGTCCTGCACTGTACAAAAAATATGCAAAAGCTGATGTGTTTGCAATTTTTTTTTCTAGGCTGGTGATAATCAATCAGAACACAACAGTGTATTAACAAAAACGCTCCAATAGGAATAGTGATTTCATATTTTGTTTATTGCACAATAAATTTCAATTGCATTTTTTGAAAATTATTACGATCTCTAATTTTTATTAAACTTGCTTATCAATATTGATAAATTAAACTTAAAAAGGTAACATGAAAAAATTGACTAATAATATCTGCAATATAAATAACCATCTAGCAAAACCGGTGCGTTCTGCTTTTGAGCAGCGTTTTACTTGTGTCCAAGGTGATAGCTGCTAAGTTATTCATATTTAGTGTGTAGCGTGGAGCTTTAGCGTGTGATAATAATAAACTTTTGGCATTTACGCCGGCATGTCTCAGGGCCTGCTTTTAAGTATTTTCAAGCCCAAAAGTGATTATTGTGGAAAGGTGTTAGGTGCGTCGTGTGAGTGAGTGATGTCCCAAACATTTATATTCCATGTATTCTCTATGTAAACAAAGTGCTACCGAGAGTCCAGAATCGGTACAGGAAAGTCGTATTTTAGGGAGGGCAGTCTACTCACTACAAAGCGTGAAAGCATAATAAAATAAATAGCATAATTTAATAAGTGTAATTATTACAACATGCTTTATGTTTAATTTGTTTTTAAGCAAACAAAAAAAAAGAATATTTGCGTGCATATTACGTTTAGGCGGGTATCCAATATGTAATTATCATTGTAATTCACAGATAAGCTTTGTCAAAGTTATAATAAATTGAGCTCATAACTGATATCGTGATAAATACATATTACATATAATGTTGATTTTATCAAACAGCACAAGACTTATATTATTTTTGTAAACAACATTCGTATAAGTTGCTGTCAAATTAATTTACTCTATGTATAATTTTTATAGGTATAACGTTTCAATATTAATTAACGCTCTAACAAATTGACAGCAGATGACAGACCTTGTTTAATGAATATATCGTCAGGTTGATTTTTCTGCTATCATAAGAGTTTCACATCTGTAATTACGTTGCAATCAAACTTAACATTTATTTAACTAAAAAAAGCTACATGTAGCTACGAAGAAATAAATAAATTACAACTACGAGATGCATGCGTAAGCAGGTAAGCTATTTCTATACATACATATTTGTGAAAGCAAATTCATAAATAAAAAAAAGGTTTTCTAGGGCTAAAACGAACCAATTTCTTTAATATCTAAATAATTAAAGTAGTTATTATGATTCTATATTCTATATATGCAGCCAGGAACGAACGAGATTACTTTTAAAACTATTAAATAAATTTAAAATAAAAAATACCAATACATTAAAAACAACACTTGCATCTTACCACGCTATTTAAAAGGGTTACAGAACCTCATTCCAGGTAAAGTGGAAAAACATTGCTTACACATACATACACAACACATTCAGGTGCAATTAACGAAACTGATAGAACAGAATTCTATTTTACGTTTTGCACCCGAGTTGTTGTAGGTGTGTATGCTGTGTGAGCTGCACTTTGTATCTTTATATGAAATCATATGGTTCCTTTAATTAGTAAATATGTAATTTCTAAGGAGATTATTAATAGGTAATTTACATCTAGGAATTCCTCGCCCGCATGTAAAAATATCCATAGGCTCTACAGGCAGCAATTCTAAATTTATTTACTTGATAAAATTTTTGGGATTCAATAATCAATCCGATAACATTCTAGAAAAACAAAACACTGCTGCATCCAACATTGAACAATATTGTTACAACTTTTAACCCCGCGGTGATTTCCCGTTGTAGGTATATGCCAAGACCCCTCCCCCCTCGCATTTTTCACGTAGTAATTCATAAATTCGGTTTGAAATCATTTTAAGCAAACAGAAATATAAAAAAAAAATTTTGCTTATACGTCTTTATAAATACGGCACTTGCAACGTGATGCCAAGAGTCCGTGCATATACCTTCATCATACAACATATTCTAACAGGAACTTAATTTATTAAAACAAGTCTTTTTGTATTTTACAGAATTATTTTCTTAGAGAATATTGACTACATGACGAAGACCCAAGCCCCTCTTCCCGTCTTTGTGACCATGGGTAGTATTTTGAAGACCCCCTCTCCCACCCTAAACGGTTCACGTAGTATGTGTACGTTCCCTTGTGAGTCAAGAAGAAATCATGTGAAAAACGCATTACTTTATAACAAGTGTTTTTACTATTTACCCTGCCTATTTCATTAAAATATAATTTAAAAAATACTGTTCTTAAAACAGAACGCAATTGTAGTTTATTCGCACTTTTTTAAATGCAACTCTAAAACGTCTTTCAAATTCCCGTTTGTTATGTAAGTGCACTTAATTTCTATAATTTATAACATTCAACCCATTAATTCATATAAAAGTTTTTTTTTCAAACATATATTTTCTACGGATTCAATTCGTGGACACTTTTTCTTTGTGTAGGTAGACGTTCTGAATACCATGTTCTCTAATCAATCACTTTTATTCTATAATTTTTTTATTTCTTAAACAACATCTTGTAAGACACACCTTTATTAAAAACGAGATGGTGATGAATATAGAAAAGATGAACATTCCACCAAGCCCGTAGAGATGCAGGGTGCGACGGCCAGTGCGGTCCATGAAAGGAAGCGAGAATAAAGTCATTCCGACCATTATTGCCCCAATACCCATGGTCGCGAACTTTGCTGACTCTTCTGTCAGGCCCGATGAAGTGAATAGAGATGTCGAGTAATAGAATACCTGAAAATTTATAATAAACATTAACAATAATTAACATTGATTAACAGAATTGACTATGAAAATCTTAATTCAAGTTAATATAAACGGGAATGTCTGTTTGTCCTTTCTTCACGATGTAACGTTGAAAAGTATGTATATTTTCGGACGAAAAAATAGTTGAAGGAATGATGATGATTTATAATGAACGAAGAGCACAACTTTTGAGTTGTGAGAATGGGATGTAATAATCCCCAGTAACCGTTTTTGTTATGAGAACAGAAAAAAATATTACTGTCATACCGCATTGATCCCGCTAAGTTGTTGCGATAATTGCATTACAACGCCGATGAGAAGCGGCGCGCGTAGTGTTGGCGAGCAAAGCAACTCGCGCATTGAGATGGAGGCTTCGGCTTGTTGAGCCCTCTCTTCTGCGCGCATCTCTTCTATATCTTCTTCAACCTAACAAACATGAGATAAAACGTATTGGCACCGCGCAGCTGTGGCCGTCGCGGCGTAACAACGTCAGCGGATGAGGCTAAGAATATTAAGGCTTTTACACAACTACCGAAACAGCATGTTTAATCTTCTTCAGTTATTTTTACTGCTTGATGTCCTATGTGGGGTAACATTGTTAACATAGACGCTATTTTTATATTGAAAAAACCGGCCAAGTGCGAATCGGACTCACACACTAAGGGTTCCGTACCACCATACAATATAAAAAAAACGAGCGCGACGTTAATAGAACTTAACCACTAATCGTTATTATTACGTAATTTAAGAATTATTGTATAAATATATTTCATTTTTATTTCGTTAGTTATTTAAAAGGCGCTCGAACCTCTCTGGCTAATCCGAAAAGTAATAACATGAGTGCACTGATAGCTAGAGACAATTTTTTCCCTTATTTTATTACAGTGAACCTGTGACTTTTAGTGTCGATTGTGAAGAGAATAAGCTCTGCAAAGAAAAGCGTAAATTTATAGTACCTAGTAATACAATGTAGTTTTCATCATAAAATGTTTTTTTTATTATCTTTTACAATAATATCACAAAGATAAAATGCATCTAGTTTTCGCTTATTTGCTAAACGCTATCTGTCTTTTAATATGGAATTTTTACAAAATTTTATTTTTAAAAGTACATTTTTTAAGTAATTCTACTACTCGTTAAATGATACAGTCTAGTTAGCTGTGATAGTTTTTATTTTAACTACGTTATATATACTTCTGTCATAAATTTTTTCCACATATCCAAAAACAATGGTTTAGCTGGTAGAGGGAAGGGACACATGACTCTAACAAAAATTAGGACTTTGGGAGCGCATATCTCAACAATTGCGAGAGGTACCTCTCGCGTTAATATACGATGAATTTTCTTTTCGTACTTCAGTTACATGTATGGCGACCTATCCCAAAAAAAAAATTTCTTTCACTACGTCATTTTGTAGCGGTTCATAGATTACACCTACCTTCCAAATTTTGTCTATATATTGCCAATAGTTCCCGAGAAAAACCACAGACAGACAGACGGACGGACGGACATGGCGAAACTATAAGGGCTCCTTTTTTCCATTTGGTTACGGAACCCTAAAAAAGAATGATTTATGCAATGCATAATTGCATATTCTAGGTTCACGACAGATCGAACGTGTACGTATGTAAACATCGATGTCGTAGTATTAGAAATCAGATCAATTGACATGTCACTGGCTATCCATCGAAACGATCATCATCCCGTTTGTCCGGGGGAATTGGAATTGAATTCAAGGAAGTCGGTACTACCGGACTACTTCGCTTTCCGGTACGGCCACGTACCGGAAAGCGAAGCGTTGGACGCCCCCTGGCCAGGTGGACAGATGACCTGAAGCACCATACCGGGGGTAGTTGGATGCGAAAGGTGGAGGACCGTGTGTGGTGGCGAGCCTTGGGAGAGGCCTATATCCTGCAGTGGAGAGACACGGGCTGATGAAGATGATGATGATGATGATGATGATGAAGTCGGTACTATAACAACCTCTTCTGTAAGTACTTGTTCCTAGAAGTAGGTACATGTCCTGGCAGAAAAACATTTTATACATATGCTCATAAAAATTTTCACTTATTCAAATCAAATGCTTATAATGATAGGCGTTCCTAATATTATACAAGAAATAGGAATAATAATAATATTACATGAGACATCCCACACAGCGCCATCTAGTCCCAAAGTAAGCAAGTATTATACGTGTGTTATGGGATACTAGACAACTATACATTCCTAAGAACTAACGTTTCTAAGAAACTAAGATATACATTCCTAAATTTCTATATATTGTTTAATAATATACTATACATATATAGACACGGAACAAATAGGCATGTTCATGCACACAAATATTTGTCCCGGGCGGGATTCGACCCCGCTACCCTTGGCTCCGCAGTTACGATCTCTAAACACTCGGCCAGTCTATATGTCAATAATAAGTCGACCGGTTCAAAAAGTTAAAGATTTATCTGTGGGCAATGCTGTTAGTATAATTACGTTTACGTACGTTAAAAAAGTAACTATTTGAAACAATTTTATTAATCCGTTAGCCATCATTTGAACGACACGACGGTGTTGCTTTAAATTAGCACTTACCTACAGTCTCGTCTTTGTAAACTGGACTGTAGGTATTTGGTAATTGTTAATGTTACAATGTGAATGATTATAAACATACGTAATATGATTATGAAAACATGAATTGTTGAGTTTCTTGGCGTTTCTTATCAACAGTGTTAAGTTTCCGAGGCAACTGTAATTTTTACGAGTGCAAAAGCCATTTTTGGGCCTATGTAATCAATTAACCAATTTATTTGATTTTATGTAGCCGCATGGCATACGTTTCTATGGTATTTAACGTCTAACGACATCGGTGTCGCTATCAATCCGATATCGTGTCAACCAAATAAGAACCGGCCCAGTATGTGAGTCCAACAACCAGATAATTTTTGTTGGGACGCTAATTATAATCGAGATACAAAAATAGTGTTAACACTTGTCTACTGGGTAAATTTTTTCAATGCTTACCTGATTACTAGCTCTCAATCTGCGCAGAGCTCTACGCGCCTCTTCCTCCCATTGGCGCGTGATGAGCAAGTACCGAGGTGACTCCGGGCACGCGGGCAGCAGTAGAAGCTGTAAGATTGCTGGGCATATCGCCAACCCTGAAATTCATATTCATATGAAGTTATTAATAGTAAATCAAGAACATATAGAGTAAAAACAGTGAAAGATCTTTCTTAATTTTCGTAATACACTAAATACAAAACTCTTTAGGTAGGTATTCAACTCTATGCAGTTTACACAAAATTGTATGTTTTTTTTAAACCCAAGCCTACTAAGTTTAATACTAAGAATACCCAAAGACAATGATATAACTATTCAAATACCAATAACTGGTTCTTTTCATTCACGAATTGGGTGGGGCTTTTATAAGAAGCCCCGTATGAGCACATGGATTTTAAGCCAAACTTGTAAAATATTATTTACTCTATAAAAATAAGCAGATATGTATTGTCGTATAGTTTGAGTCGTCATAGAATGTCGTTGATATATAATTTATTACATAAAATATTACAGAGTTCTTTAAAAGCATAAAAGGAATCTGAGTATCATCAGCTTACCAAGTAATATGGGCCATCCATCGTCAGTTCCCAGTATCTGTTCGATGCCCAGCACTTGTGATATTAGCAGGCCCACAGTCACCGCCAACTGGTTAACAGTGCCCAACCCTCCGCGCAAATTCAGTGGTGCAATTTCCGATATGTACATTGGCACTAATGACGTATTCAGTCCTATTTAATTAGAGTACGTAAGTTAATAAATGTGTTTTACACTCAGTGAATTCTAAATATATTGTATTATAACGTTACTAGAGGAGGCGCAATGTTTCAATAAAATAGGGTGTGTATTGATTATTCAAACAAATAGTTATAATTACTAAAAATTAATTAGTTACCGCAATTAACTCCGATGATAAAGCGTCCGAAAAACAACATCTCGTAGCAATGAGAAATCTTTGTGAAGCCCATTAGACTAGCACCACTAATACCAAGAATGTTGTTGAGCAGTAAACCGCCTTTCCTGTAAAAATCCAAGAACAAATAACAAACTATTATTGAAATAGTTAAGAATATATTTGTTGCTGAATCACAATTTTTGAAGTAGAGACCGCATTAAGTGTAAATGTCTGCAAGTTAATTGTCGGTTCATTTACTTATTTTATGGGGGATTAGTAGTTTAGTTTTCCTGAATTATCCCCTGGTTTCAGTGGTAAATTCAATAAACCTTGAGCGGAAACGAAAGATCAAAGGTAGAAAATTTTATTTATTTGCCTTATCATCTCATTTTCTAGATTATGTTGCAGCAATTTATTCCGAAAGGGAGAGATACGCTGAAGTTTATATTTCAGTACAAAATTGAAATACTGAAAAAAATTACCTTCCAAAACGATTTGCAATCATTCCTCCCGAAAAGCCTCCTAACATGCCTCCAATAGCGAAAATACTGACTGCTATAGAATACAACTTATTCACTGAATCTTCTTGAATATCTTTTCCGTAACGGTTTTTGTAAACATCCTTCATGAAATTCTCGATATTCTGCAAGAATATAAGGAATCTGTGTCATAAAACGCTAAAAATAAAGACCAAAAGTTATTAACACTTATCTGCAAATATTTGTGGATGTATATACTGTTTAAAATATTTATTGCATTTTTCAAGGTTGCACGTCATTTTATGTATTGATACAAATGAGTTATTATTTTTCTATAAATCGACTGTTGGAAAACTTGTAAATAAATAACACTACATATTCACATCTAAAATTTGATACGCTCTCCACGTGCATATGGGAATGATGCAATAGCAACATTTACCGTCACCGTTTCGAGCACGTATACAGAAACTATACACAAAGATTACTAAAACTAATTGAGATTAAATCCTTTCCTGAATAAAAAGCTACTACCTTACTAAAACCTGAAGAGTATACTTAAAGATGAGAGTGACATAAGCTACTTAGAAAACGTGATAATTAGAACTACAAATAAGCAATAATGGATGAAATCGAAGGTCACACACCTTGCCTGGAGCGTTTATGACGCCCGTATTGTATCCAAATTGGAGCATCCCTAACACAGCGGCCAAGATAGCGTACGTGAGGAAAAATGTTAAACCCTGAAATCAAAACAGCAATAGTAAGTAGCTTTTCTATTTTAAGAAATAAAGCGCATCGAGGTTTCGTCTATTTTCATAGAGATACGGAAATGTACGAAATGAAGACAGAGAATGCATCTATTTTTAAAATTAGTCTTCCACTCTGAGAGATGAATTTATTTTTGGAACTGTCTGATGTAGTCACATGTAGTGCAATTTTATTGAAACCACCACTACTTCAGCAGAAATACAGTGTATTTTCTTATGATGGTAGATTGTCAAAAGTGCTATAAATGGTTCTTATTTACAAACGATTACAGTTATGTGCATGCCTGTTCAAGCAGTCGTAACTTCCGCCGCTGCGAATGTTCTTCAAGCCTGTCGACATACTCTCGCAGCTCTTCGATCTCCTCCTTGACTTGCTGAACGGTGTCCAGCTCCTGCTTGATGGCCACCATGTCACGCTTTACCTACAGCATCAATGAGTTCTTACTATCCAAGCCCCAAAGTTAACCAAGTCGCAATATTTTTTTCGCCAATTCTGAATGGGTCCGAAAAAGGGGCAAAACCAAGTGTTCAAGTGTCATTATTTTTTCGGTCACTACTTATGACTGTATACTGTCACTCAAAATGTAAGGGATTCTTTTTGGACTCTAACAGAAATGTTACAAATTCATGTCAACATCATAATCAGAAAGACATCTCGAATGAGCGACCATTCTGCATCTTTCCTTCCATCCAATGTTATTAAGATAAATTCCCACAATTGTTGTTTGAGATGCAATTATATTGTTTAAGGTTTAAACAAAGGCTTCAGCAGATTTCCTTAGGAGGGGATAGATTAAATACGTCTATAAGTTATTATTATTAAATCTTATTGATATTTAAATCATTAAACATTCAGTCACACCGTTATGCTTACGAAACTCTGTCTTGCAGAACCTAAACAAAAACCCAATAAATATAAATTACTTCAGAAACTTCGCTCTGGCATGATTCAACGCTTTTGGTGAGCTCCTGCAGCTGTGTTCTTATTTCGCAGAGAGCGACAGTGGTCTCGAGCTGTCGGTCGCCGCGCTGCAAGTCGTCCAGCTTCGCCGACAGGTTCATGCTCATCACGCTCACCTGTCTCTGCAGGCTGACGGACAAACGGACGACATGTTAGCACCTACGGTAAAGCTTCTTATTAGTCCACTAATATCGAAACCTGTATGATACAGCATACTATGCTAATTAAAACAATACCAACGGTTGGCAATGCGAGCTCTAATTTTGAATATTTATTCTGTTCATATAATACATTAATTGTTACAGGTGTCTGCTATGTAAATAATATTTTCAAATTCCTTTCCACTCTTGAGAAAAGGTAATGTGAAGCGTAGCGAAATATTAACCTACAGTATCTAAAGTACTATATACCAAAATTAATCGATTATCACTTGCCCTCGTATATTAAGTTATTATCCATACGCAAATAATCACTCACAAATATTTGTCTACTTTGATAATAATTTTGCAAATATTACTCCGGTTCACACAACAACATTCAGAACAAAACGCTGCTAATACTTTTTTTTTCTTATTTAGTGATTGATGGAAACTCACTAAGATTATGAAGGATAATAAAAATTGTTATTTGAACCGAGATGGATATGCATGCTTCTAAGTATTTCTATTTTAATTATAGTTTCGCGATTGATTGATGTATATATATATATATATTATAAAATTATGTCAATTATTAGAAATACAGGAGGACTTCTCAAATATATTCGATTACGCTAACAGCGTGTTATTAAATTCTAACTGCGTATATTTTGATATAAATGGCCCTTAAGCTCGTCGTACTGAAATAGAATTTCAATAAGTGTGCACAAAAGCTTATGTAGGTATTTAATTTGAACATGTTTATTGTATAATATTTTAAGCAGGCAAAGTCGACAATAGCATACATCGTGCATGCATACATAATTTATTTTTCTTCTACATATTTTAAATAACATACACATCTTCAATAACATTTAATAGACTATCCAAAACTTATCAATTCTGGTCATTATCTCTCCAGCCTACAAAGCATATTACATGTTTTAGCTGTTTATTTCAAAAGTAAATTGTAGACATAACACATGTTTAAAACGTAGTAGAATTGATTAATTTAATTAAAACGAAAATTTGCTTACACAGTGAGTTTACAGAATGGAATTTAGTAAATAGTAATAGGAAATCAGAAAATAAAGGAAATACAAGCGAGATTTATTAAATAAAAATCATTAATTTAAAATAAATTAAATTTGTTTACTGTAAGCTTTTGTGGAGTGGAGAAATAAAGACACAAAGAAACTTTACGTCACGATGAAGCGAAAATTATTAATAACGTTCAATTATGTTATAATTATATGGAATATTGTTCGTCCTGATGACAAACAAATATTAAGTTTACAAAATCAAAATGTTAAGTATAAGCTCAGGCAAAATTCATGGCGAACAATTCCAAATAAGATTTTCGAAAGTAACAACAATTCAGAACATTCGTAAATCTCTATATAGATTTATAGACACAAGAAATTAAAAAGTGAAATAAAATGATTGCACCGTATCTACGCAGTGAATAAATAAGAAGCGATGACGATGAAATAATGTGATGAGTCAGAAAGAGGAACGTCGTACAAACGACGTGTACAGGGGCGCCCAGGACCAGACGTGCAAAGTAAATACAGACCAGTGTACAATTTTACTGTCTCTAATCAACAAACCAAACAAGGTAAAATTATGTTGTCAATAAACTAAAAAGTAGTAGATACCTTGGCAAGCAGAATACCATAGCAGCATCTCTTGGCTGATATCGACAGGCTTTTTAGTTTATCATAATTTAGTTCAGTTTTCTCTGGGTTAATAATTTTGGTATCGATTCGTTGTCACCGGTCAGCTTGCCAACACTTCCTTTAAAGGATATGAGGGAATCGCCATGCAGACTCCACTGTCCACCTATTTTGGGAAACACAGGTGTTGAATTCCTTTTATAAGTCCAGTGGAACTGGGCAACTTTCATGGGTGCCTTAAACATGGTACAAATTCATTAAGCTCAGCCTTCATCCTCGGTGTATTAACAAATACTATATTATTTAAAAGTATAAAAATAATTCAATTGCATTTACTTGGCGAGGTTAGAGTGTAATGAACTAATACCTCAAACAATGAATGATGCTACATCACGTTATTAACAAAAATCATCTGCGCACCGAAGAAGGAAAATGTTATGCTGATATTTTAACATTTATTCGAGTGTAAGATGTTCAACTGCACAAAGAAACTAAAAATAAATTCGAATTAAAAGCGTGTGAAAATCGTCATGGTGACATAAAGGGCAGAGTGATTTATGAAGAGAAAGATTAAACAGAATCGAAGTTTTCAGCGTAAATCGATAAACATGCATTTCAAAGGTGATGTTATTATCAATTATTGTCGTTGTTATTGATTCACGTATAAAATAAACTTATTCGAAGCGCAAATAAGCTCTACCTATCCTTTATTCACCTCTACAGTAATACAAAGTGGGCAATGTCAAATATCGTAGCTAGTCAATAATTTCCATTGAATTCTCTGTCTCAAGAATAGGAAATTCAACTAATTAACGAACATTACGAACGAACAGACTTTTACTATATTTCAGGTGGCTATATAGCACCTTTAGTTATTACTTATTTACTTACCTTCTTTGGATTTGGTGCATGGTTGTTGTATTAAATTGAATTTAAAGAATCAATTGTCACGAACTTTTTGCTTTGAATGGTTATTGGATTCGCGTGAAGTACTGTAATTAAAACTTGGTAAACAATATGTTAATAATCCACCAGATATCGCTTAAAAGCAATTTCGTTCAATTATTTCCGGGGAGAGTATCCGTAATAGCTTAGCCGAAGTTTATTTTTATAGTTTAAAACTTATAATTGCACAATTGGTTTGGTTTAAAATTAAATGTGTTTTGAAGATTGAATAGAACTGAATACGAAACACAATTGTATTAGCAGCATTAGATATCGAAATTTTTCAAAAGGTGTACTCACCCATGTTATTCAACTACGTACTGTAAGCCTGTAAAAGGACACTTGCATAGCTACTAAACAAGGATTCTTATATTCGTGTAAAATGATTTGAAACAACCTTTCAGGAAGGTTCTTCTTGGAACTGTGAACTCTTATAATTTGGTCTAAAATACAAAAACTTCAATACAAAAATTTCACGATAATATTATTTATTCAATTTGGATGTTAAACCAAGTGGTTGTTTTATATCTGCCGTAATAACTAATTATGATTTCATAAAAATTACGGGGTAGTAATTCGCGGCGGTGGTTGAAACGGGTGTGTAGAATAAGTCGTTTGGTGGACACGCGCTCGCCGTGTCGAGCAGACGGTAGGAACGACACCGCGCAGACTCACATTTCCACGCATGCGTTTTGCTGTGTCCTTTCGTGTACACCCCCTCAAACCTCGACTATCTAGAGACAAAAGGGGAGGGACCCCCATCTACGAAATCTCCTGACCCTACTTTGATTTTACTCTCCATACTATCTCAATATGAAAGCCAACCACTCTATCAGCAAATTCGACTTATAACCCTTGCTAAAAAGTAAACACTTCAGAAAATGCCGTAATAGCGATATTTTACGCGTTGATGCTATGCTTTGCAGAGTTTTCAATTCTGTTAATGCTCGCGATATATTTTGAGACGACTATTTATTTTATTTCCTGAGTAAAATGATAAATCATAACACATAAGAACAGTGTAAAACAATTTTACATATAAACGTAAACAGAAACGTGGATTTTGTTTAACAATTGGGATATGTGTGTGTGTGTGTGTGTGTGTTGTGTGGGGGCTGACACAATGTATGCCAGATACGTATGTCATGTGTAGTGCAAGCGCGTACCTAAGAAGTAGCTCTCTGAGAGTGGCCTCGTCCTCTTCCTGCGTCGCATATCGGGTCAGCTTGCCGCCGCCCTCCCGAGCCACATGATCAGGCACCGCTATAATACCAGTTATCCATCTAAATATTTTCTTATGAGACACCCCACTTTTGCTATTTTTGACATCAACGCACAGCAAAACACTTCACACTTATCTATTTCTATTGAATATACAATTCGATGTCGTTACTTTTTTTGATATAGTGTTGTTGATATAGTTTTGATATAGGTAGTCTGAGTAGTTTTTGGTATGCCTAGTGAATTAAATATAAATAATGCGCTGTCACGAATAGCAGTCATTCATTCAAATATTTAATGCTAGAAACTGATCTGAGTAACATCCGTTTCCTTAATGAACGACCTATTGTATTGATGCCATTTCTTTTCGTAACGCGAACGCATTGTGCACGTAGCGCACCTAGGTCGCTTTCAATTCACTTGCTGAAATATTCAGGTCACAGTGTTTTAATATTTTTAATGACTTGACTGTGAAAACAAAGAACCCACTCAAAAAATTTCACTTGTTATTACGCGGTAAGTAAAGATAGGCACAATTATAAATAAAATCAACCATTATAATATCTGCTCGTAGCTTTACCTGTGTTTACACTATTTAGTTCTCAGTTCCCATCCTACCCACTACAGTGTTTTAGGTTCTCCTCTGCTAAATTTCATCAAAATCAGTTCAGTATTTTAGCCTTGGAGACAGAACAAACAGCCACTTTCGCTGATATATACTGATATTTTTCTTCAGATATCTCTACCTTTAGCAACTATCTAAGATACCTTTCTGCGAAAATTTAAAGAGATCGGGTCAACGGCTTAGCTTTGAAAAGATAATTGAAACTTGAAAACTAACGTTTTCCACGTCATAACTACACTCCGCCCATTTTCAGAATGCAAGCTATCTCCCTGTCATAGTTCATTAAGACCGGTTCGGGTGTTTAGCCATAAAAAGATAACAAACGTATTATTGACACATTTGATCGGTAAAAGTATTTTAGCAATCCGGTCAGATGGCATAGGGACGTAAGAAAACAAATGAAAATTACCGCCAGGAGCCTTATGCTCCCGAGTTGTATTTCTTCAGAGTTCAATCTACCTCTGAAACCCGTCAAATAGTTTCCAAGTTGAATTCTAATGAAAATAATGCTAAGAATTTTATAACATGATTTAGGAAAATGATCGCTGGATTACGACAAAGAAATAATAAAAAGCCGTAAGTATCTCCATACCTTCAGGACTGAGTTTTTGCATGATGCGTGCACGGTCACAAAGCGGGTACGATTTTATTTATCTAAAAAGATTTTGGCTCTATTACGCGATAATATGTTTATTAATTCATCACATCGTATCGCATATTCAGGATGCAAGCTATCAAATATCAAAAAAATTTCAGCAATTCAACCGCGAAAGGATAATAAATATATAAACACATTTCCGGTGTAAAAGAAAAACTTCTGTCTTTCTTCGGGACGTTGGCCATGCATCAGCGAAATGTTATCCACATCGGTTCAGCAGTTGAATCGTGAAAACGCAACAAACATAGAGACATTTTTTGAGTTAAAAACTAGCCTATATCCTTCTTCTTTACTTATCCATAGGAATATAGTTCTAATCGCTTAATTAATTGCTTCATGTATTTTCTCAATTTACTGATTAGTTTTAGGCTAAATGCGTCATATCCACAAGTAGATACTTAGATATACTTAGCTACGAGCATTTTATGATTTGAGGTAATAATCATACCTGTAATTTGGTCAATTGGAGAGTACAGCGGAGGTTCTTCTTCGCCCGGCTGTTGGTGCTCGAGCAGGCGGTGGCACGATTGTCTCATGAGCGCTCTCGGGCACACTATAACAAAAAATTGTTTTTAATGTATTCGTAAATGATGCTGATTTTCTTTTAGACTGAATTTGCTTCCCTGGCCAACTAGTTGAGTAGTCAAAAAGAATCCCCGGCGTGGACGATATTTAAACCTGTTCATAATATATTTAAGAATAAACGTACATATTTAAGTAGATGTCTTGTACCCACAGGACAGGCTCTGCTTATTTTGATTAAACGTGTGTGAAGTGTCCCAGATTTTATTTATAAATTTCCTTCAAATTGTTCAAGAAAAGGACCTCACTTCGCATCAATACATCTTTGAAAAAATATCTGAATAGTTTGTAACACTTACAAAGGACGAAACGATGACAAAGACCTTTTATGTTTTTTCCACAATAAGGGATTATCATGACAACAATATCTTCAGTGACCCTATCTTGTACGTCTGCCCACACTTACTACATGGTGATCCGGATTACTCCGCAAGTCTTTTATGGGGCTAACCAAATTTTCAGAATATTATCTGAAAATCATGAAAAAAGAAGATCAACAGCATAAGTGATGGCATTTCTGCCGTACCTGCTGTGCCTGCTGCTCGATTCTTGCGTCGGTAGGTACATATTGGAAATTAAATGTTAAGATGTAGGTAGTAGAACGCTCATTATAACATGCATTGCGTATTCTACTTGATTCATAGGTAGGTATTGTATTGACACCTTTTAATGTGTTTGTTATCAGTATAATTATGGAATGACCAAGCATAACCATCATGATGTCACACTAAATTAAACATTATATAAAAACGTTAAATTTTATGTACAGCATTAATATGATACGGAGGTTCTTTCTTGGCGACTTATTCAATATGTGTGTTTTTATTATTCTGCAACTTGGTAAGGAAGTACCGTAATCGATATTATCAAGCGTCCTCGTAAAAGAATCTTCAACAAACGCAGTAAACGACATAAACATAGAGAAGTTCCAAAACTATATTACGGACAAACAAAGATATTGTTTTTTATGTTATAACTGCGTGTGCATGCATATTTCCAAGTAAATAAAATATCAAACTTGTAACATTAACTTATAATAGCATAGTCGAATATTCCCAACGGGAGACAAACCTTATGTGGTAATAATTAGCGGGACAGAAATGTTATCAAACGATTGTTACTTAATTATTAAGAATTATAGCAATGAACCATATCTCACGGGCCCCTAAACGTCTTGTCATTCGTTGTTCGGTTGTTCCCGTTCGCTTGCTGACTGTCACCTCTACTATAATTTGGCGCCCATACGTGTTGTATTCGTTAATTCCCTTATGTAAGTTATTCAGTACTAATTCAATAAATATATTAGTTTTCAGTATTGAATTCTAGCATTTCTATAACGAACTAATTACGTAGAAATTTTTCTACGTCGTGTGATGGCCAAATGTCAGATGTAAAAAAATGGCGTTCCACGCTTGACAGAATTCGTGCAACAATTGAAAATTCGTATTGGATTTCTGGTTCCTAGTCGTGTGCTTAGTTTTTTGTTTTGCATGTGCAAACATGACGAGAAATCGTAAACATCAAACTTCACCAGATTCCCCGGAACCTGTACCTGAAGATGCAGTGTCACAACCGATGAGTCGGTCTGTCATAATGTCGGAAGAAAATTTTTCCACATTATTATCGTCCCTGCAGCGATCTCAAGCGGAAATATGTCAACAAATGTTACAACAATTTAAATCATCTACTACCAATGGAAGTACTAACGTGCATGATGATAAGCAACGAAACTTTTCGCAATGCCCTGCTCGTTTTAGTGGTTCCACCGGCGAAGAATTAGAACCATTTTTAGATGCTATCCAAACTTACAAAGATTGCGTCGACATCACGGATGCAAATGCGATCCGCGGGTTATCAATGCTACTCACCGGCAACGCCGCCACATGGTGGCAAGGAATCAAAACTTCGACCAATACTTTTGTAGATGCCATTGTGAAATTGAGAAGCGCATTTGGTGTACGAAAACCACCGTCGAAATTATACAGAGAAATATTTTCTTCGGAACAAGATCAATTTGAGAACACGGATATTTTTGTAGCGAAAAAGCGAGCCTTATTCGCTAAAACTCCTACCGCCTTATACACAAAAATATAAGGAAAAGGCTTCTGCGCGAAGACGTTAAAACATTCGATGAGTTCTTACAAAAAGCACGAGTTATTGAGGATACGATGAAGGAGGACCCTCCATGGCCTACCTCAAGCATCACGCCACAGATCACGCGTCTGCAGCGCGGGGCGCATCTCACGCCACCGCCGCCACATGCATCATCGTCGTCCACACAACCGATGCATACGTCACCCGCACGGCCCACTCATAATATTCGCACGCCGCCGATTGCCTCCGATTCTAGCCCAAGCGCCCACTTGGAGTCGCTTGAACAGGTAGAACCTAATTCTAATGAGGTACCACCGATCTACAATCCTAAAGGTAAAAGACGTTTTTGTACTTACTGTAAAAAGTACGGTCATACTCGTGACAATTGCCAAAAATTGCAGAATAAAAATAATATTACAAACTATCAAAATAGACCCATTGAGAATTTAAGTGATAAAATAACGTGTTACGGTTGTGGAAGTGTTGGTATTTTACGTGCTAATTGTAAAAAGTGTAACATTAAGTCACAGCAACGTAATGATGCTTTCTGTGCCTTAGATAATATGAATTTGCATAGTACTATGTTTTCGAGTTCATCAAATACCACACTGCAGGTGAATGCGACTGATACTACCGCTGTATCTGATACCGAATCATGTAATATTAAAAACAATATTAAACATTTCTGTCAACATACCACGTCAAGCTGGCCATGTCCGTGGTCACCTCAGTGTGATAGTTGTAAATTATTTATAAATATTAACTGTCAGTGTAAGTGCAAAGGCACTATTTGTTCATGTGTATATAATAATTCTTTTGTCATTCAAAAAGATAGCTATGTTCCTCTTGTTTATGATTGTAATGCCTCTTTGTTTAAAATTAAACAAAAAGATAGGAATGTAGAGTATTTACCTGAAAATACTAATAATAATTGTGTTTATGTACACAAAGATGATTGTAATAGTAATATTAGTAAGCTTGTAAGCGTCGATGTAGACAAAGAGCTGACAACTATAGACCAGAGGCCAATGAATTTTTTTCATTGTACATCGAATAATGTAAACGCTTCTGCTGATTGTTTATTTAATAATAGTGATAATGTGAATTGCGTTGCATATGGCGTGCATAATAATAACTTGCATGGTCAGAATCATGTGAAGGAAAAGCTCACAACTGAAGTTTGCTGTTTATCGAGTTGTGTTAAGGGGAAGTCCCAATGTATGACTGACTCTTTGCTTTTCCCAAGCATGCCCTGTCGCCGTCCAATTTTGGAAATTGAAATTTTAGGCGCGAAGGGGACTGCTTTAGTAGATTCCGCAGCTAAAGGCTGTGTTGCAGGTTATACGCTATATACTCTTCTTCTGGAAAATGGACATCCTATGGAAAAATCAGCCAAAAATATTAAACTCGCTGACGGCTCAAATAAATTAACGAATATTTTCACTACTGTAGTAGAAGTGACACTTGTCCATAAGATTTTGTTGGTCCAATTCATAATTTTTCCAGATGCTCGCAATAATGAAACTTTGTTAGGAATTGATTTCTTAGTTCAAGCTAATCTAGTTCTTAATTTTGGTAAATCTTTTTGGTACTTCTCGGAGAAACACAATGAGAAATACAAACTTCGTTTGGAACCTGAAGCGCCTCGTACTTCGTTTGCTACCGTTGATGTTCTGCGGTTGGAAGAAGGTATTAACCTTCCAGAATGCGAACGTGGTGTTCTTGCCCAACTTCTCGTAGAATTCAATGATATCTTTAGTCTAGGGGGAGGGCCTACACCATATGCTGAACATCATATAGATACAGGTGATCATCCTCCCGTCGCTGTACCGCCTTACCGTTTAACACCAGCGAAAAAGGAAATTATGAAATCCGAAATCGAAAAGATGCTCGCTGACGACATCATCGAAGAATGTGAATCAGCATGGGGAGCTCCAGCTTTATTAGTACCAAAACGCGACGGAACTTTTCGTTTTTGTGTTGATTATCGTAAATTAAATTCTATCACGAAATCCGATACTTATCCAATGCCTTGTATCGATGAATTATTGCAGTCTTCAAAGAGAGGGTGTGTAATGAGTACACTCGACCTACGAGCTGGTTATTGGCAAATACCTGTTAAACTTAGCGATCAGGACAAAACTGCTTTCACTGTACCTTTTGGAACTTTTCGTTTTAAAAGATTACCGTTTGGCCTGAAAAACGCTCCCGCAACGTTCCAACGTCTAATTGATAAGTTTAGATCCAGTTCGACGTTAAAAGACACAACAGTATTAGCATATCTTGACGATTTACTTATTATCTCTGAAGATTTTTCTTCACACATAAAAGATTTACGAGCTGTTTTCAAACATGTCCGTACGTATAATTTACGTCTTAATCGTAAGAAATGCGTTTTTGCGAGAGAAACGGTCAAATACTTGGGTCACATTATTTCTCAAGATGGTATTTCAGCTGATGATGATAAAATTCGGGCGATTCTAGATATGAAGAAGCCTTCATCGTTGAAACATCTGAGGACGTTCGTTCAAACATGTTCATGGTTCCGTAAGTTTATACCGAGGTTCGCTCAAATTGCTGAGCCGCTTACAAAGCTAACTCGGAAAAATCAGCCATGGCAATGGGGCCCAGACCAAGATGAAGCCTTTAACGAGTTAAAGAGGTTATTGACCATCTCACCGATTCTCATCCAAGCGGACTATAGTAAGCCCTTCATTTTAAGAACAGACGCTAGTAACTACGCCCTTGGAGCAGTTCTTTTACAAGGGGAAAAGAATGAAGAAAAGCCTATTGAATACGCTAGTCGTCTTCTCACACCGGCTGAACGTAACTATAATACCACTGAACGAGAAGCTTTAGCAGTCGTTTGGGCTGTAGATCGTTTTCGTGGATATATAGATGGACATCCAGTTATAGTCGGTAGTGACCATCAACCATTAAAATGGTTACTTACTTTAAAATCACCATCAGGTCGTTTAGTACGATGGGCGTTGAAAATTCAAGCTTTTGATCTACACTTTGAATACACTCCGGGTAAAGCTAATGTAATCGCAGACACACTCAGTCGTCCAGTTTGCACCGACGAAAATCGTGAATCGTGCGGTATCTGTTCCGTTATAATAGACCTACCTACACGAAGTCCGACAGAGCTACGATCTAAACAATTAGCTGACCCAGAGGTTAAAAAGATAATTAACGAATTAGAAGATGGAAATGAAGTGAATTCTCAACGTTGGACTGAGAGAGGTTATTTAATGGAACGTGGTGTTTTATACCGTTATAATCCAGATTCTGAAAATGAAGAACCACAATTGGTAATTCCTGCCAATCTTCGAGACGAGATTATTAAAGAATGTCATGATGCACCTGTAGCAGGTCACCCTGGGATTGAAAGAACGTACCAGAAGATCGTTCAAAAATATTTCTTTCCAGGAATGAGACGAATCATAACCGATTACGTTAAAACTTGTACATCGTGTCAACGATATAAAGCATCAAATGAAAAGCCACCAGGTCTCCTTCAAACTCCAGTTCTAAATCAGCGTAATGAAGTTTTAGCCATAGATCTTTTCGGACCTCTTCCACAGGGAGAAAAAGGAGAAAAGTGGGTATTGTTAGTTGAAGATACTGCAACAAGGTGGGTAGAACTATATGCTTTAAAAGAAGCAACTTCAGAAGCCTGCGTTCGTATTCTTGTTGAAGAGTATTTTTTGCGTTTCGGTCTTCCCCGACGCGTTATATCCGATAACGGCGTACAGTTTATTTCGGGAGTAATGCAGCAATGCATGCTGATTCTTGGTATTCAACAAAATCTAATACCGTTATATCATCCGGAAGCGAATCCGGCAGAACGCAAAAATCGCGACTTGAAGGCTCAGTTAGCGCAATTGGTAGGATCAAATCATCCTTCTTGGCCAAATTATTTACCTATCGTTCGTTTTGCAATGAATAGCGCTGTTTGTAGCTCTACAGGGGTAACACCAGCATTTCTCACTTTAGCTCGTGAATTAAGATCACCGCTTGACGCCCAATATGATCCGAAAACAATTCTACAAAAAGAAAACTTTGTACCTCAAATTACGCCTTATCTCAACGACTTTTTAAACTCCTTGACTTTGATACGTGAACGAGTAGAATCTCAACAGGATAAGAGGAAGGACTATGCAGACAAATTCCGTCGGATAGGTGACCAGTTCAACGTTGGAGATAAAGTTTTGTTAAAATCTCATGTATTAAGCAATGCTGGAAAAGGTATCGCGTCAAAATTTGTTCCAAAGCGAGACGGTCCTTACATAATTGCTAACAAACTTAGTCCTACTTCTTACCAAATTGCTCCTGTCAACAAACCGAATGAGATTTTGGGCAGATTTCATGTGTGTGAATTGAAACATTTTCATGGTCGTGATGAGAACATCCCGGCTCCACTCGTACCTAAACGTAAGCGAGGGCGCCCTCGTCGTCAAAATTGAGAATCATCTGCTAGCCCACGAGCGAGGACGTTCTCATGGTCTAGAGGGGGAGTATATAGCAATGAACCATATCTCACGGGCCCCTAAACGTCTTGTCATTCGTTGTTCGGTTGTTCCCGTTCGCTTGCTGACTGTCACCTCTACTATAGAATTATAAAATCATAATTTAATGTTACTAAAAAAATAGTGATCGTTGGTATTATTTGTACAATTAACAATTTTATTGAACTATTTTAGTGGCCTTTCAATTTTACTAAGCTCTAGTCACAGTAGGTACAAATTGTTGTTATCTGATTTAGACTAACTTCACTTTAAAACTAATCTAAAATACTTATACAAAACTATACAATACTTATACAAAAGTGAAAAATAATCACCTTGATTCTCACGATCGTCATTTCACTGTGAGAGCTGCAGTCTTAGCACTTATCATTGTGCCTGGAACAAATAAAACATGACGTTAACTTGTAATTATTACCTAGATAAAATTATTAATTATCTCGCAGGTATAATTGTAGTGTGTGTTTTGTTTGTTTGATCATTTGGGTAACTTATTAAGTTATTATTCAAAATCGGTTTGCTTTTGCTTTGAAAGTTACAAAATAAAATAATATTGAATATATTGCCAAGCACATATTTAACTAATAAAAATCAACTTTGGTATTATCGGTGTAATTACGATAAATAAAACCAAGATATGGTTGGACATAATAATTTAAAAGTGAAAATTTATTTTTTGCGTGTTAAATTTCTTTTAAGGACCAAAGAAAAACGCTAAGAAAAAAATTCTTCAGCCATTTTATCTGTCGGAGGAAGACTGGTCTAAATATTTTCAAAGCTGGCATATGAAAAATTACATTGTGAAAGACGAAGAATCACTGAACTTTGAATCTAACAGACTATAAAGCGCAAGTTTGCTAAACTCTACGACTCGAAGCCAACAAATTTTGGGCTACTTTATTTACTAAATATTTTTTTATCAGTATCTAATTTTTATTCTTGAGTATGTAACTTGTTGTAACCGATGATACATAAAGACCTAAGCATAACGCAAACATCTAGATTCTAGATAACCAATCGAGTGAGCCATACGCGCATCCCGCCGGTCACCCTTCCTCATACCATGGCTTAAATGTGATAATGTGGTTCTCGAACTGAACTGTCAGCACTAATCTTCTATTTAAATAATTGAAAGCACGGTGCGGAGAATACTTTGATACAATATAATGTAAATTATAAAAATATTGTTTTTTTTTCGGCTATATATCTCAAAACATATGTAGTGACCTACCTATATATATTATTTTATTTTATTATAATTATTTTGAAATGTTAATATGTATATCATAAATATATATAGCTAGGATTGTTAAATACAATTGAAATATTATTTGTGTCAATTATTATTATTAGCATTATTATGTTGTGTGCTATTAAATGTTATTTATTCATACTGCTATTCATAAAACTTCATAAGTGCGTACATAAGTACCATATATTTTTTTTTGCCTTCGCTTTGCATGCATCATGGAAGGCCGACCCAGAATTTTTTTCCAAGTTTTAATGAACACTTGTATAACCATTACAAACATAAAGTGTTACGCCAAAAAGCTTTACATTAGTATAGTACTAATATGGAATTTAATTATAAAACCATAATATTTCAATCGATTTTAAAGTGTTGTCAATTAGATTTGTTTAAAATTGCAACTTGCATGTTTGATCCTATATCTACTAGAAGAAGAATATAGTGTATACAATAAGTGACATGATTACATTACTAGTCAATAACTTGTCATACATATCCACTTGCAATAACACTTGCATAATATGAGTACAAGGTCATAACATAATATGCATTTCCCCGTAAAAGCCAATCAATACTTCAATAAAAATAGTCAACCTTGCGAATTTATTTTTCAGGGACAAAATTTCCTAACTGAAATTGAACAAATTTATGAATCTTACACATATTTTACGACACATAATTTGACAGCAAATGAACTGTTCTGACATATTGCTTTCTTTTGTTAATTTTAATGTTAATTATTCATATCAAGGTATGAGTATATTTGCACGTATAATTCCGTTGCCGTTATTAAAATTAGTTGAATGTTACTCTTCCTGCTGATGTTTCGAAAGGAATTGTTATGTAAATTTCAAACCTACATTATATTAAATTAAATAAAGTTAAATTTTACACCGTTTTATAATAATGTAATGCGTAGGTATATACGCTTTTTCTCAAGCAAACCGTATGAACAAAACATACATATACCGTCTCCGTTTCTTCGTAGCTAAAAATGTCAGTTTGAGAAGAAAGTCCCTTCGTGTTTTATATACAAATTCAAAGCATTTTCTTCATAGTTTAATTACATTTCATTAAAATATATATGCGCCCTGTTGTTCCGTAACTTGTCATCTTGATCCCATTGCTGTAGAAATTTTGGGGTTTGTCAAATCAAATTAAATAAAAAAAATTATTCAATATTAAGATGTTTACACACACTTGATAACAGTCAAAATGAATTGATTTGGTACCGGTTCGGAAAACTAGAAGGAAAAGAACTGGCATGAAACTCCTCCCTGTTTATTTTATTTATTTGAATCCAAAAAATTTCTAGTTGTTAGGTTCTAATTACGTAAAAAAAATATAGGTGAAATTTTCATAATAAATTATTTTATCCTACAGTATTATTTATAACGTTTGGTTGCCTTCTTAATTCTTAATTCTTTTTTTAAATTATTTAATAAGCTTTACAACTATTACAATGATGTCCATGCGCACTTATCATTTAAAAATTCGGTAATACAATATTAAGCTTTCTTCATGAGTTGGACTTTAACTCGCTTCATAATATAATTAGAATTAGTGATATCCTCCTATAATTAGAATAATATCCTATCGAACACGGTACGTTTAAGGTGAGGAGATACACAGGCGCCACATTCTGGTCCGTGTGGTCAGCGGTTTCCGTTGACACGTCGAGTGCGCTCGGGCGTCGAGACAACTTTTTGTACTGTCTCTGCGTCTGTGCGGTCTGAGCCAACTGGCCAGTTTTCGATTGGCCGTGCGGCGTTTAGAGCCACCGCGCACTGTATATTTTAGTCGACCGATAGTTGTTCGATAGTTTGATTGAATAGGGATCGGTGGTTGTTGATAGTTCGATCGTTCGATTTTTATTCGTCAAATGCGCGCATTGCCACATTATAGCTCCATATTGATTCTCTGTACGATGAAACCATCGGCCAACTAAAAATCACAGGTGCGCGGTGGCCCTTAGTATAGCTCTCGGTCTCGCCTCCTCGTACGCGGCTGTACCTACTGTAGGATAAAATAATTTATTATGAAAATTTCATCTACATTTTTTTTACGTAATTAGGATCTAACAACTAGAAAAATTTTGGATGGTAATAAAAATTTCACCTTATATAGAATTACTTTGTTAGGTTTATTCATTTCTTGGCCAGAAAAACAGTTGAATAATGGCATGAAACCGTTTTTTTTTTTTTAATGTTATCCTTGTAATGGTATTACAGCCAGTTACTAACAATACAACCAAAAAGATTGCATTACAACTGCATACAAATAAAATACGAAAAGACTTTAACCCAACCTAATGTTAGAGTGCATAATTTCTTTACTCATATTATCCATTTAAATGTGAAAATTTTACCAAAGTTGGTTTAGTGGTTCTTGATTCAGGGTACGTAAAAACAAACAGAGATGAAAATTAAAAATGTATTTATATGTAATATGTAATTTAACATTTATTAGTAGATTTATACAGTGGTATTTATGCTATTATTAAAAATTTTGTATATAATTTTATGTGCGTTTAGGACGTTCATTTAAAAAAAATATATAGGATTTTGTTGAAACTTTTTAAGAGATGTTCCTTATGCTTTGAGAAGTGATATAGACATAGACATTTTACGGTTGTAAGCCGCAAGAGAGCGCTGCATTAGATATTTCTCTAAAACGACTAGACTGATTATAAAATAGTTTCGCGCGTTACAGAGGTATTACTCTGCAGGTATCGAACAGGTTTTTTAAAACGGTTAGGCTGATTTTGATGCGATATTTCACATCTCAGAGCAAATTATTAGACATATTTATCGGTTATAGACCACCAGGGGGCATTGCAGTAGATGATTTATTTTTTTAAACGTTTGAGCAGATTTTAATGCGGGTTTTGCATTACATAGGTTGAATCACCTCTGAGCAGGTTTTCAGATATTTTTTCAAAACGGATTTTTCATCATCATCATCATCATAAATCAGCTTGTGTCGTTGGGCACAGGCTGATCTTTATAATAAAATTGAAATCTAAAACTTTTTCGATCTTAAAAACGTTAATTCAAAAAATATTAAGAAGTGGTGCTCTCTACAATTTCAGCATTCAGCAGTACCAGAATAGTATAAAAATAGCTGGCAAACCCAGCAAGGCATTCATTGATTTTATTATGAATTCACGAAGACAGAAGCGCTAGTAACAGAAACACTATTCTTAGTACCTTCATACATTACATAACACTGTTGGTGCACAAGTAAATTAAAGTTTTTGGTGAATCAGAAATATGTCAATATCTTTATAATTATTGTATAATAGAATAATAAAAGTATTTTACAAGAAGGGCGGATTAAATTAATATACTAAACAATAACGCTATCTAGTGTACATACATGCTTACTCGTCATAAAAGTACGAATTGACTAGAAGCCCTCTTCTGCGTTTACCACTCATACCTACTATAGCTAGCTGGTGTAAGATGGCCAGTTTTAGTCTGAGTTTCGGTCCCCCGCGCCGCTCTTCAACCGCTCTTCACCACCGAGGAATCCCTCCGCCCCGGTTCCGACCCCCCAAAATTGGCGTAACGTCATCTCGATACTGTGAACTGACATTTATGACTCGCTATGACTTATTCGTGCTAAGATAGAAACATCAACTGCATCAACATTGTGTTGGGACACATTATGCAAAATTTTATATCCCAAAAAGTACTTGTTGATTTATAAAGTTTTGAACCCCGAATCATTCGTAACACATTTTTGAACATTACAATGAACAAAGTTCAATATTGACCCATCATATATATTATTTGCTTAAAAAGTCTGTCCCAGAAAATCAATACCAAAATGAACTTATGCGAAAATACTTCGATTTTGTGATTTTCTACGCAGCAGGGTTTGATGAACTCTGAAAAAATCTAATTAATTGTAATACTTCACCACAGATGGCGCTATCTAACTAGATGTTATTCTTTCCAATAGATAGCGCTTTCACTAAAGTTGTCTTGAATGAACCATAATTATTATTCAGTTTTTAACAAAAATAATAAGCTTTCAGACAAGCAACATGTATCCGAAATATATTAATTACTTGAAACAAAAACATTAAAAGATGGCGCGACATGTATAAGTTTTATTATATGTCTCAAAAACGCTGCTTTCTTGAAAATATCTTATTCTGCTAAAATTTTCAAAAAAGACGGTCTTCTTAATGTTATATGTTTCTGTTTGAGACACCTTATAGCCAAGTAATTATAACTTGGGTCAATTGCATATAGCGCAATAGTCATTGTCATTTCATTAAAAAAACCGGCAAAGTGCGGATCGGACTTTGGACTCGCACACGAAGGGTTCTGTACCATTGTACAATATAAAAAAAACACGTTTTTTGTATAGGGATACCTTTAATTTTTAACTTATTTTTTTAATTATTGAATTATGTTTTTAAAATATTAAATTATTTTTTGTTATAGCGTGCCATAGTAATACATAATTATACCTACTTCATGAAATTTTCAAATGTATGCAATGGTCTCACAAACCAACTACCAACAACGAAAAAAACATACTTTTCTTGCATGAGGTCCCCCTTTAATATTTAACTTTATTTTATTTTTATTATTTGTTGTTAAAGCGGTCATAGTAGTAAGTATCTACTATTATTACAGTTCAGACAATAAAGTCCTGTGACCTATGGCAGACGGACGGACGGCGTAGCCTTAGTAAAAGGATTACCGACAAGGATGCCGACCGGTGCGGCGGAAAAAAATGTGGTGGGAAATAATGTTGAAATCCTATGCCGGCAATTTTTTTAAAATGGTTTATAAACCAGACTTTTACGATTTGTTTGACAATTGGTTTTGTTTAACATTGTTTCGACATTTGATTCGAAAAGAGATGTTGAGAGCAGTATGCTGTAAACCGGTCCAGTAAAACGTGACGTTGCTGAAGCAACAGGAACCAGGTACCTATAACGTGTTACCGAAACTGTGGCGACACTACCATATCGCCAGCACACTTGGTACGAAATTGGCTGCAGGAGCATGTCTGATACGGATACAGTCGTTGACTGCCTTACACAATCACCCGACATTAATCCAACTCAGTGCACGTGGAAAATGCTCTAAAGAAGAGCTAAAAAAATTTCCGGGAAATCTTGTGACAGGAGAACAATTTTCTTTTTTCACTTCAGCAGGACTTGAGCTAACATTCCACAACAAGATTAAGTATGCAGAGCCATTGCAGATGCGTTACAGATCTTTCGATAGATTGTTGAAACACAAAATAATTTTGTTTAATTTTTTATTGTCTTTAAAACTGTATAATCTGTTAGTTAGTGGGTACAATTTAACCCATTTTTCTTAACGTTATAATAATATTTATTTTTTCTATTTTATTTCTTAATTTACGTTACTTTATAAAATAAACTTTAATATAAACTTATTTTAAAGAATACTGTGAGACAACAACAATTTATGAAGCAATTTTTTGAGATGAAACTGATGAAACAATAAGTTCAATATAACACGAGCTGTACTCACGATAAATGATGTATTTAAATTTTTAAATCACAATAAATATTTATTGAGTAATTTTAATATTGCAATTGTATGATAGCTTGAAAGATTAACGAGACCTTAATGTACGTAACACATTTACTAACAAATATAAATAAATAGCAATTTTATAGACCTAAATTAGATAAATATAGATTTAACTAATTATTCATAAATATTTTATAAAAGAAAAGTTTATTTATTTGTCGTTGCAATCTCTAAAAATACTAACATAAAACGACTATATAAAGGGCTTATTGGCACTAATTTAGGGTTGACAAAAAAAATTAATTTTTCCATACAAACTGAAGGGAAAACGAAACGACTGAGCGACCTTTAAGAAAGGGTTAAGAAGGAGAATCAAATTCGGGTTGAGATCAGAACTATAGTCGAGGCCGCGATTGAGATGGGGATCCCGACCGCGACCAGAAATGGGATCTTATTCGGAATTAGAACCGGAACTGAAATCGGGATCGGAATCGGAATAGGGAACAGGATCACAATAGGGACCAGAACCGAGATTAGAAATTTATATTACCGTCTACGCGGTCTGAGTCTAGGCCAATATAATCACTTTAGTAGAAAAAGTATTATAAAAACTCGTTTTTGGTTTATTATTATTTATACTTCTAGCTTTCCCCCTACTACAAATTTGTACCGGGAGTCACGGATGACTATATTAGACGTAGCATCGCACTTACATACATAAACCAACATATTGTTGAAGTTAACTCAAATTCGTAAGTGTGAAAAAGAAAGCTATACGAAAATGGCTAACAAAATTTTGTGAGCGAGTTAGAGATACCGCACGGTCCCAGCATGAGCGCATGTTTAACTATATTTTCATCTCTTTTGGTGAGTTGTGTACGTCAAAATATGAAGTTTTGGTATAGTATAAGATCCCGAACTATCTTGTGAAGCCTTCATTCTTTTGCCAAGTGAAATATGGTTTATATGCTATAAAATATATTAATAAACATTACAAATAGGGTAGACACCCTAAATTTGAGTATTTTTATAAAAAATTAAAATTGTTTTTTTTCTTTTTAAATAAAAAGAACTCTTTTCCCATGTTTATTATTCTATCAAAAGTTATTGCATCCTCCAAAACGTGTAAACTTCCAGGCTACACATTCCGACACCAACAAAAGTATTAATTATTTATATTATTATTCTAATGGAAAACTAAATTAGATTTTTACCAAAACTCTTCAATTTTTTTTCAAATTCTTGAATCCGACAATTTTTTTATCATTTTAGTATAATTACTTTTATTTTTATATGTTAAAAGTTTAAATTAATTTAACAATTTCAATATAAAAAAAAATATCTGGACCGGATTTAGGGTGCCTTAGAAATGTTTATCAAAATATTTTGTATTATATGAACAAAATTTCACCTGGGAAAAGAATGAGGGGTTTACAAGACAGATCGCCGATCGGGATCTTGGACTATTTTAGTGGTAGACAATTTTATATCAAAGATGTCATGCAAACATGCACACACACGTAAATTAATGTCAGTCGCTCATTTTTATGGGCTTTGTTCGTCTATTTATGTAAGTACGATACTAGGTCTATGCGTACGACGATTTAAGAAAATACTTATGTATATTAATTTAGAATTATGAGGTAAAAATGAGTTACTTCATTATTTTACTATTTTTTGAAAAATCGTTTTAAGATTTTTAACTTAATGTATTTTAGTCATGAGTAATTTTTTTTATATATAATAGAATTAAAGATTGATATGTCTGTGCCCAAAAGTGGGACGTCTATAGGGTGATGATAATGCAAAAGCCGTTTTGAAAAAAGATATTTATTGCGGCGCCCCCTGCACTTCATAACTATAAACTAATGTAAAAACCTGCTCTGGAGTGATACTTATGTAATGCAAAAATACCGAATCGAAATCGGCCCAGCCGTTTTAGATATACACATCTACTGCAGCACCCCCTGGTGCCATGTAACGGTAAGACCTCTCTAAATACCTGCTTTGTAGAAATATTTGTGTAATGTAAAAAACTACATCAAAATCGGCTCGGTAGCCTATAATCGTAAAACATAGCAGTACTTCTAGGAACATATAGTATATTAAAAAAAGGGTGATGAAATTTGTCCTATAGTTACAACTGAATACACGTACCTATAAGGGTTTATGTATGAAATTGCCTGTCTGGCTACTGGTTTAGCTTTTTTACCTATTTCAATAGCAAACAAAACCTGCATGTTGATAGGACTTATTTCAAAGAAAACTACCTTGTTTTATATTTGTGTGTCATATCAATTTACTACGGAATTAGCAACATGGTTTGAAGTTAGCAGCGCATACCCACGATATTAACCTATTCGCGCTAAAGTGGATAACGAATAAACGAACCGCAGAAAAGTACACGCGTCGAAGAAGGCCAAGCAGGCCTTAATTATTCAATACAGAAATGAGATTTTGGATCGAATTATAAGTCATCATCATCATCATCAGCCCATTTTTACCCCACTGCAGGGGCTTAGGCCTCCCCCAGGGTGAGGTGGGGGGCTTGGAGCTTAAGTCCACCACGCTGCTCCACTGCGGGTTGGGAACTGTAACGACCGCCATCCACCGACTGTTTAACGTGCCCTCCGAAGCACGATGTCAGTGATATTGTGTACTTAGTCAGAAAAACTCATTGGTACACGCCCGGATTCGAACCATGGCCCTATGGGGCCTTATAAATTTGAGACAGGTTCGTTACGCTCTGGGCTATCACGACATTTTATCACGAATTATAAGTGCGATAATGTATTGCTTGCGATAGCCGCAAGCAAAAAACCCAGTTCCTGAACCCAGGTCAAATGCCAGAAAATCACCCTAAAAGGAAGCTTACCCACAGAAAGGTAATGATGGTTTGATGATCTAATCGTGGCGACATCTGGTTTAGCTTCTTCAGATCCGGTGCAACAATAGCAACTGGGGTTTTCAATTAAAAACTTCGGACAATAAATAATGAAACTGGCAGAAAAACAGTAAGCCGATCTTTTTCTCTTATTACTTCACGATAACGCAAGATCTCATACTGCACAAAAAACTGTTTAAGAATTACACTAAGGGACTCTCCATCATATTCCATAGTCTCCGAACTTAGCTACCATACCCGATTACTATTTTTTTTGTCAATTGGATAACTTTCTTCCTATGAAAAAAAAATGCTCCCGAGAGGCACTAGAAATCGCCTTTACGGACTTCGTAATTATTTTAATTAAATAAATACCGTTTTTTTAGAAATTTTTAGTTTCAGTAATTAAACGACTTCAAAACAGAAGGAGGTTTCTCAATTTGACCGTATAAATGTGTTTTTTTTATGTGTGTTCAGGGATAACGTCGTTGTTTATGAACCGAATTAGATTATTTTTCTTTTTGTGGAAAGGAGATATTTCAGCAGTGGTACCATGATAAAGAAACTAGGATCTGATAATGGCATCCCAGAAAAATAGAGGGCAACCTTCAAAAATCGTATTTTAAAGTGTCGTATTTTAAATAGTTTTATAAAGTACTAGTACTATTTAATGAAGGTCGGAAGTCAATCTGATGATGGAGCTGAAAGACAGTTGAAGGAACTCCTCAACGATTTACAGCAATTACCTGGTGTTTGGAATTGATTCATTTCTATTGATGAGATCTTTGCACACATATGGATTACAAGTGCCATTACAGGTCTGATGATGGAGACCATACACAATCGAGGGAACTCCGCAACGATTTACAGCAATTACCTGGTGTTTGGACTTAATTCATTTCTATTAATGAGAACTTTGCACCCATATGGGTTATAAGTACCATTACAGGTCTGATGATGGAGACCATACACAGTCGAAGGAACGCCTTAACGCTTTACAGCAATCACCTGGTGTTTGGACTTAATTTATTTCTATTGATGAGAACTTTGCATTCATATGAGTTATAAGTGCCATTACAGGTCTGATGATGAAGGCCAAAACAGTCGAGGGAATTCCTCAACGATTTACAGCAGTTACCTTTTGTTGGGCTTACTTCATACGGTTCAAAATGCCAAAATGTTCAGTTCGCACAAAAACAATACTTAATTAAGATTGAAGGTTTATATAGGAATACCACTACCTACTAGGCATGCTGATGTGTCAATTTGACACTGAATTTAAGTTGCGTAACCACGTCTTGCGCTGTCTTATTTGAGTAGCGCGTTTAGAAGCCTCATTTATACTGAATATAAATAAGTTACAGATGCGTTCAACTAAAAATTGAAAAATAAAATAATTATGAAAAAAAATAAAAACCGACTTCAAAAACATAAACTAAAAAGTTAAAAATAAAATATTCACTTTAAAAAAGGAGCATTAACGGGCGGCATATAGTTAATGAAGTCGGTGCCAACTCAGACATTTTAAATGGGTACTTACCAGGCATAACAATTACAACAATGATATATTTATAACTATAACGAATATAGAACAAAATTTGAAGTGAATGACTTGGCACCGACTTCATTAATTATATGCCGCCTGTTAATGCTCCTTTTTTTAAAGAGAAAATTTTATTTTTAGGTTTTTAGTTTGTGTTTTTGAAGTCGGTTTTTATTTTATTTTTTTATGTACAATAACCGACAATTTCATACTTCAACACTGATATAAATATATACACAAAGAATTATATATATTTACATTCTTTTGACCAAATCATTATAACCAAATATAATTACGAGTTGAAACGTAAATTATTATATATAAAAAATATTTTTTATTTCTAAGTTTTGTATGCGAGACGGAAAAATAAGTGTAATGTACCGTTGGAAAGGATTGAGCCATAGGCGCCATAGCTGTGCAGAAAACTACCAAACGTTATAGGTACGTCTACAATTTTAAATACAGCTAGTAAGAATCGAATTGTGGTTCCGTCTCTATCAACAAACAGTCGATATACCGAGTACCTACTACCTACATAAAGCAAAAATATTTAAATAACTTTGACTGGAATTTTTTTTCATCAACCAAGAGATTTGTACTAGCTGTGTTCCTGTTATCAGTCTACTACCATAAAATAATTTCTACTATGAAAATACCAAAATTGTATCTTTACAAATATAAGTGCCGCTAATAATTGAGAATACAGTATAAAATAGAACGAGCCCAAGGATTAAATATTTCCCTATGTCCTCTATTTCAAGCACAACCTACTATATAGTTCTCTGTACAATATGATTTAAAACTGTTGTGGGAAACCAGCGATAACTCACTACAATTTTATTAGATACTTAGAGTTTACAAGTTATTTACAAGTTTCTACCATTTAACAACTTTGTGCACAGCCATGGTACGAGCCCTTTCCGACGATACTTTAGTTATCCTACTGCTACCTCTAAGATAATTCGTGAGCAATTCGTGGCAAAATTCACTGTGCTTTTCACGACCTTATAGTGACTAAAATTTCTGAAATCGGTAATATAATGTTATAAGGTATCGACCTGATTATTGTGCGTTATTTATGTTTTTTTCTATAAAGCATCGTGCTTTCCTCCCTATTAAGTACCTAATTATCTACTCAAACTCCACTTTCTATATCCTGTAAAATTAAATGTTATGACTAATCATACGCAAGCCTTTCTTATCTACAAAATCGCCTTGCATTTGAGATTATATATCATTAAATAAGAATAAAACAAAAATCGCCTCGAATTTCGCATCTGCAAATAATAATTTAGCATAGCAACAGGTATGTTTAATATTACGGTTATATTTTGTAGTTCTAAATCCATATAATGTATCTACAGAAAATAGACTCTCTAAATGTATTATGCACAAAATTTGGTAATACTGTGTTTGGAATACTAGTAATAAACCATACGTGTGATTATAAATGATAAGGAACGTACGAAAATCACCTAGAACTACTAGGATATTACGATAATATATAGTCAGCATAACCATAATTCAGGCGACCTCGTGAAGTGGCATCTAAATGAATAAGTAACGTGTATGGATCCGCTCTCGTGAACGTCTCCGAATTTGATCCTTGCGCACACAGACCGAGCGTACCAAAACGACTAAGGCCACAAAAATCACAAGTATCGAAGTGCTTTAAGCATACTTCGTCTTGCATTTCGTTTTATGAAGTTGAAAAATCTCATACCTAACAAAATACTAGATTGATCGTCGTCGTTCCGATGCCAATCAATTAAATACGACATTAAATTGGGTCGTGATCGATAAAGTTAATTAACGACCGTGTATGTAACGATTGCACTGAAATTCATAAACGGATATCAGTTTAAAGAATCTTCCAAGCAGCTTCCGAGTGTAATCACATAATTTACTATATATAGATGCCATAAATCTTAACTTATAATATTGACATACCTAGGTGTTGGCCTGCTCGAAAAAGTGGGTGTGTTCGTGTTTCGGTGGGCGGCTGGGCGGCGTGCGGCCGGCTCGCGGCGGCGGCGAGCTCG